>VZRQ01002919.1:749309-1008387 GCA_013397975.1 Machaerirhynchus nigripectus | reverse complement strand
ATTTGCGAAATAAAAAAAGAGAGGGCGGGATGGAGAACTGGGCGCAAGCAGAAGGACGGGTCTCGCCTGTGTTGGGGGTGGCCGAAGCGGCGGATCCCGCCAGGAGGAGGAGGAGGAGGAGGGCACCGCACCGCCTCTCCCGCCGCCGCCTACATCCCTTGAGCACAGACACGTCTGCCCGGTGCGTGGGAATGCCCCCGCATTTGCCTTTGCCATCAGCGCGGTCTGGTGGTTTAAGGAGACCGCTGTGAGAACTTGGTCCCCTGGAAAAAGCAGACCCTCCAGACCGTCCCAGGGTTTTACTTTTCCCTTCTGTAGCTGTGAGGAAGGAGTACGGGTTTGTTTATCTGTCACAGCAAATCCATAGGTACAAATACTCTCACGGTCGCTCTGCCAAAAAGTTAAATATTTATGTATTCTGGCTCGGGTGGGAGCATTTTTGCTGAATTGCTCCGTATAAAATACTGGACGTGAATCATGTCTCACAGAAACAATCAGTGAGGCTAATTCTGTCACCCTATGGTCAGATGTGATCTGAGGAGCTTTGAACTGAAATAATTTGCTGCTTCTAAAGTGTGGGTTTGGGTTTTTTTCTGCTGTGAATTTATTTCTCTTAACCTTACTTCCAGGCCCGTTTACACAAGCATTGTCCTATTAGGTATTCAAAAAGCCTGCCAAAATGTCTCAGCTTGTCATTTTGTATTGAGACTTGATAGTATTAGGTAACTGCCTGCTGCTTCTGCATCCTTTTCCATGTTCCTTCAATGCCCTGGATCAGGTCTTGAAGTGTCTCATCAGCCAAGACCGTCACTAAACTGCATGATCTTTGGCAGAGATCTACCCGCAGCCCTTCTGCACTTTATGGCTGCATAAAAGAGTTTTTATAGAAACAGAGTGGAAAGGTGCTAATCTCTGCCTGCTAATGTTCACAATCAAAAGTAGACATTTATTACAGATTATGTGGTTTTTTTTCCAAATTTTCCTTGCATTACAGCAGAATTGCAGTTTTCTTTCAGATCCTGAATGGTGTAGCATACACTGGGGTTCTTTCACTGCGTTGAACACTGTGAAGATGTCCCAGTCCCATAAAGCTCGTTTGCATGCCACAAGCAGCACAAATTATCTTAAGAGTTGGAAACTCAGCAGAAATACTCTCGTCTCTTGAGGGAGCTACAGCAGTTCTGGTGCAAAGGAGAGTGGGGTGGAAGAGAGGTCTAGCATCACTTGGGACTGGACTGGCAGAAAACCGAGCAAGTCTTTTGCCATGCTGAAAATCTTTTTCACTCTGAAGCTGTGAGACTTCAGCCCTTTTTCTCTTTCAACTTCTGTCATGGAAACAGAAGTCTGGTATTTTAAAACGCTTAAATGTAGGCTTGCTTGACACATTAGCAGCACACCTGATACAGGGCAATGGCCATACCCCAGAGGCAGTCCTGCGTTTACAGAACTGCCATAGAGATGCTGAGGTCCCATTAAGGCTCATGTTAAGAAATACAAGGTAATGCTCACAGTAAAGGATCTTTTAGAAGGAGTTGGTGGTGGGAGGAAATAAAGCTGGTTCCTTAGTACCCAGCCTCTCGGAGTAAAACAATTCCACCGTTATTTTGTCTCATGTTACCAGCGGAGCTATCTTTAGCCCTGAAACAAAAACCTTGAGCAACTGTGGTACTGAGGATGCCTTGAGAAGTATTTAAACTAGCTTTTATATTCAGATTTGTACTTACATGCTTCACCCATCTACATCCTCTCTCCATTTTCAGATGGACAGGCCCTGAGGGGATTTGGTTAGCTGGCACCTGTCCTGCTGTCCCTCCTCGGAGTGCCTGCTACTTGTTTGCTTTCCAATGAGAGACACGGGCAGAAACTGCCGTGGTCCTCATCTGTGCTGTAGTTAAGGGTATTACTTTTAAATCTTTATCAAAATAGCCTTCCACTGCAACATGGACCTCCCATGGAGTCCTCTAGTCTCCACTGGGAACCATAATTTGATTACTGCCACAGGAAAGGTGGTGACCTAGGCAAGCCGTTTTTCCTAACCCATACTGAAGTTCTGGTAGCAATCCCTGCCAGTAACCAGTCTTATCCTGGCTTTGCCATGATGCTGAACAGTGTGTAAATGGGAGAGCATTTACGAAAATCCTTACTGACATCTGTGTAGCAGCAGCAACATGGGGAATCTCTAACCATTAGAGCCCCTGTTGCTGCTTGTAGCCAAATAACTGCATAAAAGTTTGATAGGCACTTTATGCTTGCTCTTTCATTCAGCGTTTTGGTTTTGTTCAAATCCTGTCTGGAAGCTTTTGGAAAGCTTGGAAATGGAGGCAGCCATGTGATGGGGATGGGGAGCAAGCCACCGACAGTTCTGTGAAGAGACTTCTCCTGCACGGGGCATGCATGTGCTGCCTGGACATCAGAGACCTCTTTCTTGTTTTACTTTCTGTCACTGCAATCACATTTATGGATTTTTCCTGGCCTGCCAGACTTTCACTCTATGCAAAGGAGTGTTCTAAATTTAATTTACATGCAGCTAGAGTTTCTTTTTCTGCAGTTTTGAAGAAATGTTATCTTTACTGAGTAACTTAAACAGGCTTATATTTTGCAAGGTTCTGCCAGGATATGTTTTGTTACAGTCATTACTTGGAGGAAACTTACATAAACAGATTCAAAGAGCAAGTATTGGTGCAAACCCAAATGTCTATGTTAATAAAACTGGGGGGGGGGAAAGAAACTTGAGGAGTTATGACATACATTGACTCAATCTTTCGGATATTAATTTTTTGGCACTTGTTTTCTAAACATATAAATTAAATTTTTGTATTAAAAATTTCATTGAAGGAGATACTTTTCAGCATTAACATTCATTGGATTACGACATTCATGTAGCAGTTGGCAGTTCTATCTGTTTATTTTCCACAAAAGCATGTCAGTTATATGAGCAGGTCCGATGTCACTGGTTTTCAGGATTTTTATATATCCAGATACAGATTTAGAATAAAATGCAAAGGTAATTCTGAGTTATGTGGCTAAGGATAATTTGCATTTCTAGTCCATCTTTCAGCTAGAGAGATCCCAAAGCACTTTCATTTAAAAAAAGGAAAATTATGTGTAGAACTATTTCACCAACACTGAATTGTGACAGCTGTTTAACAGCAGAGAAAAATACTAAGAATCTCTCTCATACAATTGTAATGGGAATCTGCATTTGAATAGGCAGAAAATTATGCAAATCATAGGGCCACAATGCTGGAGCTAGTGGATGAATCCCTGCAAAAGGTACCACATGATCATAGGTGGTCTGGACTTTCCTTCATCATGCTCAACTCCAAGTGTTTCCAAAATCCTCCATTAAGAAAAAAATTAATACTTTTCCATTTAGAATATCAGTGCTACAGTAGGCATGAATTTTGGCAGCTATTGCTGTTCATGTTAATCCTTATATAAAGAAAAAAAGTCCTTTATTTTTGTCAGAATAAATAAAATAGTAGCTCACTGCAGAATATATGTGTCCACTCAAAGAGCTGTTGTTGTGTATCCAGAGAGGTTTGTTCATAAACATGTAAGAACAAAAATCTTTCCCTTAGAAAATCTACAGAAAGAAAATGTTTCTTTCTGAGTGAACACTTTGCAATGCCTCCCATCCATCTAATAAGCAGGTTCAATATGACTTAATCAGACGTTCTTTCCTTTAGTGAGAATTTCATCAGGTTTTAACTGACCTCAATGCATAGAAATAATATTGAATATTATTTGTATTCAAACTTATGATTAGGTTTAAAGCATTAATGAAAAAAGTTTTCAATGCTTTGTTAAATTGCAAAGATAGCAGATGCTCAGCTGAAAAATTGAGGCATCTTTCCACTGGTGAGCTGTTTTGATATTAATCTTTGGTAAGTCTAGAAAACTGCTCAGAATGTTACCTATAAGCAAACATCCCATGCCAAAAGAGAAGTCTTCCAGGAATATTTTCTAATAGTAATTATGTATCTTTTAATTATATCTCCACTGAAAATAGATATCCATGGCTTTTTGTGCTGTGCATGAATTAATAAGGTCTAAAATTTGCAACAAAAATACCTTTGACTGACACTGCAGTGCTGAATGGTACTTTGTATAGTTCTGATGGGGCAATGAACCCCTTACGAGAACTGCTGGAAACTTCAATATGTATTAAAAATCAACTGAGCAGTGAAGCAAAGGTGAAGGTTGTAATGAACAAGCATGACATTAGATTTGGTTAATTAAAAGAAATGTAAGTCAGATATTCCACTGCCTGGATGTTTTGCTGGTGGCAGAAAGGAGAACCCCTCCTCATTTGGAGGTTTCAGCTCTGCACCTGTTGAACTGTTTGAGAGAACAAGGGACAGGAGACAGCCAGGGCACTGTGCATCAAGAGGAGGAACTTGTTGGCAGCAAACTAGTCAACAAATGAAGAGATGAGTCAATAAAAGTAAGTACTTCTAAGGGAACAAAAATGGAAAAGCAACAAAAAAGAAAAAGATGAAGCCACTGGCATGGCTGCTGAGTCAGTTTATTTGTCCTGTGTCTACTAGTAACCTTAAAACAGGAAGGAAAAATCAGAACTGAAAGACTGAACCATCAGTGCCAATAGTTTAAACAAAAACAATTTTTTAAAAAATGCAGGTTTTATTTCTAAACTTACATTATCTAGCACAGGTTTTGCTGAAACCTGAGGGATGTGGAACCAAACTGTTGACATATCACAAAGTTGTTTCATATAATAGCAATGTTCTGTAACTGTTGTTTTTTAGAAACTGCATTTTCCTAAACAGCAAACAGCTCATTCTAGGATGTAAAATATATATTAATTAAAACGTTATATATATCTGACTGTTAACCTGAGTCTAGAATGAAACACCACCATCTACTTCCAAATGAACAAGGATCTGCCACACTAGTAAAACTGCACTGGTGTTTGAAAGAGGAAAATTGGAGAACCGAATCACTTACCCTACGGCATGGCTTTTCATTTCTGTTGTGTGGCATAACTAGGGGGAAGCATACAGTCCCCTCTTGTGTGTATATGGACTTCAGCATCTAAGACTGATTGTCAGACACAAATGCAAATTTATCCCAGGAAAAAAAAAGTAAAATCTATGATATAATTGGAAAACAATATCTCTTCATAATAAATGACCTGGAGGGGAGAATATTTTAGAGATCTTGTGACTGAACTCGATCACTTAAGTTTCCTGATGTGCTACTTTCCTACTGAGTTTGTGGGGTTTTCATTTCATAAGAACTACAGCATCAGCTGAAGGAAATCTATTTTGAAACCTTCTCCTCTCCTTCCCTTCCTCCATCAAATATTAATAATGTACATGTACTGTCAACAGAGGCTCCTTCTTGCCCGGCATTTTCCTCTTTTTGTTGCCAGGCACTGTGCTGTGCACACACTGTCCTAAGCCATGATGCAGCGATGGCAGCAGAACACTCTAAGGTTCTTCTCTTTTCTTTCTCTTGTCACAAAAGCACGTTTTTATTTAACAGTATTTTTAGTCTCTCTGGATCCTCTGTCAGATGATGGCAGTGTAAGATGGAGAGACACTTAGACCACAGAAGGGGTTTTGATGCTGCTCAAGTGTAGAAAAGAGTTCATATCATCTTTGTCTTGAGACATTCCCATGCCTATGGCAATTTACCAGTTGGAGCCACTGGGAAAAACTTCTGGCAGGTTTTCAGAAGCCCTTTCCCAAAACCAAAAGTAAAGTCATGTAGACTGGCCAGCGTATGCAGAGTAATCAGAAAGATCCTCCTTATATCACTGGAAGGAATACTGTATCCTGTGAATTTATCAGGAGGAAACACGGTGAATCCCAAGCATGCAGAGAAATAAATTTATTTTTCTCATCTTTCTAAAGTCAGTGATACAGAAAGATATGTTTCCTCTAAAATACAAACATGAAGGGCTGCTTCTGCTCAGAACACATGACTGTATAATAACATACAGCAAAGTGCTGGCTACTACGTCTTGAGCAGAATTTTCAAAAAGTATGAATTATTAATATAATAACTGTCCATTTATGTGTCCCAAGACTTAATTATAAATAAATATTTTTATATTTTCATAAGAAGGTTTGATAACTTTGGCAATATTATAACACATTGCTGAAGAGATGGAAACAATTATTTATTTGTTTAGCTCTGTTTCCCTTAAGCGTAGTCCAAGTTACAGCACAGAAGAAATCGGTCTAAAAATAAGTCACTCTAAAAATGAACAAGACTGATACAGAGAATTCTGCCTGAAATTAACAAATAAGTTTACATAGCATCGTTTTTATAAGAACATTAATTCCCATAGTTATTTTCTCCAAAATACCTGGTGTGCGTTCAGCCACACCTGAACTCAGTTGGCTGGATGCAGATTTCTTTCAAAAGCAATGGCATGATTCTGACTCCTTTACAAGTTTGAATGTATGAACTCTTCTAACATTTGCAGCACAGAAAATATCTGTCTTACTCCCTGACAATAAGTCCACTTGCAGACCTGAAGTCACTGGGTGACTCTAGGTGAAGACTGGAGATTTGTGGAGTGTTCCTTTCTTATTCACTGGTGTGAAGCCATGCAGAGAGAATTTTGCTGGGCTAGATGGGATTTTTTTACCCTGGCAGCTCATAAAAGAGTAAGGCATGTGTCATTCAAATTATTAAGATGTAGTGAAAATTATTAAGATGTAGTGAAAATAATTGTAAGCCTATTTAAATATAAGTTCTTTTCTATTGTGTGTAAGATCGTTGTGTTAAAACTCTTAGCAATTAAAGAAAAAAGTCTGAGCCAGAAATAAAGGAAATGTTAGTAGTTGTACCTCACTGTAATCCCTTTTCCTGCTGAAAGCACAACAGATGTTTGATTCCCATGTTTACAGTTTTAGAGGCAGGCGTAAAAAAATTGGTGCTAACAGGCAGGCAACCATAAGTATTCTCTGTTTGGATATTTAAGTATTCTCACCATCATAGATGAGCAAAATTAAATGGGAGAATAGACTGGGCTGAAAACATTTGTTCACTGAGGTTGCCTCGCATGATGCAAGAGGATCAGTGATAGGGTGAGGGGTACTGACTCCCCTCCTGTGCTCCAGGGAGGTGAGGGGGCCTTTTGAAGAGAGGTGGGAAGAAAAGAGATTTCAACTCTTCTGGACCTGGTCCTCCACAGGGGCATACCAACATGTTACCATCTCAGCCAGGGCTGGAAACTTATCCCACAACCATTGAGCCAAACACAGCAGCTCTCAGCTTGGAACCCCATAATGTTCGAGTTCCAGTGCGTCCAGACCAGGATCCTATTTAGTGGAGAAATGGAGTCAATACCGTTTATTTGACCTGACTGAAAAAGAGCTTCAGCACACTACTGGAATAGCTCTTGAGTATGGAGAAACAGACTGCTTACTTTTTGTCAGGAGCTCTAATGTCTTCTCAGGCTTTGCTGGGAGATTAAAATAAAAAGTAGAAAAAACCCAGGGTTTTGTGGTTTTTCCATGTCTTTTGAAATTGCTGAGCAGGTTTATACAGTTATCCAGAAAAGGTAAACAGAAAGTTACTGGATTAGGTTTACATGTAGGCATTGAGATAAAGCATTATGATTGAAATCATGTTTTCACCACCATCTCTCTTAAATACTAGCAGCTGAAGTTGTGTATTCTCAGCAATTAATGTTTAATAGCATTTGAAAACTGGAGCAGAGAGAGCCTCTCAAGCACAGAGCGGCAGCAAGTACATCCAGTGACAGAAGCTGGCAAAACCCAAGTCAGAACCGAAGTACAGACAAATGCTGCAGTCTTCAGTGGTGGCAGAGCCCAGGCTGTAGGCAGCTGTTGGATGCTGTGGGAAGCTGGGATTGGGTCCCACCCCAGACTGTGGGAACACCATTGCTGCATTTGCATAATGGCGCAAGCTAATATTAGTAGCTGGCTGGGCTCCCAAGCAGTTGGAGTTTACCAAGGGTTCTTTCACTGTGGGAGGAATACTCACCTCTCAGGTTAAAAAAAAAAAAAAAACAAACAAAAAAAAACTGGATGGAGAAAGTGTTTACTTGTTGATGCACATATTCTTTCAGAGACCAACTTCTCAGGAAATTGTGTTATGGATGAATGTGGCCAGCCCCCTCAGCCAGTCAGACAGTTTCTGTGAAACACCCGCTTAGGCATGGGGAGAAAGGTAATCCTGTTTTATTTTCCAAGAGCAACAGAAGAAGTGGAACTGTGCATAGCCATGCCTAATGCCTACTGTCACCATGTGCTCTCTCTGACTGTCATGCTCATCACCCTTCCCTCAAACTCAGAAACTAAGCAGGCATTTTATTCTTTCTCTAACTCAATCATGAAAATTTTGGGTTTTTGTAAGGGTGAAATCGATGAATTCTTCAAGCACATTGAATGGAAAGAAATGACTTTAGAGGCTTCAGATAGCCCAGAAAGGAACAATGCCGTGTATAAGTTAGAACAGAGGTGTATCTCTGGAAACTCTATGTATGTTACAAGGGCCATCTTCCTCCTGCGTGGTGAAATAACTCCCTGCTTGCCAAGATCAAATGTGTAGCTGAGGTATTTATTCAGTTCCTAAAATGTATCTATACCTGCCTGGAGGCACATCTACACAGACTAGAGAGTTGTTTACCTAAAAAGAATGAAACCCAGAGCAGTATAGCCTCCTCTGGTAAAAAGTCAGACAAAAAAATCCCCCTCACTTGTGAGGACTGAAAACCCTTCAGGCCTGGTTTCAGGCAAAAACCTCTGCAGATAAGATAAAATCAGCCTGGCTGCAATCCCAAGCTGAATCCCCAACCAGAGTTCTGCCCAGCCAACTGGGAGAGCTGGGAGCTGTGCAGGGGTAGTGCTTCCAGCTCTGAGATACAGAGGACGCATCAGAAAGGGTGAGAAGAGCTCCCTGGCTGCTTCTGCTGGTGGATGAGCAGGGAGATAGCCACACTCCAGATCTTAAGTAACCTTTAGTATGAAGTGAAACCACTGACTAAGCAGACACTGCAACCTGTGCTACACCAACACCAAGCTTTCCACATCAGGAATACATCGTCAGAGGTGGGTAGCTGGGCTGCTGGTGGCAGTGGGTGGCCTTGAAGTTCAGTCCCAGGTGAAGCACATCCTAAATGATGCTGCAGGACAGAGCTAATGATCATGCTAGCAAGAATGGTGGCTTGCTGGCTGGAATCTTCCTACTGCCTCCTTTGGCAGTCATAGTTAATAGCACAATTACAGATCTCAGCTATCAGCTAATATATAATTTTACAAATCTCAATCAGCGGTTGATGAGAAGTCTGTTGCCAGCATGGAACCTGGCTCTTCACCCATGAAGTAGGTGGGCTGTCTAACATCCCACATCACAGCAGGAAAATGGCCCTTTCTAGTCTTCCTGAAACAGATTTGGAGGAGACTTTTGGAGGTATAAGATCATTCAAAATAAAATAATTGATGTTTAAAATAATTAAAACCAAAAGAAATTAATCTGAGAATATGAATTCGGTTAAAAAAAAAAAAGAGTAAAGCTCCATATAAAAGAAATGAGACTGCTTTTCTAATTCTTTCTCTTCTCCAACTGGTGGTGGTGTAGAAGCATTGAGGAGAGTTAAAACTCTGCTAGTCTTCCTCCTGAGAAGTGTTAGGAAAGACGAGTGCCAGCCCTACTCCTGTGCTTTTTAGTGAGTTGTACTGCTTTTGTTTCCATCCATCCAGTGGTAGGCAAGGTCTGATATCCCATCTAAAAGCAGAGGAGGAGTGGTCATGGTTGTATTGCTTGCCTACGAGGATGATCAGTCGCTTTTTGTTGATTCAGAACCAGCCCTATTTGTGCACAGGGAACAGGAAAGATTGCACTCTCGGAGCAGAGTTGGTTGCTAGCTCAGAGCTTGTGCTGGCCCTGAAAGTGGCATGCTGGGATGTAACAGCTCATCAGACCTCTCCACCTGGGAAGGTTGGTTCTCTGCCCCCCTCTTCCTTTCCTTAGGAAGAAGAGAGTATTGTGTGGGTCACTCTCTCTCGTATGAAGAAAAAAGGTTCCCGTGTCTGGTCGTAGAGGAGTTATCATTCTCCTCTTCCTTCTGTCCCAGAAGAATGAGGATAGATGTCGCAAGACATGTTGTGGAGTGAAGGGTGTGCTTGACTAGTAGGGCTCTTTTGTCAAGTACAAAGCAACTACAGCTTAGGTATACTTCAGTTTGCCTTTTTTAGGTGGAATTAACAGAGTTCATGTGCACTCCCTCAGTCTATTTCTGGGCTCTGCTAGTTTATGTAACAAATCTTTCACATCAGTTTGGGCCAAGATCCCATAGGAGTATTCTGAGCAGATTTGAAGTTTAAGTGACGGTCACAAAGAAACAGAAGTAAATATACAGCCAGGAGTGAGCCAGTGGCAGAGGAATGGACTGGACGCCTTTGCTAATGATAGGATCTGCAATTTTATATGCCTTGACTGTTCAGGAAAGAGTGACGGGAGTGTTTGAGAGCTACCCACTCAGTGTGCCAATATGCAGACACCTCACCTTTGTTTTTCTGAGCAAGAGCTCTGTCATCTGATAACACCTAAAAATTATAAAATAAAATGAACCAAGAGGCAGATATAAAACCTCACAGCAGCACTGAACTTTGCACAGTTTAATTAAAAGGCCTAATTGGATTAGCAAACAATAATTTGGATTATTAGATTTGCCATATAACAGTTTTCAAATGCATGATGAATCTCAACAAGTGCAAATTCTTTCTGTTAAGTGGGGCAGCAGTTGAAGTGCACTTATTGTTCCAAAATATAGCTTGGAAACAACTCTCTGAAATCTTTATTGAAAGCAAACAAACAAAAAAGGGGAGCAGGGTGTCCCATCCTATGATGATTTTATGATTCTCAGGAGCACTTGAAAAAAAACCAAACCAAATCAAAACAAAAAAAACCCAACTTGACGGGAAGTTTTTTGGCAAAGTTCCAGGACTGTCAGTACCATCTACTAATTTCTTAAGCTTGACCTATAGTTCACATCAGCAGCTTGATTTTTCAGGTTGGACTAAGCAAATCTGCTTTGAAAACACATGTCCCTATATGCCATGTCAGGTATCTAAACTGAGCAGCACCATCAAACATTTAAAATCATTAGTCTTGGTCTGTGGTCACTGCTCTGACTCTGTATCTGCTACTCTAAACAATCTTGCAATAAAAAAGATATTTTGCTAATGCTTGAACTTGAGAATACCTGGGAGCCAAGGTGTCCATAGTAGAACTACCAAACAAAAGCATGGATTCAGCTAGGTTAGTGGCTGCTGATCTTTCCAGACAATAATCTTCCATATCTGATATATGTGTTTGACATTTTGCAAACATGGTTAAAATGTAAAGAATGGAAACGCAGTGAGGAAGCCTGGCACTCATCAGACTACAAAACCCCAAAGCCAATCAGGTGTCTGATTCCTAAAGAAGTGCCTAGGAATTGGAAGTGCTGCAAATGAATTTTCACTGTAGAAGCTTTCTGGAAGTGTTGCTGAAATATGATTCCCAGTCATTATTTGTAGCCCTGGACAAGGGTCATTGTTCGTGACCAGCAGTGTGAAAGTAACATAAAGTGAATATGTGGAATTCTGTCTAAAACAAACAGCTCAACATTATTTGCCCAGCTAGTGAGGAGCATTGTTTCTCTGAATACCAGCCATAATAGAAGTCTGAGCACAATATTTCAATAATAGCTTAAATAATGTTTGATCAAAGAGAAACAGGGTGGTACTAAGAGCCAGACAGATTAAATCTTCCTCAGAGAAGAATATGGAGTCCCAGGCCTCACCACTACTCCAGATGAATTGACTGGAGGGACTGGTCTTTTCTCATGCAAGGGATGCAACCAGGCAGCAGTGAGCAGGGAGGGAGCAGAGTAGGGCCACGTTCCTTGGGCAAGGCTGTGGTGACACCTACCTCCACAGGTGTAGAAGAAGGACAGTGAAAGATCCCCACAGAGAGGCACCCCACAGAGATGTCCCCACACTGTCCCTCTGACTGCCTGACTCCCGCGCTCTGAGGGACCAGAGGCACATCTTAGGTCCCAGTCCTGCCTGTTGTGGTGCTGCCTTTCTCTGTCCACTTGCTCCGTTGTTCAGTGTGGCTCACAGCAGTTAATTCTTTCCTGGCCCAGGAAGTAACAAGGGAACTGGAAGAAAGATGTGAGGATGACAGTCATCACCTGCTGCGTGCCGAAAGGTGCAAAATGAAAGACAGTGTCCAGATGGACACACACCTGTGAGACACTGTGTTTGCATGGATTTATGTGGTAGTCACCCCTCTGCTGAGTGCTGCCGTATGCCCAAAGCCTTGCTGCCTGGCTATTCAGTGTAGAGAAAATAGTGACATGAAGTCTGAGTGCATGTGAAGAGCTGGATACAGCAGGCAGGGCAATCCCTTCCATCTCTCTGCAGCATACTATGGAGACACCACTTGCCTCCCTGCAAGAAACTCTGCCTCAGCCACCTTTTTCAAGTTAAAGCCCATGGCAGAGGAGGATCTGTGGCTGCATGGTGGCAGCAAAACAGAGCAACTCCATCACAAAACTCCTGTTCACACACTAAGGAAAAGGCATTTGGATGCAATGCTGTCGCTTTATAATACCTGCCATTGCGGTACAGAAATTCTTTGGTTTCCTACCTGTAATCTGTATATATACCTGTGGCTTTCCCTATACCCAGAAAGAGGGGATGGGAAAGGATATTGTGCAGTCTGTCCTTGCTATCGCAGACTACCCTACCATCTGGATTTGTACGCCATTTTAAGGTGGATCTTGGTAAATCAAAGTTTGCTGTCTGGAAAATAAAGAAAAAGAAGGTGAGAAGTGAATGTAAGAGGGGATTTCATCAACGTCTCTAATTATCTGAAGGGAGAGTGTAATGGGGATGGATCCAGTCTCTTCTCAATGGTGCTGAGCAACAGGAGAAGAGGTAACAGGCAGAAAGTGGAACAGAGTGAGTTACACCTGAACATGAGGAAGAACCTCTTTCCTGTGTGGGTGACCAAGAACTGGAGCAGGTTTTCCAGAGAGGCTGTGGAGTCTCCCTCACTGAAGATATTCACAAACCATCCGGACACAATACCGTGCCATGTGCTCCAGGATGACCCTGCTTGAGCAGGGAGGTTGGACCAGATGACCCACTGTGGTCTCTTCAACATGACCCATTCTGCCACTCTCTGTAAGTGCTGCACACCAGTCTGCTTAGGAGGAGGCACTCCCAAACTGAATCCTGCCTGCCCAAGACTCAAGCCCTGCAATGCTTATTTTGAAGGTGTGCAGAACAGCAATCTCTGGTGTGTACACACAGATCCTGAGTTATTCCGGCAAGTCTGGCAGCACCATGTCAGCCAGCTTAACTAAATAATCTACTTGTTGTTAGTGCTTTCCCTCATTAAAGCATTTTACAAAACCTACCTTAATTAAAGTTCACAGCAGTCCTGTGAGTTAGCAAAGTGTCATTACCCCAATTTTACAGATGAAAAAATTGTAACAGAGAGGTGAAATGCTGTGCTTGAGGGCACAGAAGGAGACAGTTTTAGGGGCCGGATTAGCCATTGGGAACTCTTGGCTCTGTGCAGCATAGCCAGCCTCTGAGGGCACTGAGTGTGCTCTCAGAGATGCTGAAAACACTGCTCTCCCCTAGGGCTGCTTTGCCATCTCTTTGTAAGGTGACAAAGGAGATTGGTCTGGGATCTGCGTGCTGATATCTCCTGTTATCCCATACTTACCTTGCAGAACTAAGCCGTGACAGGCATGTGCTAAGGAGAAGGAGAAAATCAGCAACATGACCTTTCTTGGACTATTGTTGAGTCTCAGAGAGCTGCTCTGTGAACAAAGAGGGGTCACAAACAACTCAGAGCAGTCTGAGGCCGGGCCAAGCCACAGCAGGCACTGTACCACCTTTGACTGCTGCTGGATTCCAGAGGGCTCAGGACTTAATCCCCAAACCATGCTGCCTTGCTGAGCCAAAAATGTAATGGTGACCACAAACACATCAAGGATGTCTACGAGCAAGCTGAGGCAAACACAGATCCAAATGGTGTGACATTTGCAACCCATCTGGAGTGGTGCAGGGAGCAAACTTCTACTCTGAGTCTTGCAGTAGAGATGTGAAGCTGGGTCTCCCACCTTTTGAGCCACCACCCTAGCCAGAAGGCTCAGATGGCAGCTGACACTCCTACACCTTCCATTTTCATGTAAATATTCCGAAGGCTTTCTTTTTCCTAATAAGAAAGGAAAACCCCGTTCTACATGTTAAAAAAATACTTCACCACAAAGCAGAATCATCACCTGCTACTCAGCTGAACATAAAACATTTGGGTCAAAAGGCACCTCAGTATGTCTCTTGTTCAAAGCAGGGTCAGCTCTGAAACCAGACCAGGGTGCTCTGTGTTTTATCCAGTTGTGTCTTGAAAATCTCCAAGGATGGAGATTGCAACCACCCTGGGTAACCTGCTCTAATGTCTAATTTTCCTCATAATGATTTGTTTTTCCTTATATCCAGTTGGAACCAGTTGGACTGGTGTCCTAGAAAGTAGTGCGTTGTTTCACCTGTGGCTACATCCAGAATTTTTTTCCTTTGTTTAAAGCTCTGCTTTAAAAAAATTAAAGTAAAAAGAAAAGTAAAAATAAAAGTAAAAATAAAATAAAATAAAATAAATTATAATAATAATAACAACAATAATAACAACAATAATAATAAAGACCATGGAAACTTTTCAGTACGGATTTTAGCACAGCAGCACTCTGTCAAGATCTCAAGCTGAAGGCTCATGATTACAGCAGAAATATAATAAGCGCATATCTTTTTTTTCGTGACAGAATGCAGCAACTTTGTAAAAACTCCAGTATTATTTCATTTTCCCCCCTTGTTTTTATGAGACACTGCTTTCACATCCCTGTAACAGAACACAGATCAGAGGTCTCTAAAGCTGTCAAGTCTGCATCACGTCTTAATACCCTAAGGCATAGGTAACATGATTGTGATTTACTGCTGAAATTCACCTATTATGTTCATGTTACATCAGTAATATTAGTCACCTGTTACTTTCTTGAAATTCTTTTATAGAAACCTGATACTCACATTTTCTTGTGAAGTTATTTCTATATTTACTTCCCGGGGGAAGGGGGAGAAAAACGCTTAGTGCAGGATCTCAGGATCTAAACTTCACCTGAATCACTTCTCAGTAATTATACATACACCAAAGGCAGGAACTGTGTGTGCCATGCAAATGAGGGAGGTAACATGGATCTCATTTGGCTTTGTTGTGACAAACTGCACCATAATCCTGTGTTGGAGTAACCCTAACATTTATCTGGTTGTGCCTGTAACTGTGCCTGGCATAGCTGTGAAATACTCTGCTGTGTTTACTTGGTTCAGTGTGCAGCAGTTGCTGCACCCACCTGCCAGACAGACTTACTTGCTCCATGGAGATATTCCTTTGTCTGGAAAAAACCAGAAATGTAGCATGGAGTCTCCCAGAGACTGATGGACAATAGAGTGAGGAGTTGGATATAACTGGTATGGGGGTGTGCCAAAAAGTGACGCCAGGCTATTCTACCACTGTTATCTTCAAGGGGGGGAAGTTAATGAAAGGACCTTTCCCATGGAACGAAATACAGGGGGATAGTATGCTAAAGCTGTAGGGGTTCAGCCTGCAGACACTGCCATTTGCTCATGCATATTGAGGTCCGTGCCTCCTACACCTCAAGCCTGCAGATGAAAGCATAGTAATCAGTGGCCACATTTCCCGGTGAGTGCTGAAACCCCACTGTGAGTCATCCAGAACCTTGCTCTGTTTACTCCTCCCTTGTGAGTTCCTTGTTGCTGTCACTATCTTTGCCCTTCCTCTCAGGTTTCATCTGATCTGCACTGCATCAGCAGGAGGAAAGCACCCGGGGCAGCCAGCTCTGCCGCGCTTGGAGGGAGAAATGAAGCAGGGAAGGCTGGTCGTACCAATGGACGGAGATCCCTGAGGAGCAAAGGGAGTCGTACTGAACGGCGGCTCAATGGTTAATGCAGAGCAGCTGTCATGACTTGTTCCGGAGAATACTGACTCTTGTAATTTTTGTTGTTCCTTTCTCCTGCCCCCCTCTTTTTTTTCCTGCTTTCACTATTTCTTCACCTTGTTGGAGACCAGGGAGACAAAGCTATGAGCTGGCTTAGGCACTGCTTAGACCATAGGTGCCACGGTGGTGCTGCCAAAGAAGCCGGCTGACTGGAGAGGTGAATTCACACTGATGTCCCTGCTGCCAAGGCAGGCCTGGGAGAGAGCTCAAGCCTAACTCGGCTTTACTCATGCGACCTGCGGTGGCTGCAGTGTAGACATATGGTCTGTTTTACTCGAGGCCAAAAGCGACAATTATTTATAACTCAGTCTTAGGCATGGGACTGCACTCTTTTACTTCTCACCAAGATGAGTAAGACACAATCCTCACCAAAAGAAAGATTTTGGTTGGTTTCTGCTATCCTTGTTTTGAACAATCATGTGATTTCATGATGAAAGTGTCTGATGTGAAAAATACCTGTCTATACTTTGACAGAAGCTGACAAATAAATCAGTAGGATGAAGTCCCTGCATTTGTAAACACATCATTGTTTAGTGTTCAAAGTTCTGCAGTGAACCAGCCGTATAACCACTAGTATCTCACTGAAATTTAATACAGAAATTCCTACCTGGTTTTGTGCACATAGCCTCTTTGGACAAAATCATTGAGGGGAGCCCGTGCCCTTTTAAAAGCAGGCCATTGATGATTAGGAATGACGTCCTGGTAAATGGGTCATGCAATTCTATAATTTTGTTACACTTCTAGAGTGAAGTGATATTTTATTAAGTACTGAGAAGAAAAAAAATCAGTAGAGTGTTGTGGAGTTTCCCCTAAATTTAGCTGTGAGGATCTTATTTGTGCTGTCCCTGGCATTTCATTCCAGAGCCCAAAATGCACTGAAAGTACAGAAATAACTTCACTAAAGCTCATAAAAGGGGCAGGTTGACACACGGATAGGAACCCCAAAGTCTGCAACCCTGAGAGGTGGGAGCAGTGCACAAAGCAACTTGTGAGAAATGCTGTGCCAGAGCTCTTGGTGATTTGTGTAGCCTCAGAGGAAGAGTTGATGAATTTTCTCTCTCCTGCATCAAGAATAACTAGGAAGCAGCACCAAACACACTGATGGCTGTCACCCACAGAGGTGCACAGGGCTTTCCCCAAACAGAGCTCAAAATGAATTTTTGCTGAGTTAATATACATTGTGCCTGAAGCCAGGTTTTGACTTCTGAGTGGCTCCTGGTGCTGTGAACAGACTCCTTGAAGTCAGTGGGAGTCCACGCAGAGTAATGTGTTACCCACCACAAGTAAATGCCTCAAAACATGTTTCAAATAATATTCAAGAGCCCAAATCCAAAAAGCACATCTCCAGCTGCTAGAAACTGCATCAGAAGCGCAGTTTCCCTTCGTTCAATAGAATCACCTGCAAGGATAAAATTGCCCACATCCATAAATTGGATCAGGACCTTGAAGCATATTCCTCCTGGAGCCAGGATTGAGTATCTGCATTTTTGTGAGCATAACTGAATATTCTGCATGTGCTGAAATTACAATAATAGACCAAATTTCTCGAATCTTGAAGAAGGCCCACATGCCTGCTTTCATGCTCTGCCCTGTTTTCATAGACCAGGTACCTGCTGTAGGAAAAATACACAAAAGAAACAGGAAAACCCCTGTACCTTCTGCTCGGGGCAAGGCTAGAAATGTTCCAGTTCCCAGAGGTTTGTTCCAGAACCAGTAATGAAGTGCACTCTTAGTCCGTAAAATGTATATTGAAAGAAAGCAGATTATACACTGGCATATCGTATTTGTCTCTCCACAGAAACTAAGACATTTTTAACGTTATAGGTGAACACAGAAGGGTTTGAACCACACTGCTATTTTATTGTAATTATGATTTGAATTATACATTGTTTTCATATCTGTGGTGAAATATTTTTAGTTAGGAAAGAAGACTTATGTAAGAAAGTGCTTATACCTGTAACTCCAGAGTGCTGGGGCATGTAGGATATATTAGGCACTTTTGGTCACTGAAGTTACAGATTCTCTTCTTCAGTGTGAGGAGAGTGCATGGGGAGTCAGTTATCCACAGCGGTATCTGTGACACTATAATAAGTAGTTCCAAAAAATGAAGTCTGAGAAAGGTGATTGCTGTCTCTTCCCTTTCCATGTCCCAAAATTGCCATCTCTTCCATACCTATTTGAAGGTGGGAAGTATCATCTGCCTTGGATCTTTAACAGGAAAACTCAGAAACAAATGACATGGTATAAAGGACATTTTTAACAGATACTTGATGTTTCCCTAAATAGGTGCAGCATGGAGAAGCAGAGATCAACAAAGAACACGTGGTCTAGAAATCTGTCTTTGGACAGCAGTGCATAATTTGCATTAATTATGTCTATAGCCATTACATCTGACACTACTCTGGACTTCTCTAAGCAAATGAGATGCTATATTTGTATCAAGAGTATTGCTTTGTCTGCCAGTGAATTGGACTTTCTGTCTTTGAGCAGAGAGCTTTTTGATCAGGTGTCCAGTTGCCATGTTTTTCACAGTAAAGTTTCTCTGTTTAAAGCCTTTAGCATTGGATGAGAGCATTGTGCAACCTGGAAGTGATTATATGTTTGATGGTATTCAAATGATGTTTGAAGTGCTGAGGTGCATTTTGATATGTAAGATTTGCAAGTTGTGGTTAGTTATACGTACCAAAAATAGCTTTTAAAGAATGTTCAGCCAAATGGCTTGCTTTTACACAGGAATACACACAGAGACCAAACCAAGAACATTTTAGATTTAGTCAGGAAGCTACTGCTTAAATATCAATAAAAATTTTCATATAATTGCAGTGTGAACTGAAGAAGAAGTCTTGATGTTTCTCAGCAGCAGTTTTCTCAGTTAGCAGTTCTTTGAAATGTTTGCTTTTCCCCATGAATAACTGTGAAGTCCTTCAAGACAGCTGCCTTGTTATACTGGCACATGTACTGCAACACATCTGCAGAACTGCTTGGGACTTTCTGACCTGAGGCAAAACAAATGTAACAATCATTTACCTGCTTCACTGCAAGTTTTATCAGAAAAACACAAACTATTATATGTATGCAAGAGGTATTATATAACTATACATACTATTTATAATTTTGAGAGCAAATTCCAGATTCCAAATAAAATAAAACATATCTAGACAATTGAATCCACTTTCTGCTGACCTTCTTAAAGGGGAGATTGTTGTGACACACAGAAACTTCAGGAATCCTCTATTCTTTAGGAATCTATTTTCTAAACATTTGAGTGACTATTTCCACAGAGGTTCTCAGGCTAAAAGTGACTAAAATGTAACCATTTTTACTACTACCCGGAATAGCATAATTATTCCCCATCAATTTCATATACTCATGAATATGCATGCACTACTACTTTCTTCGCAAAATGGGAGAAATGTGAGAAAACTAACTTATGGCTTCAGAATATGTTAAATATTTCACTTACAGGAATCCATGAAGACCGATTTTTCCCCCCCTGGATTCTACTGACAACAGGAATTGATTGGCTGCACTCTCCTCAGAGAAAGGGTGCTTGGCACAGCTGCAAAGAGGGCCTGTCTAATATTCTTGCCTGCACAGATAATGCACACACGAGTGGTTATATATGCTAAAGTGCCATTGCTTGGAAAAGCTACTGGAGGCATATTCAGCATTTAGCTTGGGCCAAGCTGACCTAGTGCTGAGAATAGCTGCTGGAGATGTGAGGAAGTGAAGAAGAGCCCCACTGAGAATAGCAAAGCCACCACCAGCACCATCTACCAATTAGTCCTCCTTGCTTATGCATACTGAAGAGGAGTTGGCAATCCTACACACCATTGTATCAGCGAGCATCAAAATAGGTGCAAGCTGATGCTTTGAAGGGTCACAGAATCGTAGCATCCTAGAATTATAGAACAGTCTGGGTTGGAAGAGACCCTTAAAAGTCATCTAGTCCAACCCCCCTTCAAGGAGCAGGGACAGTTTCAAATCAGGTTACTCAGAGCCTGGTACAACCTGGCCTTAAATGTTTCCAGGGATGGGCTATCTACCGCCATTCTGGGCACCCTGTTCCCTGTGTTTCACCACCACCACTGTAAAAAATGTCTTCCTTATGTAAGAATATATTCTTACTTCTTTCCATCCACCAGGTTTCTACTCAGCTCCCCACCCCCAGGAGACGTCTGCTAGGGAGAGAGAAACTTGTGCCACCGCTGTGGGAACTGAGAAACAGGCTATTGCCAGTCCCGGCAGGACCAGCCTACTAACCAGCGGGGACATGCAGCCCATTTTCAGTGCTGCTGCTGACACTGGGACAGGCAGAAGGGTTTTTGTGAAGCACTGTCAGCACTGACTGCCTCACTTGTTTAAAAATGAGCCTGCAAAATTTATTAGATGGAGCCATCTGCTTCTCAGTCATTCTCCTACACTACCTCTGACAGTGACTGACAGGAGAGAAACAATGAATTTACAGCAGTGGGTGAGATTCCAATTGCATTTCTGATCCCTCTTCCAGAGCTGCTTGGAGCCCTTACAGTTCAACCTGGAGTACCTGGTAACACATTTCTTGTACTTTCAGGATGTAGAGTTAGTATTCTCAGTCACTTTTGCTTTGCTCCTTGCAAAAGCCAGTGAAGAAGAGCCTGCAAAGGAGTTGAGTGTTTGCAATCATTATTGTTAATCGAGCTAGGAAAGGGGGAACTTCACTCTAACAGCCCCAGGTTTTCTTTTGTTTCTAAAAGCAAGCCATTCCAAGGTCATTTGGATCTTATTGACATATCAGTTCTGATTTCAATAGTCCAATAGATTTTAATAGTTCACTAGGTTTTAATCTGGCTATGAGTGCATGTTCTTTGAATAAGGAGTTTTCATTAACTGATTCCACTGTGGAGCATGAACTTTTCTGTCACAAGTACATAACCTTCATTGCAAAATGAGTTGTAGTTGTGTATGTTTCTTTTGACTAGGTTTATTCCATTTCTAATGAAAACTGCAAGCATTGTGGGTTGGATTTTTTCTGATATTTATTTGATGTGAAAATCAGGTACAAAAAATAATGAAGTTTTGTCAAAACAAGAGACGAAACTGCTTTGATTCATTTATATTGCAAAGAAATGTATTAGCTCTGCTCCTTCCACTCCAGACCTAAAAAAGAAACCATATGTCCCAAACTTTGGCTACTTTTCAAATTGTACGGGTTGATCTGACTAGCAATACTACTTTTGCCTGCAAACCTCAGATGACAAAAATATGGACTCTCTTGAAGTTAATCAGTGACTTAAGGCAGCAGCATAGCTAATTTGTTTCAGCTACTCAAGCAGATAAAAGAAACAAGTGAAAGAAGTTGCTGCCATTTCTAAGAGCTGATTCACATGTCCTCAGGAATTAGTTGGTTACCTGCTGCATAAGCTGTGCACACTCTTGGTAGGGTTTGTGAAGGAGGCCATGCATGAGCAAAGAGGAGCACCAGCAGCAGCTCAGCAGAGAGAGGAGCCCTCGGGCCAGCTGCTGCATAAGGCAGGACGCAGATGCCTGCTCTTGCAGTGCACGCTCGGTGGCAGACACCAGACCTGCAAAATTGGATCTGCTTCTCATTAGCCTGTGCACCTTTGCCAAGGGCAGGTCTTCACCCCAGGCTGGCTGCATGCTTGGGCTTCCCCTTCTCCCAGAAAGCAGCACTCTCCCGGCTTCCTGCTGGCCAAGCAGCCACCACTGACTGGCTGGCTAAGGTGAAAAGCCCTGAGAGAGCGACATCTCCTCCTTCAGCAGGGTACATCCTATTGCATGGCTCATGGGCTCTTTCTGTGTAACGCCTTGCTGGTGCTGCTGGCAGGGCCACCTACTCACAGCTGTGCTCACCACGGGCTGGAGAACAGGCAGCACAAGTGGGCCAAAGCCTGGCAGCATCCTGTCTGTGTTGGCTGCCACCCCTATGGACTCAGGATCCATGACCAGTGCTTGTCACTGTGTGGTCAGCTGCTCTTCTCTACTTTAGGATCCCCTCTGAGTGGCAGCTGTGCTCAGTTACATTTAAGAAGGCCCAAGCTCCAGGCAGGGTAGTGGTCAGGTTGACTTGGTGACCTGTGCTGGAGCTGCAGGGTGTCAGAGGAGTCAGCAAGCCAATACAGAAGCATGCAAGCAGCCCAAAGAAAACACTGAGGACAGGTTGTCCCTTAAGCATGTCCATCTCAGGGCAGAGCATCAGGAGCCACTTCTCTCTTAAAAATGTGCAAGTCTTTATTGTCACCTGGAGATTGATGCTTAAAATTTTTGTGTATTCCTCCCTTTGATATTTTTGAAGTATTATATGTCAGTAGCCAGCTCACCATACAGGTGACAAAACTCTGCTCCCTGCTAAAGACAGCTTAGACCAATGTCTCTCACCTCCTCAGGCTGTAACACACAGAGATGGAGCTTGGGGCACTCACGCTTCTCCTAGAGGGCCTGTCCATCTTTTCATGGCATTGCTAAGCACCAGCTGGAAGAGAGAAAGAGATCACAGGTAGCCCAGGGCCAGTTTGGTCACAGCATTCCCTTGGGGAGAGGGGATGTGCTGCGCTCCATGCCCTTCCTCTTGAGCACGTCTCAGATCCCACCTCCCCATGCACAAGCTCACCAGCTGTAACCATGGCTCTATGGGGGCAAGTTCAGTCTTGTGCTCTTTCTCACCCTCACTAAACACTTATTTATCCCGTGCAAAGGGGAACAGCATAAATAGGGCCCTGTGCCTTCCTGGAGCACGGCACTTGCAGACATCCATCTCTCATGGCACATTCCTGGGCAGGAGTTTGACGTTGCCCTTGGATCAGGCTCTGCTGGTGGATCAGGCAGAGGAGCACCTGGCCCACGACTCCCCAGGGGAGGGAGATGTACGATAAGAGACCGGCCCTTGAGCTGCTCAGCACCATCGAGGCAGGAGCATGTCTGGACATGCTGAGAAGCAGAACGTGACAACCCTGAAAAACGCAAGTTTGGGAAATACTGATGTATTCAAAATGAAGTTGCTATGTCAATTTTACAGGAAAAGAAAGCTACAGAAACAGTTCATTTATTGTTTGTGAGCAGTTTGTGGTATCAGGAAATACAAAGTAGATACAGTGATACCAAGAAGTGTTTGAGCACTATTAGATTAGATGCAAGAAACATAATGTTGTACTAAGCCATGTGACTGGGCGATGATTATATTCCTAAACCTACAAGACACAAATGAGTGATTTATAAAAGAAAGGGGAGAAAGGTGTCATGCAAAAGGGGAGCAAAGTGTCATGTTATCTGTTGGAATTGCTGCAACGTGATGAAAGTGATTTGCAGAAATACGCACAACTCACCAAGAAATACTGCCTGTGTCTCATCCCATCCGTAGGAGAAGAAAGCTGGCATGTGTAGAGCTTCTTGATGAAAGTACTGAGCACATCCTCCTCCTTCTCCTGCCTTGCCTGGTGGCATAGCAAAGCACTTTTAGCTTTCACTGAAATCAAGACCTGGGGTCATTTAACATCTACTTGAAACGTTTTGCATCTTGCAAAATAAGGTACTGTGAGGCTTTTGGGGATTTTTTTGCCCCCATGCTGTGCAGGGTACCTGCTAAGAGCAAGTGCTAGAAAGCAGAGGCAGAGGTATTTTCTGGTATTCTCTGGAGAGGCTGAGCTCTAGCTTCAGCAATCTGTGTTTTCTTTGTATAACAGCACCTCTCGCTGTGGCATCTTAGCACTTGCTAAGAGGTAATCTCAGAGAGTAAATACATGTCCACTCCTCTGAGTTGCCTAGATTGGAATTTGTCCTTTAATTCCATGTTCTGGTGGGATTGCTTATGTAACAGGTTTTTTTTTTCTTCCTTAAACTAAGGTTATAATTCCATGGTATGTAGAATTAGGCAAACATTTCATATCATAAAACTACAGCCTGTGGGTGTGATGGGCTTTGGGCCAGCATCTCTGAACAGACAAATGTTTTTTGTCATTTTGAGGAGTTAGGAAATCAGACAGATCACACAACGATGAGAAATAGTAAATGTGTTTAATTAAAAATTATTTTCTCAAGATGGTTTCAACAAAAATATTGAACATTGGAAATGTCGTAACACCTTCTTCAGCATTGCAAATGCAGGCCAGCAGGCCTGTTTTAAAGGAGTAAGGGGGAGGAATAGAAACAAAAGCGAATAAAAAGCTTCCAAAAAATCTCGAATGTGTCTCTGTTTCTTAGGGAAACTATCAGTTTAACACACATGTTGATGGAGAGGGTGATACACTTTCTGTTCAGAAAAAGGACTTGGCAGGCACAGTTTGAATGGCTGCATGAGGGACATATGCATGGTGTCATTTTGGTGTCTCGTGCTAGGGTGGCTTTCCAAGGAGCAGTGGAAACTACCCATGAGCAACCTGCTGAGCTGCCCTCTCTCTGATTCTTCACAGAAGTGCTCATAAGACCAGCTGAAAAGGTTGATACAGGCAGGGTGTGTCCTTCTGTAGATCTGGGCAGTGTCTTTGGAGTCTGACTGGACACAGCTCACCATTTAAAGAAGGACACCCCACCAAACCCTGGCAGGGTAGTTCCTTCTAGTACCTCAATTATATCTGTTTTCTCTTACCTTGTGCATGAAGGATGAAGCTAGCTTAAACCAGTCAATTCCACTTGCAGAAACGCTGCTCTGGCCAGCTCTGGCCACTGGAAAAGTCAAATCTTTTTTGATGCTCAGGGTGGAGGGGCTCTGTGTCTTTATCTCCTTGATGGCTCCAAGACCAGCTGTCCCATTCACCTAGGAAGAGCTATGACTAAGGCTGATGGAGCAGTTGGCATAGGGAGCCAGCACCACCTCCCAGAAACAGCCAAGCCAAAGGGACACATGAGCAGATTTTGAGTGATGTAAAGAAGGGCTAACACTGCTATTCAAAGATGAGAGAGGTGATTAATTAGCTGCCCAGGAAGCACTGTTTTCCTTTGTAAAGTAGTCTCCCCTTTGGAACTGGGAGACAAATTGCTCATGCTGCTTAATCAGTCATTTGGGACACCAAGGTACAGGCTCAGCACAACCCTGGGAGGAGTTACGGCTTGGGAGGATGATGCCAGATTCCCAGCTGCCAGCTCTGGGCAGGTTTGCTGTGGGGCCACAAGCTGGTAATTTCTGTCTTTCTACCTTCATTTGCCCACCTGAATGAATTAAAAGATGGGCTTTGTGGATTAGTTGTCTAATAAATTCTATTGTGCTTTGCATATGCGGCACATGATTTAAGCATCCCCGTGGCAGTTCGTTAAAGCCCAGGAGTAGTTGTATAACAACAGGTAAGCATATATATTTTGGCACCCCCAGTTTTGCAGATGCATCTGGTTGCAAACAGAATTTAATGTGACTTCAAATAAACCATGTGAAAACAGGCTCTTCCATTTGTCTGGATTAGCATAAGCTTTTCCTCCCCTCATCTCATTTCCCGCATGTTTAAACTACAAATACAGCTGAATTTGAATGTAATCCTCATGTCTTTACCAACTCATCTTCACTGACAAAAGTGCATCATTAAGAAATAGTAGTGTAAGAGGGGGGGCAAGGGAGGGGGTCTAGCCCCCTGTTTTTAAATGTGATAAAAGCAAACCCATCCAAAACTGTGTTAGTGAGTAAAATTTATCCCCTAAGCACAATAAAACTGGTATCACAGAGCATACAGGCACCGAAAAAAATAATCTAGCTTCAGGATTACCAAAGCATTTCTGTAAATTTGGGATGCCTTTCTCAGTTCATAAACACTTATTACATGTAAGCAGACCCAGTGCCTGGAGAAAATGTGCAGTTTAACCTATTATTGATTATTTTTATAATCTTCAGAAGCAGCTGGATTGTATTTCAGGGCAGAAATGGAGAAGCTGAACGTGCAGTGCATACCCTGGAGAGCTGCCAGTTCTACCTGTGAGGTAACAAGGGGTTGATCCAAGCCCAGTGGACCTGGGAGAGGCAAGTGGTCATAACCTGATATCCTGATCTTGGTAGCAGTGTGCAGTCAGTGTACGTATGTTTTGGGGATGGGGTTTTTTGGGGTTGGTACGAGATGAGCTGCTGCTAGAGATGTTTCTTTTAGACAAGGATGAGTGTGTAGGACCTGAAGCAACTCATCACCTGGAAGTTGTAGAGAGATCCCTGAAAACTGATCCAACTGTGGTTTGCTGTGCCCTGGTGAAGTCTGGGGCTGTGGGAACTACAGCCAAATGTACCACCAACCAGACCTGAAAGTGGTACAAGTGACTTCAGTGTGGAAAACTAAAAAACACTTTTCAGGAAGACTTCTTACCAGAAGGCGATTATAAGTGCTAAAATATTTTGAAAACCCCTCTTTACCAATTTAGATACTCCTGTCAGCTCTTGCCTGCCCTGCCTTGGAGAAGACGGGCACTGAAAGAGATGGCTACTGAAGGCACAGAAATGTGTAGCTTGGTCATATCTACTACCCAATAAATGCAGAGAGAAGTGAGACATCAGGGTTGGCCTGGTGCAGCTCTTGTCCTGGGGCAAGAGGAAATACATGGGGAAACCTGTGGCACATACTACACATGGTCAGAGGCATCAGAGTGGCCATACTGAGTCAGATTATTTTTCATTTTGACCTAGTACTGAGTCTCTGACCACAGTCGTAGCGGACACGCAAGCAAGAGTGCAAGAACAGGTTAGGTCTGTTTTCCCACAATAATCCCCCAGCTTTTGAAATTTGCAGCTCCCCATCCAGAAGGGTTATTCTGGTACTTAGAAGCTGTAGTGGATGTTTGTGTATTCACCCAGGTGTTTTTGGTCCAGTGTGAATATTTTAGCCTGTCTCTGTGACGAACTGTTTCCTTTTGCCAGTTCTGCCCTAGCCACTCTCTGGTGTCACTGCATCCTTGTGGGACACCAAACTCACATGGGACAGCCAACAGTCACTCTCTGCCCACCTTTCCTTCATGGTTGGTGGACCTAGAGCACATCAGTCCCTGGACATATCCTTTCCTGGGCTGGAGAATTCTGGTCTCTGTGGCTGCTCCTGGTGTAAAAGCCATTCCACACCTCTGAATATCCTGGTTAAGCCATCTCGGAATCTTTTCGCATCCTCTTATTTTTGGGATGAGGACAGATGTGCCCTTTGTGGGGCAATACCACATTTGTGAAGTGCCAGCACTATCTCTGTTGCTGTGAGACCAGTCTTTTATCCAGTACTAGTCACTTTTCTGAAGATGCACATCACCTCTGCAGCTGGGAACCAGAGCACAGCTGGGCTCCAGCAGGGATTTTGGCTGGGGGGGACAGTTGTGCCACCCCTGCTCTTCCTGGTTCAGAGTTGATTGCAGGAGCAAAGCTGGGCAAGCTGGGGACAGGTATAGAATTCAGAGAGAGAGGTGCTTGAAGGATAAACACTTCTGAGATCACCAGCCTCTTCCTCACAAGTTTAATACTTGATGGCATAACAATAATCTTTTTCCCCCCAGCACGCCAGTCCTGTGAAATGAATGTCATCCTTCTCATGTTGCCCAGACTCACAACAATGAGCTTTGCTCTTACAGGCTGCCCAGCCTAATTGCCATGCCACACTGGGAGCTTACAGCCAGTTTCACGGCTTTGCAGCACGTCATCTCACCCAGCACTTTTCCAGCCTTGTTACTTTCTAAACACCTCCAGCCCCATCAAACAGCTACATGTGTTTCTTCATTTCTTCTGGCTGTATTAGCTTGTGTTGTTCAGGTTGGATTTTATTACTGTATCCTCCAGATAAGGCTGCTGCCTCTATGATAGAGTCTTTGCCACCTACTATGAGATTAGCTACAAATTTAATTTGAGAGCTATTCATCTCCTCTTGATACCTACCATTAACAACAATAAAAGTAGAAATCACAACTGAGATTCCCAGAACCCTTCGGGTACCTGTCCTTATTTCAGTATACAGTGGTTGATTACTCAGTTTTATCTATTGAGAGTCCTTCAAGTAGTGTTTGGTATACAGAGCAGCTTTCTGACATACTATTAATCACCTTCTTTGAAATGACTGTAGAAAAGATATTGGGCCATGAGCCAGCAGTTTTGGGATCATGTTAACAGTTTGCTGTCGTATTTCAATCACTTGCACTGTGCAAAATAACCCAAGATGTCACTCCCTCAGGGTATTAAGTAAAGATTGCAGCCCCTCTGATAAGGAAGATCCTGACAAGCATTAATCTGAAGGGAGCACTTTGGTGGGAAATAAAGGGCAAGAGCACCGCGCAACAGCCTTTCCCTGCACAGGGACTGCATTTTTGGGTGCATGCACTTTTTGGGAGGAACCCTGTTTCCCCAGCACTCTGCCATTGCTATGAATATCGGGGTGCATTTGGGTGGTTTTCAACATCCAGAGCTTTCAGTTTACACAGATTTAGAAAATCCTTAATTAAACAACAGAAGGCATATTAGCCTGTCTCCTTTCATCAGCTTGGTACCCATCAAATACAGCTGGCACAAACCAATTATCCCTGTGGCAACCACAGCTTTTGACAGCTCTTGACACAGACCATTTTCAATTTGTAGGCACCCCATGCTATTTTTATGCTTCTGCAGATGACGGAAGGCTACACTGTTCACCTCCTTCTCTCGGACTTGTGGTGCTGTGGCAGTCAGGAGGGGACTTTGGGGTTGCCCTTCACTGACAGCAGCAGCCAATGCTGCCAGGGCAGTGGTCACAGTGCAGTGCAGAATTTGGCCGTCCTCATCCTTGGGAAGCAGGGGGTTTCCATCAGGTGTTTCCATCAGCTGAAGCTGATGCTCCAACTTTCTCACAGCGGCTGTCATTCCCTGCAGCCCAGCACTGCCAGGGTCAGTGATTGCACCCTGAGATAAGCCTGTGTGATGGAACTGCCCTCCTGTGACACACATCCCACCGTGCAGGCTCTGGGATATTGTCTCAGACTGCCTACAAAGCGCTGTGATTACCTGCTGGCTGTGGAGCAGTATGAAAGGCAACGGAGGCCTGTTGCAATGTTTGAGATGAAGGGAAAAAAACCAAACCGTGAGGTCTTGCAAGCCACCAACGTCAGTTCCCAGCTAATTAGAGGGCAGGAGTCTCTTTCTGGGCCAGTGACCTGACTGGCTCTGCTTCATGGCTGCTCTGCAGCTGACTACAAGCCATAGATGACTGGGAGCTCAGGCTTTGGGCTGGGTATCACCACCCAACTCAATGGCAAAGCTGGCCAGCAGTTCACCAGTCACTTCCCATGCAAAAATTGTCTCGCGGCTCACTGGGAGATTTAACATTTTTCTTAGTTTGATCCATTTATCCTTCTCCAAGACCCTGAGCCAAAAGCTATTTACTTAAATGGGCTTTGCGTTGTGTTTCCAATTTGTTGCAATGAGGCACATGTGAAATCATCCCAAATAACCTCATTTTTAAGAGTCTTACTTATGTTCCCTCTGTGCTTAGTTCCATGATCTAACAGAAATACGAAGCATGTAGTAGGAGATAGTCACTGCCTTAAGGACAAAAAAATTGTATTTTTCTTTGAAACACCTCCCCACAGATTTTTAGTCCAAATCTCATCTCATGGAAATCAATGAGCATTTTAGAAGTGAGATCAAGGAGGATCCAGAGCAGAGTCCCTCAACACTTTTTGTTTACCTCAATGAGCTACAGCTGGGCTGCAAACCTGGGTTAAGTTCATATACTTTTCTCTCTTCTTTTAACAGAACACCATGTTGGCAGATTTTCTGGATAAATCTGCAATATACAGACTTCTAAGGAATCAGTATAAAGATTGTCAAAGAGTCAAGAGACGTGATTTCCCACACACACAGAGGATGGTTAGCTTGTTTTGGTTTTTTTTTTTTTTTTAAATGAAAAGCAGAATACCAAGTAAGAGTCTGAGGAGTAGGAGAACAATTGTATTACCAAATGCAGAACATTCTTAAACTCCTGGCATTTACTTTTAAAAGGAAATATCTGAGAACTCAAAGTGGATATTTTATATGTTGCATTTGTGGTTATTTTCAAAAAAGAACTTCCAGGGAAATTTTTCCTCAAACATCTCCACAGGTAATTAACTGGATTTATCTTTCAAAAACTGTGTCTTTAGTAGAAAGATAGCACTTTGTAAAGTTCTATATTAAAGTTGTGCGGATTTTTGTGAAGTTGGATGACACCATCAAATGTTTGGATACCTCTTTAATACACTGGTAATTTAGGCTCTATAATTTTAGCCACTGGAGGGCTCCCTAATTTTTTAATTAATTTCGTAGGATATAACAGTATGAAAGAATGGAGAAGAATAAAAAGCAGGGTGGTCCTAGTCACTACCATCATCTCCACAAGTACTAAATTTCATGTGAATTATGGGTGTCCTTTGCCTCAATAACTCAACCAAAATACTGGGAGAAACTAATTTTAGTATTTTTGGTAGAATAAATAGTCCACTCTGAGTTGACCAATCAGCAAGATTGGGTGTAATTGTTTAGCTATATATGCATAAAAATTAAAGTTTCAAGACTTGGTAGCATTACACAATAAGGTGAATTCCTACAAAGTTTACTCTAATATATCAGTTCTTTAATATCTTGGTTTCTCATGTGGGTGGTTTAATTATCATTGCAGCTTCCCCACGGTCCCAGCCTGCCAGCTCACCTCTGTACTGCCGCTTGACTGATGCCTCGTCCAGAGGCAGCTGCTCAGAGAAACTGCCTTGGGGATTTTTAATAATTATCTACATAGACGGTTCTGTACTCGAGATGGTTGCTCTTGGTGGGTCAGGTGGCAGCACAGAACAGAGTCTACTCCAGCATCCTGCTCTGGCTGTTGCACTCCAAGAACTGAGGTCCTCCAATATCCTATGTCTGGTTGCATAACCATATCCATGCCTGCCCTTGTCAGAGACCTACCTGGTGGTGTTCTCGCCACAGCTGACTGCAGAAGGAGAGGCCAATAACCCAAACCACGAAACATTTGCTGGTGAGTACAGGAGGACAGATCGTGGGCAGGCCTGTCCCACTGACAACCACTTCATCAGAGCTAGGCTTCAACAGTTTTTATAGATAGTGTTGCAAACCTCCTCATCCTACTGACCTGCCGGCTGCCATCCTGATCAGACACAGACCCAGGGACCGGGTGTGGTTCGGATGATGCAGCTACCCAGTGGCTGGTATGTACTGCAGAAAGCAATGTGAATGGGACAAAAGCTGAACTGTGTGACTCAGGCTTGCAAATCAGGGCACAGAGAATGCAAGCGCTCATCTGTATGGATGCGTTTGGTGTACCCTTGGGAAAGAGAAATGAGTGGCACCAATTGTTCCCTCAACTCTTGTCTTTCATACTGCCTTTGTGCAAGGCGAAGGTACCCATACCTCGGCATGGTGAGCAGTAGTTGTAGACTCCTTAGCAGAAAGGCATATTTGCTGCTAATAAAATATTAACCCCGATGAAGGGCTGGTAAAATATTTAAATATCCAACATTCCTCTACTCTTCAACTTCCCAGCTGGCACAAATCACTGCCATGATTTGGAATCTGATCAAACATGTTTCATAGGTACAAAGAGGCTAATTTATAAAGAAGGATTAAACCCTCTGCAAGACCAGGCTGGTTGGAATTTCTCTTTCCCCTTTTCATGCTGCAAGGCTCTCAAACATTTTTCCACACAGTGCTTTTCACTAATTTATCTTACAGTCTTTTGAGGCCACATATTTAAATTCAGAAACCTGAGGGCTGAAAATTCCTATTTATCCACAAGGCAAGTACTATTTTGCCCTTGGCCCTATGAACAACTTTGCAGTAACCCTTCAGCATACTTCAAGCTTGACCCTTAGAAGGGCTGACAAAGTTGCAGCAAGTCTTGGGACCAAAAGAGATGGCAAGCAAAGGTGGAGAATCATGCCAAATATAGTGCAGATACCTAGAGGTGGTGCAAATGAAGTTTTCTAGGGACATGGCAAGTGAGCAGAAACAAAGGGAGCACATGACAACCTTGGCCTCAGGTAATGGAGGAGCACATACCATGGTGATGAAGGCCACATTTCAATTACAAGTGGTGTGGAACAGCATTGCTTTTTGTGTTAAAAGTGGGCTGCCTTATCGTTTCAAGGAGTGGCCCTCAGCACTCTGAGAAATTGGACAGAGAGGGAAGTTCCTGTACTTATCCCATCGTGACTGTGACTTTGATGGTTGACCTCCCTCTCTTCTCTACTTCAAGCTGGCAGGAGCCAACTTGGCTGGTACTGAAACACCAGCCTCATACAGAAATGCCTTAAACAAAAGCCATTGCTTCTTTGCTGCAGGCAAGTCTGAGTCTTCTGTGGCACTTTGAAGAAAGATGCCCTCCAAAGTTTACCTTGGAAGCAGACCCAGTTGGCAGCAAATAAATGATATCAAAGGAATGCTGTGGTCTGAAAGGTGGACTTTTCACCTCATCCAGAACCAGCTACCTACTCAGCTCACCCCGGTGTCCTGGGACAAGATCCATGCCCCACTGCATTTCTTGTTCTACTCATCCCCGTAGCAGAGCCGCAAACACACACACACACACACACACACACACACAGAGGTAAGCATCTTCCAGACACGTGCGTTGATCACTTGTTAAGTAAATTAATTTAAACAACAACTTGGCTTTAGACTTATCAGGGAACTTTAAAATCATTAAGTGTTCAGTTATTTCCTAGGAAAGCTTTGAAGTGGTGCTATTAGATTCAGCTCTCCAGCTGCTATCAGTGAGCTGCAGAATACAGCATTTGCATACTCCTGGCTTAGATGCTGGCAGCTTTCCTGTCTATTATTTTATTGGGTCTAGGTGCAGATTGTGGCAATGATGTAAAGGTTTGTCGAAGTGGTTTTTACTATTTGGTTTTAAATTTACATTACAAACACCTCTTAAAGAAGATCCAGTTAATCTCAGCTTGGCCTGTTGCCTGGGAAATTTTCTGTGTGGTGTTTAATATTAAATATAGCTCTTGAAGATTTCTTTATTTTCTGAAGTGTTTGTAATTATTTCTGTTTTCGTCACAGTTTCAAATTGGTTATTTCATGAGTACACAGGTAAGAATGAGGCTCTTCCTATGCTTCATGTGAAAATCACCATTATTTTGTTAATCACTGAAAAGATATTCCTAATACAATAGCCTGCAGAAGATGAGAAAGGGAGAACTGAAAGGTTTCTGTAAGAATGCCTAAAGAAATGGCAGAAACATGATACAGCTTTCAAACACAGACAAGGCTTCATTCTTTCTGTCTTGTTTGATAAAAAATGAACCACATAGTGAATGCTGTAGCTTCATGTTACTCCTGTCAAATCTTTAGTAAGTGGGTGTCCAGGGAATTAGATCATAGGCAGAGGGAATATTCCTCTCATTTGAAAGGTTTCTCATTGTGTTTATTAATTTAACCGTTGATTTTAAGAAGGCCAAATATGCTATTTTCAGAGGGATTCAATGAAGTGAGATCTGCCTGACCCCTTTACAGGCTATTCTGAGAGACACTTATCCCATGTATCAATGGAAATACCCAGAGAGAATATATGTAATATAATTATTCATAAAAGAGAGCTAAATCACCGAGCAGTTACACACCACTTAGGCTGAAAATATCTTCAATTAAGGTAGGAATGAAGCAATATCACATTTTATGCAAGTTCCCATCAATAAGCCTGACACATGTCAGCTCTCATTTAATAACATATTTTACTTCTAATAATTCTCCTTTTTTTTTCCCAGGTTCAAAAAATGTCGAAGAAGGTTCAACTGTTCAGAAATGAAATGTGGTTGTAGGAGGAATTAAGGTTTCATGTTTCAGGGCACAAAATAATCCCCTTCTGAGGAGGATAAAGTGTATTTTCCTGTTTGGAAAGGAGCACCAGCATCACTGGGATGCCTCATCACTGGACTCAGGAAATGGGACAAGTGGGAACAGAGGTTATAACCAGCTTGACAAGTTCCGTGATTCATACACCTCCATTTCTGTCCCCAAAATGTTTGGGAGGTCCTTTCTTCCTAAGCCAGTGCTAATTACCTCCTGTAAGTAAACAGAAAGGGGCGTGTAGTTCTGGCACACCAGTATTTCAGAGCATTAGGCTATCTCAAATTAAGTGAACAAAATGCAGTTTCATCCTGAGTTGAAACTGGGAAGGGAGACAAGTAAAAAAATCAAAGTGTAGGAGATGGGTTAGGACTGGGGAGTCATCCTGAGTGGTGGGCCTTGGGCAACCAGAACAGTATTTTCTGCCCAGGCAACACACTGCAGCTGGAGAGCTGGAGAGACAAGGCTCTTTGCCCCTGCTAAACATCCTAAATCCTGCTCTGCATAGATTGCAGGCATGCACTGCACATAATTCCACCCCTCAGCACCTGGATCCCAGTGTCTGCAGCATGGAGAGAAACCAGGCTGGGAAGGGAACCAAGAACACATAGAAGTCATTCCCACAGGGAGCCTCCCTTAATCCAACCCCACACAAGTACTCTCAGTCAGGAAACAGAAGGGCTGCAGCTCCTGCCAGGCAGCTCTAACAGCAGTGTAATCAGAGGGAAAAAGCAAATCCATCCCGCAGCAGCTCTTAAAAAGAAGCTGCAGGCTGCAAGAGCAGCAATGTAGGCAGCAGCACTTAAAAACATGAATTTCCATGTCAGTGTCTCATGCTTCTCTCCCTCCCCTTAGTGAAAGGGCTGCAAATTTGGATTCAGCTCTTTAGGTGTGCAGTGCAATTTTGGGTACTCTCAGGTTGCAGAGGAGTTAGCACAGCACTGGCAGGTCCCTGGACCAGCCACTGGAGGCCAGGTGGGAGAGCACAGAACATCTCAAACAGCATCTCAGCCCCATGTTAGGCAACTAATTCAAGGTAAACTCAGAGAAATCCCAACAGATACATGGATCTAAAATTAAAGGGATGAAGGGCAAAAATGCAACAAATTATTGTCAACACTGCTCTAAATTTAGTTTCTATAAACAGAGACATAAAAATACATTTGTGTGTATTTGTATAAAGAAATAAAAATAAAATCTATTTTTGTAGCGTACTATTATCTGTTGTGAGACACTTTAAATCAATTGAATGGGAAATAAGCAAAGTCTGCATAGCAAACACATTTGCTGAGATATTTTGTGATGCACCTCACTAGTGCTGCCCTTCTAGTAGAGACTCAGATTTTGTAAACTGTGTGGCAGGACTGATTTTGTTGGTCTTTTTGGCCGTTTTTTATGTATTGGGATATGCCAGCCCTATGTACAGCCTGGCCTCATTCACCTCACAGAAACAAAGTTAATTTTTTAGTCCCAGTGACAGTGCTGTCAAATTTCTTACGATTTTAAGGTACGGGAAAACTGGGAGTAGAACTTGAGCTTTTCTTGCTGTCTTGCTTAAACCTATTCATATTGATATACTTTCATCTGTAGCTTACTGGTATTTCATAACAGACCATTTCTCCCCATGCTCATTAAAGAGAAAATATGGAAGCAAGAGGGACCAAGGAAACTGCAAATTAATGCTGATGAAAACTGAAGAGGACAGAGGGTATTCCAATAAGTCTTTCCTACCTCTCCCAAGATATGCTCCAACAGAGAAGTGATCTGACCCTCCAAACTGCAATCTAACAAGTGCAGGATTCCTTTCTGACTATAAACTACGCAGAAAGCCCTAAGTGTAACTGTTGCTATAAGTGTAACTCAGCCTTTGGGAATGTGATGCTTTCTTAAGTAGACACTGTTTGCAACAAGTCACAATGTCGAGGCAGAAGAGAGTCTCACTGAATGATTTATGGGAATTCACATTACATTTCATATGGCATAGCTGTAAATGAAACTAACCACAAATGTAAAGAAAGAGAAAGGTCTTTATCATGTTGGAATAAATTGCTCACACATGACTCGTAAGAAAATCATTAAGTACCAAGTCAACATTTCCCAGAAATTCTGGGTAGTGCAAAAGTTGAATTTTCTTATATCCTGGTTCAAATTTAGAAGGATTTTTCCCCCTTGTCTAAAATGCCAGGATTGCCCTTGTAAAAGACATTCAGGTTCCCAGCAAACCCTCCTGTTGCATTGTTCACCTCCAATTCCAGACTCCCGAGCTAACTGAATATTGTTTTGTGTATTAACTCTGCTCTCATTGGCAAGAGCTGGTTGACTTCAACTGTTCAGAAGCCACTTAGAAAGTGTGAGTTGTCTCTGAGCAAAGGCTGTGGCTTTCTTCTGTCATTCATTATACCACATCTTCATGGTGGGCAGAAGCATCAATTTTAGTGTTATCCTTCTTGAATAACATCAGAAAACTTTATGATCTGCAAACATGAACTCATCTCTGTGCAGCCTCTGGATGCAGCTATAATGAACATACCTGTATTTATTGACCTGTAAACTGGCTTTAAGATACATCTAGATAACCCCACGCAGCTGTCCTCCACTGACGTTTTCAGTTATATCTGCCTGGTTAGGAACAAATGATCCTGATTTCTCTGGAGCTTTGAGATCTGGTAAATGAAGTGTGAATGTGATTTTGCACTAAATGAGTCTGTAAAAGTAGTGATTTAATGCATGACATTTGTTTATACCTTTAGAAACATCATAAAACGCTGCACAGATAACGTGGCCAAGGCCCACAGGGATCGAGGCCTGTGTGTTGTAACAGGCAACTCTAAGGGAGCAAAGGCGCAGAAACAGGACCGCTGTAAGGCCAGTGGGGAATTCTTGGAGAGAAACATGAGGGCACACGTTGCATTCCAAATGCACCAGAGCTCCTGCCAGCATTCCTGTGGGCTGATCAGCACAGGCAGAGGGTGCCTGCCCAGTGCCTCTGGACCTCTGCAGGCAGGGCACAGCAACAGCTGCCCCTCCCACCAGTTTGCCAGGGACTGCTGGGCATCGTGTTCAGATTCTCCAAAAGCTACTCAGAGCCTGTGACTGAACATGTGTGGGACAGTTCAGGCAAGCAGTAACACTGTAGAGCTGCAAACAAAATGAAAAGTAAGTTACGACATATGAAATTTCATACCAAATGCAATCACAACTCTGGCTGCAGTCCTGGTTCCTGTATGGATGGCCCCGCTGTGTTCACCAATGGTGTGGGGAGCCATCCAACTGGAATGGGGAATGCTGTGCTTACTATGGGATGGGGAGGCAGCCATGCATCAGAAAACACTGAGGAGGAACATAAACCCACTGAGGAAAAGGGATTGCAGGAAGCCAGGGGACATTTTTCACATTTGTGAAGAGTCGGTGCCACACTCCACCACCTTGCACCGGTGAAGTTTTTGAGCAACTCGGGCAGACTAAAGTCTTCAATTCTGCAAGCAGCAGATAAAATAGAATGGGTAAAATGGCTTTCCTGGGGTTCACTTCCCTGCTCCTCCCACATTGCTGCCCTGGCAGGGAGGAGGACCGTCTCCTGAAGAAGCAACCAAGTGGTTAAAGGGTTTCAGCCTGGCCTTCTATAACAAGGAGATATGATGGTTGCCTGGGAGGTAATAACAGCTGCAGTTTTAATGTGGTGCTGCATAGATGAGCAGGGCACTAGAGAAGAACCCAGAAGATGCTGCACTTCTGCAGCAGTACAGCACTTCTGCTTCTGCATTAGTGGGCCGAGGTGAAGGCTCTTGCCTGGGGCAAGGTAGAAGGCCCTAGCATTTCCCGGCAGAACCCCTAAGATATGAGCTGGTACTTGTCCCTTCAGAGTAGGCTGAGCTCTTGGTATTTCAAAAAAATACAGGAATGACAGGGTATCGGGTACAACCCTGGACAGAGGAAGGAGACACAGACATGAAAATCAGGTTCCCAAGGGAAGCTCCTGGTTGGAGATTAGTTGCACACCCCTCCTGGTTTCCTAACTGCAGCGGAAAGATTTAAGGTTTATTTCTGTGGAAAATACTGATGTTCTTCTTGGGAGCTCCCCATCCACAGTGGATGCCTTAGCTCCAGGGAAAACCTTGGCAGTTCAGTGCCAAGGGAGTCAACTCTCGGGTGTGCAGGTGGTGGTTTCTCTGATCTGGGGCTCAAATAGCCAAAAGCTAAAAAAATGGGGAATGTGTGATTCAGAATTTAAAACTGCTGTGGTTCTGTGGGGTAAACATTATTTTTAATGTAGATGGTATATTTTCATGGGCAGTGCACATTCTAAGAAGTTCCCATATGAGTTCATTTACCACAAGTCATTACTTTGTCCTGATGAAACATATTCTACAAACTCACCATATACAAAATCTATAGTGAGAGAGGGCAATCCTGTAACTGGCTTTACGATAAAGGAAAGAAGTAATAGGAACACTGAAACAACTCTTTAAAAGTCTCATAAAGCAAACCAGATTGAAAATCGTTAGTGATAATACCAATGTAATTCCAGTTTAACTCCATTACACTGAGAAATTACCAATAAATGACAAAGAAGTGCTTGCTGCACACCAGAAAGCCCAGATAACAACAGATTTTGTCATCTTTTCTCACATTATCTGTATACAATACTGCTCAGCTTCTTAATGGAAGCAAGGTTTGAGGCTGATTTTGCTTTGTTCCAAACAATAGTATCTCCCGTTGGTGTGGCATGATTGCTAGGTATGTTTTCTCCTGAATACACAGTCAATTCCTTCTACCTTTACATTTAAAGGTGTTATGGATAAATACAATGTCCCATAAAATTTTACTGTAGAATCTGTGACGACATTTGAGTTCACACATTCCCTGGATAACAGTGGAAAATATTTGTTTGAGGTTCAGTAGTCAACAACATTATTCACTCATTACCTGCTGGCAGACATTTTTGCAGTGTACCATAGACTGTGTATGAATTCCTGTTTTACATTTTCTGAGAGGCTGTGTATTTATTTTAGCACACCTGTGCACACTGTCAAGCACCCAGATTCAGCTGGAAATTTCTTTCACATCAATGGGTTTTTCTTTGTTTCCTTATTTTTCTAATACTTCAGAAAAATCCACAAGAGCACAGCAGTATAAAATAGGCATACATAAGCACATCTATCTAGTCAAGATTAGAAAGCAAGCTCCCAAAAGCGTTCAGAAGGAAACAAAGAGACAAGGCTACCCTTGAATCAAATTGCAACTCCTTTCAGCAGTGTTATCAAATACTTTTCTGAAATGTGAGCATTTTCCCCTTTTCCAGGACCAGTTAAAAATGTTTAGTTCTGCTCTGAAAATTGCCTGATACTACACCTAATTTGTCCAAATCCAATCTCTCCCTCACAGATGTCACATGTTTGCATCAGGAAAAAAAAAAAAAGGAAATTGTGCATAGCAGAGCTCTAATCTGAACTTGGAAAGGCTGCTCGTGTGTGTGTGCAGACCTGCACATGTGCTTGTGTGTAGGGAAGGGGACATGGCCAGGAAGGCAACCAGACAATCAAGCAGCTGGGGAAATAGGTCTAACTGTTCTTAGTCAGACCTTTGCCATTTCCCATCGCCCTTCCCACTGCCACCAGAGCCCCTGGGGACTCGTCAGAGCAGTTTGCCCACATTGCTGGGAGCAAAGTTTATCTACCACAGACGGCCAGGAAAACTCGCCTCCAGGCTGGGGGAGTGTCAGGACCTGTGACGGGAATCCCAGGGTGAACTTCATAACTCTGACCAAGGGTTCAAGCCAGGATGGAAACAGGAACTGGTTATGAAATCCAACTCTGAATTTGGCAGTGAGTGTGAGTGCCATAATCTAACGCTTAAAAACTGGTCCTTGGAAACAGAGTGCCTTTTAGGGGTGCTAATAACACCAAGATCATGGGTTTGATGTCTGTAGTGGCCATTCATTTAAGCACTGGACTTGATGATGCTTGTGGGTCCCTTCCAACACAGACTATTCTGTGATTCTGTCATTCTGTGATTCTGTGATTCTGTGACATGCACAGAAGCTGACTTAGAAGGATAGGACTCACCTGTCATCACTCAGGATGCACCCCAGTGTAGTGCAGCAGATGGGCATGAAGCTGGGTGGGTTTTTGCTGGAAAGGTCCTGTTCCTGAGGGTAGGTGTGCAGTGACCCAGCACCAGATGCCTGTAGCCACAGTCATCCTCAGGGAGCAAGGATCTATCTGGCCCAATCAGAGGATGATTAGGCAGTGACTCTTCTCAGAATGGGGTTAATCCTCTCTAAGCTTCTGCTTTTGGTCCAGAGCTTTCCTGATGGCTTCACTGGCACCATGTAAATTTCAGTCCACTGCGCTAAACAGGGAGGGAAATATAGTATCTCCAAGAGCCACCTCATGCTGGAGTCCATTTCAAATATCCACATCTTGGTACTGCCCTAGCTGCTTCCCTAGGTGCTGGGGAATGGGGAAGCAGAGATCAGTGGCTGGTAGCTGCTCAGAGAGTTCGTGTGACCTGGTCTAACCTTCAGTACAGATGTCATCCATAGGTGGGCTGTGATAGATCATGTGCAGGGAAGGTACTTGAAGCAATCTTCATGTTAAATGAAGAATTTTTTTTTTCCCCTGTAATTACCAATTATCATAACAAAGAAACTGAAGGGGCTGATCAGATTTGTATTGAGAACAGTTTTGTTTCCACCTCTTTTCTCTTGTCTTGGGAATAAAACATGCAAAGTACCAGGGAAGAAACTTTCTTATAAATTGTTGAATTATAACTAAGCATTTCAGAGGTTACTTATATATCTATGTATACATATATATATATGTAGGAAAGCACAGAAAAGCATCAAGCTGACAGACATAATTTGTCTTACCTTATGACTAACAATCCCCCTGAAAAGTGACATACTGTGTATTTTTCCCTTCCTGTATTTTGCCATTATGTTTTCTCTCACACTCAACTGCCTGCCCGTGCAAGCCAAGTCAATGAGTCAAAATCTCGAGTTCCTCAAGGAATCCTAATTACTGTGCCCCAGCACTTGGGGCAGACACTGAGACACATGCACTCTGTGACGCTTTTGAGTTTTGCCCCAGTTACTGCATAAGCAGTAATGACAAAGTGCTGCAAATACAGATGAGGCAATACCTGCTTCCTCCTTTTCTTCTGCTTTAGGTGTGATCAAAGCAGTCTCAGTTTCCACCTTGACTACTCTTAGGACCTAATACTGATGCCATGATGATTTTTGTCTTTTCTTTTATACCCCTGTTATACCTTTTTGCAACTTCTGTATTCTTGGTGCTTTTGCCTACATTCTTGGACTTGTTTGTTAAGCTAAGAGACTAAACATTTTAGAGGCTTTGTAGTTAGGGTGCCAGTGTGCCCAGACCCCAAGGTCCTCTCCAGAACACATTTTGTAAACTAAGATAGAACCATTCAGGGGAAGGTTCCTTGGAGAGGGGGGCTCATTCGAGCCTCTCATTGGGGAATTTTTGATAGATATGCTAATTAGTAAGACCTAGAATGTAAGACCAGATATAGAGGAGGGGGATTGCGGTGGCCATGGCGGGGGTGCATGGAGGTGTATTCGACCTGGTCGTGGTGCACCTAAGGATCCTTACAATAAATACCAAGGTAATACCCTTTTCCCCTTCTAACCGTGTTCGCCTCTTGAATTTAAGACCAGGAAAAGGCATCAATACAGCACATGCTCTGTGGAGCTGCTGCTTGCTGCACTCCAGTTCTGGTTTTCTGGAAGTGTCACATCCCCTGCACTGCTGCACAGTAGCCACGCAAGTCACTGGTGGGTTTATGTCACAAGGTTTTGGCAGCAGGGGTGTGAACATCAGCTTCCCATGCGGTGCCACCAATGGGACTCTCAGCAGGGTCAGGAACCTGGAGGATCCTGGAATCTTTGGCCAAGCCAGGTGTAGTCTAGAAACATTGAAGAGTGAAGTAGTAACAGCCCTCCTCATCTAGATTTTTCAGAAAGAAAAACATATACCCAAAGAAACATGGGTGAACATGCATTTTTGGAACCTGCAGCCTTTTCCACCAGCTTCCTTTCTTTATCCCTCTGATATTTGAGCTGCATCAAGGATTTCTTTCCTTTCCCGTCACTGATTTTTCCATTTCACTTTGTGGGTAATTTTAGGCCCACAAACTAGTTTCCCTTTCTTTATCTAACATTCAGTATAACTTCAAAGCATTCAATTAAGTTTCTGTTCTTATCTTCTTCTCTGCCTTGCCAGTTTGCCATGTTTTTTCCAGGCTTTTCTAACTTCTCACGGATGTCCTGCTCTTCCCTGCCACTTCTTACAATGGCAGTTAAAATTAACTCCTGCCATGTACCTTACCTTTTTTTCCCTTCTCCACTCCTTCTGATTCTTGTAAATCCACTTGCCTTAGGGTATATTCCTGTGACAGAAGTTGTCCCTCTTCTGTGGCTCTCAGCATTATTTCTCATGGGCTTCCTTTGATCAAAGTGTCTCCAGGGGAAATGGCTTCTCTTCACTGCTCTGTGAACTTTAGTCAATAAAGCTCCAACCCACACCTGCTTAAAGAAACTTAAGTTACCCATATATGGACAGCAGGAGCACTGTAAACATCATCTTTTCCATAGAAATGTAGCTACCTGGAAGGTAGCTCTCTATTTGCATTTTTGGGAAACTGTGCATAAAGGGACACATGATAAATACTTACAGTTCTGTAATGGACTCTGTCTACCATAGGATTTGCTGATTTTCCTGCACTAATGTACCCTCTCTGAGGGGCTGAGAATGAAAGCTTAACTGGGCGTGGGTGCATTTATACCAAACTCTGTCTTCTTGTTTGTCTGCAGATACTCATTCTCAGACAATTAACTTTTCTAAAATAAGTTATGAAATTTGAGAAAACATCAGTTTGTTTGGCACAAAGGATTAAACCCAAATAAATTGGGCATTTTTTTACAATCTTTGTCAATTTAGCTCTGTTTTCTTTTGAAGATTCTTATTAAATAGTAACCACATTTGAGATGTGGTCTAATTAAGAACAATTCATGAAAGAGAAGAAGAGAGAGAAAGCTTTGACACGGTGATTGCTAATAGTTTTTCAACTAGCACATTCTAATTCTGCATCATTTGCCACAGCTGCAGAGCTGAAATACCTGAACCTTGACTTCTGTGTGAGAAGTAATCCTAACTTCTGTGCTTGCATAGGTGGTGAACAGTCTATTTTAATTTATTTTGGTGCCTGACCAGCAGTCCCTCTGCATGGCTGAGTGGCTGTTCCTTATTCACTACATTCCCTTCAGCTGCATCCATTTTATATGTGAATAAATACCTTCCTTCGGCTCCTGAGATTTGAGACCAAGAGCTGCAGAGATATTGTGAAATACCGGCTTCAAGCACTTTATCTGCTTTAGACAAAGAGGATTTTAGAGCTTACTCCAAAGCCTACATCTCTGTATTTCTGCCATTCTTTACTACTTTTGCTATTCTTCCTGGGCTACTTGCACTTTGCTCAGACAGTTCTACTATTTTTCACAGTTATTTTCTTCTCTTCTTTCTCATGTTTCTTATAACCTGTACCCACCAGCTATTATCTCCATCATCCCCAAATCTCTTCTTTTAGATCATGGAGCCTTCTTCTGGGCACCACAATTAAAAACATAAATAGAAGGGAAAGTTTTGTATTTGTGGTGGTATGTGGAAGTAATCTTTTTGGCCATCCTACATCTTATTGATGAATGACACCTCAAGAGCACCATCACATTTAGGTTGGTCTTACTTTTGTTTGTATGCTAGAAAGCATCCTGTGTGGTGTTTGGTTGATGTTACAAAACCACTCTAAAACTGAGCTCATAATGCAGTAGGGTCACTCATGACAGAGTGATGACGCTGTCTGTTCCTGCTTGTCATTTTCCAATTCCATGCTAAGTCAGGTGTACTTGTCAGGACACTATATACTTATTTTGAGAGATTTTTCTGGTATTTCAGGCTGAGGTTTTTTTAGTAGATGATCTTTCTCTTGTAGGGACAAAATTTCAGTGTTTTTTTAGGCTTTGGTACTCATCTGAATTCAGCAGCAGCTCAGAGTTGGAAAAAACAAATCTCTTTAGAGAAGAAATATAACAAAAAGAATTTCTCAGCCACCCCTTGTGTATAGCATCTAAGCAAAATCAGAAAAAGCAATTGGAAAAAAATACTGTGGTCTACCCAAATATCTCTACTAAAATAGGCAGCTAAAATAGATGGCATTTTCATGCACAATATATGAAGTGATACTGATACGGAGTTATTTTGTCTTTCCCAAGAGAAAATATCAGTAAAGTGAAACAGAACTTTTTCATGAAAAGGTTCAATTAACTTGGTATATTGATCCAGAAGGCTTACTAAGGCCAGGATTGATTCCAGGAGGTGAAAGCAACTGAGATTCACACCAACCAGTACTTAATGATTAAAGCTTTCTCCTGAGATGCACGAGGCACAAACTGAAATTCTTACCTCTCCTTTTAGGCTGGTAATTATTTGGCTAAATATATAAAACATGGTAGTTTGATTTGGGAGGTAAAGACACTTCTTCATAAACCTGTTTTTCCAAGAAGCTGCTTGAAGCATGGTAGGCACAGGCAGACTTACTCCTGTGACCATCACATTCCACCGATTTCTGTCCACAGGGTAATTTCCAGGTTATTGTTTGTCCTCAGGTAGAGATGCTCATTCTCTCTTATCTGTGTTCTCTTTTCTAAGCAAGGTGGTTTTCTTCTCACTCTGTTCAGAACGGAGGAAAGTTTCAGACTCCCAATTTTCCAAACAAAGCAAAGCTCCTCAGTTTTCTGGCCCGAGCCAAGTTAGATCTGTGTAAATGGCTAAAGCCACAAGAATACCACATCCTGCTGATGTACCCCTGCACAAGCCTGGACCTATCAAACCTGAATAGCTTAACTGTCTTTCATAAATGCGCTTGAAATGGGATTTCTATCTCTTCCATAATGCTTCAGATAGCTTACTTTTTGTGGCTCTTCATTACTCACAGCAATTTTGTGTACTGCTTTCCATTTATCCTCTGGCCAGGATGAAAGATACTGACAATGAGAATCAGGGCATTGGAGTCCATTCCCACGTCTGATACTCCCAGTACCACATGTGGCCCTGGGACCATGTCCAGAGAGAGCTCTTGTAGCAAGTGCACGCTCACAGGGATGCCCAGGTGTTGGCAGCACATGTGAGAGAATGCATTTGAAAATAAAATGAGTAAATACATTAATGGAAAGAACCTGCAGTACTGGGGACAAACACCTTCCAAAAGCTAATGAGCCCTTGTCTAACGTGGCAGTGATGTGTTTGGCTGATGTGCTCGTGCTTGTCTTAGCTAAGTCCTCTGAACTTATGAACTGAACCTTTGTTTTCAGTGTTAGCATGACCAGACCTAAGCATGGCATGAGTTGCTGACATGTTCAGACACTGATCTATTATTGAAAAATGTGCCGCTCCCTCAGCCTGATTGGTAGTCACCATGCATTTCAGAGGTAAATAGCACCTGTGGTGAACACTGAATCCAGCCAGCAGGAGCCAAGAGTGTTTATTAAATCAGCATTTGTGTTGAGGTGGCTGCAGCAAAACCAGATAAATGAGTTCAGTCGTCCTATGTGGTGCCTCTCTCAAGAGCCTTTCTTCAATCCGTTTCTAAAGCCCTGAATTATTATAATGACACATGTGATCTGTTGAATTTGAAAATTAATATTTAACTGCATTGATTTGTTTTATAATACTGTCATCTGAAATAGTGTTTGTGTTTGCATTTTTAGAATAGGGGGAAAAAGCCTTGCTATACTGGAGTGGAAGCCTCCATCCTCCACTTTAGAGATCTATGATGAAAGATGCTAAAGTAAGAGCATGTCTAACTGCACACTGTCTCTGAAAATAAATCCTACCCCCTGTTGCAGCAAAAAATCACAGTTCCATGCCTGACCAGATAGCAGGTGGAAGTCTTCCACATGTATTAACATGGAAGTAAAGTCTAAGGAGATAAATGTCATGCCTACTTGTACATGCATAACTAGAGAAGTTAATTTCTACTTTCCAAACACTGTATTTAAAATGAGCAAACAGAACTACAGCATAACTACCAAGCAAATTAATGAGCAGCATATCAGAAAACAGGATATCACAGTTCTCGTTAAAGTTCTCATTTATCATAGCAGACTGGAGTGATTTTCATCAAATAACTTCATACTGCTGTGCCTCATATTCTTCTCTAAAAAATCAGGGTAGATAGATCTCTTATAGAATGTTTGAGGCAAAGATTTGCTGTCAGTTTGTACATAACTTCATTAAGAAATTCTGGGGTTTTTTTAAAAAATGAGCATTCAAGACATGTAAAAGCTGTAATTGCTACCAAGAAATGTAAAAAGTTGTTTCAGAAATATTCGGGACTCCTGTAGTTGTGGAATTCTTGAGAGGATAGGACTAGGAGTACTTTACAGGACCCAGATGTTGTGCAGTGCAGGACAAGTTACAAAAGTTTCCATATTTCCTCATGACTTTGTTTTGAAACTAAAGAGGATGCCTGTAATGGTAATTGAATGTCAGAGCAGGATGTGCTCAGGGAAGAAGGTGGCTATCCCAGGGTACTCAGAGATCAAATAGCATGGCTGATGGCCTTCACCAGCAAGTACAGTCTGACATCTCCAGAGGGAGCCCACCTGTGGCCTGAAGATCAGCAGCTGAGCCAGTTGTCATTATGGAGAAGGAACAGTGCTTTTTTCATAGTGCTGCTGCCGTGTAATCCGCATGTTGCTGCCCCTGGGGCTCCGTGCACCCTTCTGGTCACCTAAAATCAGGCAGAAGGGGTTCAGAGTGATGTTGAGCATGTAAGTGTGATGACTGGGGAAGGTAAGCATGGGCACAAACAGCTGGGGTCAGATCACAGTGAAGTAAGTTAAGGAATGGCAGAGAGAAGATAAAAGGGGAACAGGAGGGCTGTGCAAGGAAAGAGCTCAGGTGGTTGTTCCCTTAATTAGGACAGGAGCTCACTGCCACAAGAACTCAGTGAGTCATTTGTAAGACAATTGAGCTGTTGTAGGTGGCAGATTCTGGAAGAGATACAAAACCTGTTTCAGACCTCAAGCCAATTTTGGATTGCTGAGGGCCTGCACCTAACATGGGTGCTGTTTACTTCAGGTTTACAAAGTTTTAGCACACCAAAACCACACTCCCTCATCTATAACAAGACCCTGAACTGGAAAGGTAGCTGGAGCAATCCAGCCACATCACTATACAGCAAAAGCTTTAGGCAGTGAGGTTAAAACTCATGTGAGTAACAGAATCAGCTTTTGTCATTACTTGCAATGAAACCCGTGACTCATCTACCCTCAAAAATTTATTTCCATGGTACTCTCAGTGTCATTTTTGACTGTGAAAGGTTCAAGTGAATCATTTATGAACATATTCTGGCAACTCAGCCAAGGGATATTCTACCAAGCCTGGTTTCTTGATGAGACAAAAATGGAAAACGAAAACCTCCATCTGATCAAACTAGAGCTTTTTGCAAAATTTCACCTCAGCCCAGGAAAACTGAGTTCAAAGATCCCCTCTGGTCTAGGGCCAATGATTCAAACATAATGTCTCTGCCTGTCAGAAAGGATAACATATAATTGCCTACTTCACCACAGCGTTGCAAAAATTAGTTATTATTTGCATAGAGTGGTTGAATTAATTTAAAAATCTTCATCTCAGCTCTTGTGAAAGATTGTCTTTCTAAAGTAAAATAAAGTATTAGTAATTTCAAATTGGTAGTAGAGGAAAAGGCAGTTCCAGATCACAGCTTGAGTAATTCAGTGATGCCCAAAAGAAACAGGCAGGTACCAGGGAATAGATGGGATGTGAAGGACCAGATAGCTTGCTTCTCTAGCAGACCTCCTCTTGTAGGATCTGGGACCACCTATTTGTCCTTCAGATGGAAGATAGAAGCAGTAATTAAAGAAAACTTAAGGGAGTTGCTTGGTTTTTTGTTTGTTTCCTGTTTAACTGCCCTGCACTTTTATCTCAGCTTTCCCTCATTTCTTTGTTAACCACACTTAATGGCACCCCTTTGCCCCCCACAGAAGATCCATATCCTCTGCTCATCTCCCAGGATTTTGTGCTGCTTTTACCTCACACAGCAGAACTGCAATGACAGGGAAGCTGTAATTTGGTTTTGGTATTTAGATTGCACTTATCAAAACAGTTCATTTGCATTCACAGTCTCACCCTTGATTACACCTGACATTTGAAGTCCATTATATTTGAAAATGTCTTGTCTGTCGTTCGCAAGATAGGAGAAACAAGGTGTGCTGTGTTCCCAAAAACTGAACAACAAAAATCTCTTCTGTCCATATGCTTCTTCAATTCAGCATTAGTTCTTGTTTCCATCCACTGTAATGGGGGTGGCACATCAGGACTGAGCAGAGATATGCAGAACAGACCTGCTCCAACTGGTTTTTAAGAGAAATGCTGCAGTGCCAGCAGCTGTGGTTGGGACCCCACGCTCCGTGCACCACACTCACAGGCCAAGGACTCTGGGTTTGCATTGGGGTTTGTAGGGTAGGGACTTTCCAGTTAGAGCATATCCTGGCTGCCCACTGTCAGGAAAGCCTGACTAGATTTCTTTATTGCATTGTCTGATTCAAAAAGAAGTATTCAGAATCTAAATTGTTACACAGTTCTACTATGAATTATTTAAAATTCTGGTATCCAGTTTTCCTCTATCCTTAAGACAAGTGGCCCTTCATTTGCACAGGGTGTCACCATGTTTTTTAGCCAGGCAAGATATATTACACAGGGTTGCAGATACAGTGCCTTGGATAGGTTTGCAATAAGAAAAAAACTATAACAATCTCAGTGTAGAAAGCTTTTACAGTTATATTTTATTGCTTGAGTGTTCATAAGCTACCTAAACACCCTTAAATCCCTACAGAAGGGTGGAGGAAGGAAGGAGATCAGGATGGGATTACCATGAAGACAGAGTGTTCAGGAGTCTCCCTGAGGTGTGGGAACATTAGTTTGATCTCCTGTGCTTGTGCTGTTTACTGCAGTATGACCTCTTGTGATTTCACCTTCAGGGTCACCTGGGTCGGTAAAAGAGAGAAAACAGTAAATACAGGCATTTCATTTTTCCTTCCCAGGGAAGACTCACAGATGTATCAGAACAACTTTCTGGCTGGGTAGTTTCTGGGAGTTTCCTGACTGAGATAGACAAAATTTCAGTGTTAGATAGGTTTGCAATAAGAGTTCGGGTCAAACCATGACACATGGCATAGTGAAGAATTCCTGTAGGAGAATAAGGTTTACCTTGTGCTTTACTCCTCAGTCCAGGATTACTGGAAGAAACGAGAAGATAGATAAAATAGGGAAGCAAAAAGGGACATACAGAGGAGATAAAAATGAGCTGTATGCTAACCCCACTAACCACCGAGGAATATTCTTTCCTAATTGCATAAGTATTAGTTTTATTATCTCATTGCTTCTCCCCCTGTCTCTCCCCTTAGCTTTGTTTGGGGTTCGGATTAATTAGCATAAGATGTTAGAGCACATGAGTTGCAGTAAAATTCAGCTCTATTCCACAGCTGGGGTGGCCAAGACACTTAAAAGCAAATTCTCATTGATGTTTCTGGGAAGAGGTTCAGAAAGGATTTTAACCTAGTTTTGATGTGTAACAGGAGCTAAAGGAAAAGGGATTGCATTAAAAGAAAAAGATATCCTTCTCTGCTCACCCAATCTTTCAACAGTTCATTTCAGTTATTTATATAATGAAAAACAATAGTTCCAGCAGAGAGGGCAATGTACTATGAATGTTCCACTTCTGTGTATCTACCCCCTGTGGTAAAGTTCATACCAATGACAAAGAAGCTACTCAAAAAGAACAACTTTTGGTTTTTTTGTTTTGCATTCAAAATACCATTTATAACTTAAATCCCTCTGAACCTTATTAAGAAATTCAAACAAATATTTTTGCTTCAGTTTCTCACTTATATCAGCCCAAAGGCATAAATTAGAAATAAATACCTTATGAATGTGAATATCCAGGGGTATCTGCTTTCACACAAGAGCCCTAGGCCTGCAGGAATATTACCAGAGGACGATAGGGTTGTGACAATATCTGTAAGAATGCCTTTTGAAAGCCACAGTCCCTGAATGTGTTCTCACTAATAAGTATTTGAAACTAAATTTCAGTACTGGAAGAGCTTTTCTTGTGAAACTGGGTTGGTTACACAGAGATATGTGTGGCTGGTTGAAAAGGACAACAGAGGTCCAAATGTACCATTCTATAAATGACCCCCTCATTCTCTTCCTATTCTGATAGAAGATGCTTCTTTTTTTCTTTTTCCCAAAGCTATTTCCTTCCTCTCTCTTCTACCTGTGAGTGAAAAGTGCACGCATTAAGAGCCATGAGATCCACATTTCTTCATTAAAAGTATATTAAAAAACACAAACCAGAATTAGAACTGCATAATGCAGTCCCCATCACATAATAAAGTACCACCAACAAGAAATATTGTTATTCTGTCTTATATTCATTAAGCAAACACTGCTTGAGCCGGTGCTCAGATTTTCTTCATTTTTCTATTACATGATCCATCAGACTTTGTTTTCTTCTGATTATGGTAACAACTGAACATTACACCTATAAGTTCTAGTTGCTTGCTCCATCATTTTCTTTTAATAGGTTTCAACAGCAAAGAGAAAATTAAACCAGGGAAATCTTGTAACAGAAAATGAAGAATACCTGATTATGTGCATTCAGCAATTACTTGGGGGGGGGGTGTGGAGGGAGGGTAGCTCTTTTTAAGCTATGCCCACAGGGCACTTCCACTGCACACAGCTTGTCGCTCACTCATATTGTGTGAAGACATTTCACATAAAATTCCGACTACTTGCAAGACAGTGCTTTGATAGACACTTATCCGAAATGGAACAGGGACTGCGTTTGCAGCATCTCCAGCAAATGAAAATGGACTTAGGCTTCAGCAAAATTCCAGCAACAGCCAAAAGGATATCTCTCACAGCCTGTCACTGCCTTGAAGGTGCCTTGGTCCACTGTGTCTGACTGAAAACCTGCACATGCACTGGGTGTCGTCCCATGCGATAAGGTGCTCCTCTCCCAGCTGGGCTAAGTGATCGTGCACTTTGTTTCTTCTAAAACTTAGGACAGTTCAGGAGATGAAGATGCTTCTCTCCATGGAAAGGGGTGAGCTGCCTCCAGTAATCATTGCCTGACCCTGCTGGACTGATAGGACAGGGCACAGAACAAAATCCAGCTGTTGATACTAGGAACGGTGATGGCAGCTGTTGCACTCTCCATGTCCCTTGACCCTTCAAAGGTGCGGTGTTTTCTTAGCAGTGGGACAACTGCTCCAGGGGATTCAGTTTCCAACAAGAGCATTTTAATCAGCTGGCTGCATCTCCCTGCGGAAGCTGTGCCACCTTGCTGGAAAAGAGTTTAATCAGAACAGGGAGGATGCAAATGCCTGTAGTGTTAATGGGGCATTCAGCTGAGAAGGTGCCTTTGATTCATGAGGACCCTCAAGACTGCCACTGGATTTTATGCAGTAGCTGCAAACATAAACAAACATACCAAATCAAACAAAACCCTACCGGTAAGAAACTCCTGCTCCGCTCTGGGTTTTCTTTAACAAGATATGGATATAAGGTGCCTTCTTCCCCCATGACTAATGTTCTAGATGGCAGATGGAGCTTCTGCCCTGTAGCCCTTGGTAAGTGCCTAAGGCATCGCCTGACTCAACTGATGCAGCAGGATGCAAATTTGGCTGATTGCAGGCGACTTGCAGCTCCCCAGCCAGGCTAGTATAGATGCTAGTACCTCAACAGGATAGGAGGAATAGGCATGCAAGTCTCTCCTCAGAGGCAGAGAGGTTCTCATAAATTAGGTGCTGCAAAGGTCTCATTTAGCTTTTGGTCTTGTTGCTGCTGATCTCTGGGGCCTCTCTGGTGGCTCAGTACTATCTTAACAGTGAAATTTAGGTTCTCTGCAAGCAAATTGCAGCAACATAAAGAAACCTGACTTTAAAGGACAGTCAGGCATACGTAGAAGATATATGTGCAAAGCACTGCAGGTTATGAAAGGATTCTTTTTTTCCACCACAGCAGCTGGAGATGAACTACCACCATTCCATTGCTTCCAGGGAAAAGACAGCCTGGTTAAACTGAGCTGCCCTCAGTCCTCTTCCCTGATGGAGGTATCGTGCTGCAAGAAATTGATATGTTCTGTGGAGGAGAAAATAATTCAGCTAGAGATTTTCCTGTCCTCATAACAGCATGCTGATTTTTGCCTCTAAAACTGTCTGTGTTTTAAGATCTACCCAGAATCATTAAATGAACATCATTTGGGCTTGTAGCTGGAAGGAACAAAGTCCTACCTGCTGCATGCATAGGGAGCACTTGGCTGTTTGTTGCTGGAAAACGTCTCACACAAGAGAAGGACTCAATGTCAAAGTAACAAAGCTGAAAGTAATCCTTAGCTCAGAAAAATGTGCCACAAACTACCTCCACTCGGCTCCTCTCTTCAGAAGACAGAAAAGAGGAGTTTGCGCTAAAGCATCTTGCTACAATACATATCAGATTGCTAATCTCACTTTGGAGCTGAATGCAGAAGCTGCATTTCAGTGCTGCTGACTAAGAGATAGAAAGAACAGCTCCACAGATAAGCAGCTGCATACTGAGAATGTTTGTGACCACCCCACTGGTGTAAGGGTCTGAAGCCCCATGAGACTTTGCACATCAAGATCAAGGGGGCACAGTGCATGTTTCGTGAGGTTTCCCACCTGTCCCCAGATACTGCAAGAACTCCCTCTGTCAGACACATCTCCAGGGGTTGTTCAAGGACCATCCATGAAGATAGTATCCTTACAGACCTGCCATGCTTTGCAGTTTGGGAGAGCTTGCTCCTTTGTTTTCCCAAGTAGGGAATTATTAATGCATGTTACTGTAATAAAAAGAAACAGTCAGTTCAGAGCATACATGCACACTTTCCTCTGCCACTTGTACTCATGAACGCACAAACTACTGTTTCTTTCAATCTCACATGACCACAAGATGTTTCCCAAAGGCTGGCTTTAAAATCAGCTTGTGGTTTTGGAGAAATATAGGGCAAGTAGCACAGCCAGATTTGCTGTGAGTGTTGTGCATACCTAGAGCATCTAATGGTGAAGATACCAAGACTTCAGCACAGTTCCCTCTCTTCTGCCTCCCCAGGCTGCTGCAGCTGTAGCTGTATCCTGCCTGCTGCTCTGTTGCTATGCCAGCTTCAGTCAGAGGTTATCTGTATGGTAATACACAGCTGGTTACAGGCAGCAGCGCTACTTTTCACAGCATAATACAGAATAAAAGAACTAAATGCACATAAGTTGCTGGAGGATGGCAGGGTACTTTGAGGAGCAGCAAAGCACTTGCCACTGAGCCAGATAACCTGTGCCACATCTGTTTGCTTTCCCTGGGCACGGGCTTGCTGTCCAGAGTTCACTGGCAAAGCCAGCACATCCCAGAGCATGCAAGGAGAATATATGTGTGTGTCCGTGTGTTCTCGCCCTGGGGGGTTGGGTTTCCAACCCAGTTACAATACTTTGGTATGTTCTTCTCATACTCTGACCCCCAGCTTGGTCACTCCTAATGATCTCTGTGGGTCTCAGGCCAGTGCTTGTGTTTTACAACACATGAGAATTAAGGTCCTGCCTTCTGGTCACTGTGATTCAATGCTGTATTGGCATCTATGCTGCCACCTCCACTAGATATTACTGTCCCAGTGACAGAGGCAGTGCCTTTCCCAGAGCTCCAGCAGTTCAAACCCCCAAACCAGTGCTGATTTCAGTTTGTTCACATATTTTTAGCGACAAACTGCAGCGGAGGAGGAGCAGAGGTGCTCACTGTTCTGCTGCCTTAGCTGGCACGCAGTAACTTCTGGGAGGTGACTGGGCATCATTCCACCTTAAATTTCTCTCCAACATTAATCATAGTGCCATGGAATAATAGAATTGTTGAGTTTGGAAAAGATCTCTAAGGTCATCAAGTCCAGTCATTAACCCAGTTCTGCCAAGTCCATGTCACTATACCAGGTCCCTCAGTGCCACATCAACATGTCTTTTAAACACCTCCAGGGATGGTGACTCAACCTCTTCCTTGGGCAGTCTGTGCCAGTGCTTGACAACTCCTGTGAAGAATTTTTCCCTAATATTTAATCTAAACCTCCCCTGCCACAACTTGAGGCCACTTCCTCTCAGCCTTTCACTTGAGATACGGGAGAAGAGACTGATCCCCACCCGGCCTCAACCTTCTCTCGGGTAGCTATAGAGCAATAAGGTCACCCTGATCTTCCTCTTCTCCAGGTTGAACAACCCCAGCTCCCTCAGCCACCACTCATCAAACTTGTGCTCCAATCCTTCAGCACCTTTGTTGCCTTTCCCTGGACACACACTAGCACCTCAATGTCTTCCTCGTAGGGAGGGGTACAAAACTGAACACAGGATTTGAGTGCTGAGTATATGGGAAGAATCACTTCCCTGGTCCTGCTGGCCACGCTACTTTTGATACAGGCCAGGATGCCACTGGCCATGAAAACAGCAGGTGCCCAGGGAAATCAGGTTAGATTGGTTTTCTTTTAAACTGATGAGGTTACGTCTTCATAGAAAGAACAGAATCATCTGGTGCCTGATTTTTGACCCCACAGCTTTCACTGTGGCTCACAGACATGCACTGGCTCAGGCCACATAGGCGGCAGGATGTTCTCTCTTACGAACTCTGTAAGACCAGCAGATTCCTAGAAATTGCTGCTGTCCATGTGTTGTTTCTCTGTGCTCCATTGTTCTTTCTCTTTTGCTTTTGCATGTCTGTTTGCATTCCTTTATCCTGAACCTGTTCTGCAGTTTCTTATACATGCTGGTGCCCAGTATAGCATAATAAGGCTTGATTGGCTCACAATCAACACTTCATAATAAAAATCATGTACTATTGTCTGACATAAGTCAGACATAGTGGAGAGTAATTTAGGTTTTTTTCTCTCTCTCATATCAAGAAATTTGAGGACACTTTGGTAATTTTACCATCATGCCATGTGTCACTTTGGAGACCTTCAGAGGCCACTGAGTTGCAAATAGCTATCAATTTGTGAGACTTGAGCAAGCTTTATGTAGCAGTTTGCATGTAGCATAACTGCAATAAGCATCAATTTTGCCTATAAACAGGTACTACTTCCCGTCCTTTAGGGATTTCTTTGGTAGGAGGAATTATATTAAAAATAGACACTTTTAGTTTTGCAATTATCTCAGAAATCATGTTTAAAATACAGTTTTAAGGGTAACTCTTTACTGACAATGGATTTTGAACCAAATTTTCTCCTCTGTTCTGTGCAGACTGTTTCTAAGCAGTGCTATATGGTATTGCTCTAGGAGGTCAGCTGAGATTTTGGAATTAAAGTCCTTCACTGTGTAACTTTCCAAATCTTACTCTCCATTTCCTTGTCCTCCCTACACTACAGGCTGCCTTTTTCATCAGGTTTTTTATCTTCAGCAATCACATAATACACTTCAGTGTCACAAAGCCTCAGCACCATAAAATTCAGATATAGCCTTGATGGTGTGAAGATGTGTCAGTCTCTTTTCTTAAAAACAAAGTTAAACTTTCCACTAAACAAAACATACTCACCTTGGAAATTTGTACTAAAATAAGAGAATCAAACTTCTGCCTCCCTCAAGAGGGCTGTACTACTTAAAAGCTGCCATTACCTAGGCAGGCAGAGGAGTAACTTACCCACATTGCACAAAAACTACAAAGGCATCTCATTGTGAGATGCTGTCTTCAACACTTTTGCATGGCGTATCAGTAGATCTTTATCCACCTGCTCCCTCTTGAGTGGCACTCCCTTGGCTTCTAGGAAACGTATTGAGCTGATATCAGACTTTAAATAGCTTAGCCCCAGCTGGCAACTAAGAACCAGGCAGCTCTCTCTCACTCCCCACCCCCACCCTTCCCCCAGTGGGATGGGGAAGAGAATTTGAAAAAAAAAAAAAGGATAAAACCTGTGAGTTGAGATAAAAACCTAGTTTAATAAATGAAAAAAATCATCATCCTCATCATCATGACGTAATGAAAAGAGTGGTAACAAAACCAGAGATGAATAAAACCCAAGAAAGATAAGTGATGCATGATACAGTTGCTCACCACCTGCTGACCAACACCAGACCCTGTCCCCCAGCACTGATCAACCCCTCCCAACAACTCCCCCCAGTTTATATACTGGGCATGACATTCTATAATACAGAATATCCCTTTGGACAGTTTGGGTCAGCTGTCCTGGACATGCTGCCTCCCAGCTTCTTGTGCAGCTCCTCACTGGCAGACCATGGAACACTGGAAGTCCTTGATTTGGGGTAGGCACTGCTGAGCAACAACCGAACCATCAGTGTGCTACCAACATTATTCTCATGCTAAACCCAAAACACAGCTCTGCACCAGCTACTAGATAAAAAATTAACTCTATTCCACCTGGCTATGTGTAATGAAGTAAGGTGAAGTAAGAAGGAAATTTTTCTTCTGGACATTTACTCAGCAAAAGCAAGACTTTAAGAGGAAAAAGCCAGACACCAGTCATTATGGCTTAGCATTAATCAAAAAGCGAAGTAAAACTGGAGAGTTAGCCAAGAAGTGAAGTCATGCTGAACAGCACAAAGTCACCTTCTAGATGAAAGCCTTATGTGACACCATTGCTTGTATGCCCCATCCAGGTGGGGCGGTTCTCCATTTCAGCATCCTATCAGACGTGGCTTTTCTCTAGTCCTGTGCAGGTTAAGCATTAAAAGCCTCTTGCATACTGTGAATAGGACTAAGCTGGTCCACAAGCACTAACATGACAGGGATTTTTAGAGTAAGTTTCCAAAATTTCTGTCCTGCTTTTGGAAATGGCTAACCTGTGTCAGCTAAATTGGGTCCTTCCTTTCTTCAAACAAGTAAATACAAACAAGTGACTCTGAGGCATCCCTGCAGCATGAAAAACATCTCATCCTCATATTTACTGTCAGACAAGGCTAAAATAAAACACACTAGTGTTTGTCAACACTAGTGAGGACTTAACTGGTATGATGAGCCTTTTTTGACAAATGCTAAATTAAAAGTCTATCGAGCAAGAAAGGCCTATAAACGTGTCTCCCCTGCAATCAGGGTGAACATGCAACGTAAAAAAGTGGTTTGTACCCCATTTTTTCTCAGCTTCTGCCATGCTTAAGCCAATTTGTAGTTAGGGTTGGGAGCAGTGTAGTCCCAGTGTTAGAGGCACACTAGCTCAAGCTGTCCCTATAACTCAGGCAATCCTCTGCTGTTCATCTCTCTTAATGATTTTTGGCTTTGTCTGGTGTCTGAGCAGAAAGGGCCTCACTGAATTAACTCATCACTTCTGATAGTCTCTGCAGCACCAGGAAGGATCCTGCTAGATCTGACACTCACTAAGAGAGTCAGCTCCGTGCCACCTTCAACTTCAGAGCCACCCTGGATCATCACCAAAGACCAAAATCAGGAGAAATCCAGGATTTTATTCCCTATTACAATTAGTTAAGTTACTAAACCAAATGACATGCACTTGGAGTTGTGCAAAGCTTTGACACTGGTGATACTGGAACAGGTTGCCCAGAGAAGCTGTGGATGTCCCATCCCTGGCAGCGCTCAAGGCCATGCGGGATGAGGCTTTGAGCAACCTGCTCTAGTTGGTGGCATACATGCTCATGGCACAGGGTTGGAACTAGAACATCTTTGAGGTCCTTCCAACCCAAACCATTCTATGATTCTGCAGACCTCCCTGACAACCTCACAGCATAAAAAGCAAGAAATCTTTCAGAAAAAGGAGACCCCTTCAGTAGTTGTCTTGCTCAGTGTTCACCAGCTGTTAGAGGCAAAGAAATCTGTATTTCTACAGCTTCAGGCCACATAGCTTGGCTCAGCAGTCAGTTTTCCAAGACATTTAAAAGGATTGCTGACTAACTACTCTTTCCTATTATCTGTCACTAGACATTAATTTTGGGATACAGATTGTACATTGGAGTTTTTAGGAGAATGCTAATGATGTAATGGTAGGGAAGGGGAATCTTTTGATGCCACAGTAATTGAAGAGAGAAATGAAGCCAAAATATTGCAAACCAATAATACATCTAACAAACCAATACAATCAAGTGGAGCAAAAATCACTTTAAGTGGCTTTGTATTTGTATTCACCATCAAGGTCTCATTTATGCAATTATTTTAATATTGATCCTTTTGCAAAGGAAAAAATGAAGTGATTAGGTTTTTTTAAACATACAAATAATGAAAAAAATCTGTTCTTGTAAACAGGGATGGGCTGGAAGATTTCAAAAACTTTTCATTATCCTGAAGTCTGGAGCTCAACTACTTACCAGCAGTGGTTCAAATTCTAAATCTCACTCTGCTCGTCCAAATCACTTATGAGAAGGACTTGGTTTACAGTAAATTCCTTTCCCTTGGAGCTGTTTCCTGCATCATACAGGCATTTGCAGATATGAGAAGTGGGCAAGATTTCTGGAAGCACTGGATTTCTAAAGAAAATTATTATGCATCTAGGAGGCACATCTGAAATACCTAAATAGCTTGTAATCTATTCCTGCGGGTTTCAGCTCACCGTGATACCTCTACAGACCTCACCAGGTACGTATTTGAATCCCAAATGTCTTAGAAAATATACAAAAGATACTGCAACAACCTCTCCCAGTTTGCCTTACTGAGCATTTCATAATCTATCTGCATTTTGGAAATCCTTTGCACATATTTTAAGTAAATGTATTTCCATAAAACATTCTCCAGGGATAAGTGCATTTCTGAGAAACTGTAAGAGAACCTGGGCAGATCTATCTCAAGTAGACTGTTGTCTTTTCTTGAGGGAATATGGTACCAGTTTATGTTTCAGGCTCAGTGCATCTCCTGAGACACGGAGTTTGTGTCCAACCAGTATGCAGTGCTTGCCATTGATTCCACAAAGTCAGCATCTGTTTTACAGTTTTAACATAGGTAAACTAAGCCTAGATCAAACATCTATGCTATTCCAGCAAGTTGTAATGCAAGTCAGTCTGTCAATCATGCCCCCACACAGATCTATTATTCCATTTGATTGCCAGATACAAGCAATTTGAAAACAAATGCTCCTAAAATGGTTTGATTGCTCTACTTGTAACTAATCAATTACTCCTTAATTGCTTAACAAATATATGATTTTATGATGTCTCTTGTACCATCTGCCTCTGCTTTGTCCATGTGCTCAAAATATATATCTGCCCTGTAAAACCCCCTCCTCCTTGCAAGCAGTACAGAATGATCCTCAGCCAGCAGGTGAGATTGTTTTCAGCACAGAGTAAACTAGTCCAGCAGTGGCCTTTGATAGCCAGCTCTGATCAGGGCAGGCCTAGCAATCCCTCTGAGCATGGGAATTGCTGAATTTCAGATGGGGCTGGGATGAGCTCTATTCATATCAACCTGCCCAGCAGCGCCTGACAGTTACAGGGACTGCGGTGCTGTGGGGGCAATCAAATACTGGGTACTTTGGCTAGGCATGAGCAGAACATATTTAATGAAAGGTAGTTGGTGAATTAGTCACGAACCAGCTTGTTACCACTAATAAGATAAAAACTGAATTTCATGTTGTTAGGATGTGACCTCCCCTGGGAAAAAGGTCATACCTCAATGGACCACTTCTGCTAAGTGTCTGGGAATAATCTTGTATAGCTCCAGAGATTGCCATTTCTGTGTCAGTTTAATCTGATCTAGGACTGTATTGCTGCTGAAAATGATGTCCTATTCCCTCTTCTGACTTGTGGCTTCAGGTCCCTCTGCCTGACTCGTAGTAATGCAAGTAAAAGGGCAGGAAAACACGAGGCAGGGGGAGGGATTCCTTCTGATAGGGGCTTGCTTGGTGCAGAGCAATAGCCAGGCTGCCAACTGAGAGGACAGCCCCTGCTGTCTGGTCAAATACACAGAGAAGAATCACACCGAAAGCTTTCAAACTAATAGCACAAAGTAGGTGATGCACTGCAGGAGCTGCACAAATCTTTCTGCAGTGAGCACTCCTGCACTGTCTAGAGGACGCTGAAAAGGCAGAAGCTGTCATGGCAGAGCAACAGAAGTGCAACAGAAGTGCAACAGTCAACTTTCAATAAATGGGAGTTGATTAAGCTCGATGTCTCAAAATCAGCTATCTTGTTGTGGTTTTGCCTTTGAAAATTTCGGTGTGGGAAAGAACAACAGGTAAAGTCCCAGCTACACGTAGGAAATGTGACATTAAATTATTGTATTTGAAGGAAATTAAGCCATCTCCTTCCCAAGTGCTGATCCACAAGCACACTCATTTTCTGCCCTTCTACTGCGCAACTTCAGACCAGAGCCATGTCTTTCCAATTCCTCAGTGCGCTGCTTTCCGCCTTCCTTGTGCTGCATCTCTGCCTAGCATTCACCCCCCAGGCTGAAGGAGCTGTGGGAGGGAGTTTAGTCCTGGCAAAGGGTCACTCAGAACAAGCACAGGAACCATGACCTACCCCTCACAAGGGACCGAGTTAACGTGTGCAAGCAGCAACTTTCTCTTCACCTGGAGCATATCTGGGCAAGGTAATTTAGTATCTGAACTGCCTTTCTGTCAGCTCAGAACAAATGCTGTGCTGGGCAGTTTCATGGGGTGAAGTAATTCAGTGGGGTGAAGGCTGCCTGGGCTACCTGGGGTTTCATACAACCACAGGGACTGTCCCTACCTACATAAGACTTGCTTTGGAACAACTGAAAGCACATCCAAGCCTCGGCAGAATGTGGTCTGTTTAGCCCTCTCCTCATGGAAAGATTGGGTGTTTGAAACATCACAACAGCATTTAGACACTTCCCTTGAGCAAAAAAAAAAAAAAAGAAAAAAGAGACAGCAATTACCCATATTCCAGAAAGATTCCACCAGGCCAGAAATCTGAAATCAGCAGCTCAGATGCTGCTTGTGCATCAACACATGGAGCTGTTGTAGTAGTTGTTAAGCTTTCTGTTACCTGTCCTGCTCTGCTGTCACTTCAGCTTCAGGAGCTTGCTAAGCTTTGCTGTAGCTAATGTCTTCTACCAGAAACAAGGAGGAACAGGAACAGGAAAGCAGCTGCAGTTGAATAAAAAGGTCGAAAACCATAACAGCAATGCAGAATCTCTGATGCTGGTTCTCAATCCAAGGCATTCACTATCTTGCTCTGCACAACATTTTTCCTGTTCCTACCTGCTGCCGCAACCACGGCCTTGTTTACCATCCATTTAGTGCACTTTAGGAAAGGATGTTTATGAGATAATTCGTCTCTCTTCATATGCATAATAAAGAATAAATTAATAACTACATTAATAAAGCAGCTACATTAAGATCTTTTCTTTATTGCTAACATAGATCATGAACGTGCCTCCACCCAAATTATAGCACAGAGTGCAATTCTTACTCATAACTCAGAACTTTCAATTATTTTTTTCACTTTATAGCAACTTACCTTCTCTACCTACTACTATGTCGCCAACAATTCTACTGCCTGCAGACACTAACTAGGAACAAAGCATGCATTACAACTTGTAGAAATCACATTGCTACTTCAAAATATAAGCAAAGCATTAACAAAGTTATTCACATCAAGAAGTGGGTTAGCACTACATATTTCTTCTCAAATGATTGTGTAATTAGTCCTCATCAACCTCCAGACTTCCATACCAACAGCTGGAATTGCTTTCACTATTACTTCCTGGCAAGCACTGTGAATGATGACTACAGAAATCCTGTGACATTCAGAACTTTGACATGATGAAAATTAATCTTCATTTTAGGAACATGGGAGCAAGCAAATGTGAATGTTAATGTAATTAAAGACTTGCCAGTTGGGGAATGTTGAGCACAAGGCTTGAACTTACAACAACCATCACTTTTTCACGGCTGTGATGCATGTGTTTAGAGAGAAGAGCGATGCGCTGAATTCTAAACCATTTAAAGTTTGCAAATATGTGCCGTGCTCACTCTGTGTGGTTGGGTGCAATTCCAAATGAAGCCACCAAACCCACTTCCATGTCGTAATCAGGATATTTTACCTGCCTTTGCTTCTACATGGTGTATGTCTGCTAGTTCCAATGCTGGACCTGAGGGCAAACCATAAAATCTGGAAACATATTCAGTTTTCCCCATTGTTCTCTTTTTTGATCCTATAACTTGGAAGGGGATTTCCTCTTCCCAATTTTCTTTGCTTGTGGCCAGCAGGAGAACATATTTCAGCAAGAGATGACATTTCATACATACTAACTTGATCTGAAGCACACGGGTTATATTTCTTGTAAAAACTCTCTTAGTGTAAGGCTGTAATGACTAATGTTATGCAACCAGGCTAAAGAAATCCAAAGAAGGACACGATCCTTTCTATTTATCTACCAGTATTTCTGATTGGCCAAGAAGACAGTACATGACTGTGTCACAGGATGTGACGTATTCTAACACTGAAATACTTGGAAACACATGATGTCTGGGAGCAAATTTCTTTCCAGGGTAAGTGTTTCACAGTCATTTATTGCACACCCAACATACCAAATCCAGCCTTTGGGCTGGAATCTGCCAGGAAGGACTGGCTCTGGTACCTCCTTTTCATTTTATTTCAGGCAGAAATGAATTCACTGGCAGCTGAAGATACCCAACATTCATTTCCCAACTAGGAGAGGCCTAGTTCAAAAGCAAAAATCTGCTGTTGTCTTTCAAGGTCAAAGATATGCTGTCCATGGGGTTAAATGTGTAACTATAGCAAATATTTGTCTTCTTTCCCCCAACCCAGCCTTGTAAGACTATGAGGAACTGGGTGGCTTAAAGCATAAAGTGGAAATGCCACATCCAGGCACTCAGGAGGACACCAGATATTCTGTAAGTCATGAATTTAGATAATATTTTTCTGATGTACTTGCCTTATAGGCAGTGCCTCTCTAGTCTCCCCTCCCAGTTGTAGCTCATCCCCTTGAGCTTCGGCAGAGAAAGAAAAGTGGGTGAATCTTTCTTTTTGAGACTGAAAATGGGATGTGATTTCCCTCAGCCAGGTAAAAACAGGGAGGTCTATGGACCTCAGGCCCAGTCTAATTTGTCTCTTCCCTTCTTTACATCAGGCAGGATGAGATGAGAGCAGCAGGGAAATACTTGCTGTCAGGTAGCCCAGTTTCCTGGTGGTGGTGTTGGTGGATCGAAGCCGCGTTTTTCCCACAGAGTCCTTGAGGAGACGCTTTGGCGGCGCTCTTCCAGCGCCCACGCGTGCACACGATCTCACCCCTGCAGGCTGTCGCGAGCAGCCACTCACACACTCAGTCTATGTGAGAACCAGAGACGAAAGGGCGAGAGGGGTTCTCTGCGTGCAGTTCTGAGGGGGTTATTGAACAAATGCACTCAAAGGGAACAGAGGTAAAGAACAAAGAACAAGAGCCTGCACATAGTTTTTTATCCCGGAGGGTCCCAGGGGCAGGCAGAGCATCAGAAACCAATAGTCTGAGGGCTAGGTGTAGAGGCAAGGTTAAGTGACACAACAGGGGCCACTGGGAGAAGGGAGGGGAGGGGGGAGAGGACCAGGGGCCAGTGGGGTCTCGGTAAAGCGAGAACTTTCTGGCACAGTGGTGTGGGGAGAGACCACTTCATAGTAACATGGGGGAAGTAATGTGGACTTAGCCACCACAACAGCCCAGGGCAAGAGTATGGCACTCACACCTTGAAGAGGCTTTTCTTCTCGAGAGGCTTCAGCACTGTCTCTGCCCCTCAAACCCCTTGGTCCACTTCTGTAAGGAAAGGGGTTGCAAACATCGCCTCTCCAGAGAGGAGTCGGAGGGGATAGGCAATAAGAAAGAGACTGCTCCCACCACTTCTTGAGGCCAGCCTTGAGGGCAGGAGAAGGGGGACCAAGGACAGCCTGGCCATCTGTTCAGTTCACTCGACAGGCACCAGCATATTGCAGTGGGATGAGCTGAAATGAGAACACCCTTCATCTACTCTTCCAGTGAGCTATGTTGTTGTATCCCTCATTTCTCCTCCATTCTTCCTTTCCCAGGAAAATGCAGGAATGGACCTCACCTGCCGTGAAAGGCAGTTTACCCCCTGCTTAATGAATTTGCCTTACTTATAATGAGTTTCAGCATACTTCCATGAAAGGTTTAGATGCACTCAGCTTGGACTTTTTTTTTTTTTTTTCAGTTCATTAAACTGATAATGAAGATAAAGTTAAAGTACTAGGACTGCTAGTGAGCTGATCATGGCTAAAGTAGAACACCCATTAAAGCCCAAACTAACTGCCTCAGGTAGAATTTCTAGTTATGAAACTATCAATTTAAGGATTTCACCATCTTAACAAGTCCTGTTTCTTTCAAGTAGGTAATAAAAATGAATCTATTAATCTTCAGTGTGCATATCCCCAGAAAGAAATGAGCAGGAACATCTTAATTTTCAATCAGCATTTCTGGTGGATGAACACAATTAAATACTGTCATATAAAAAATCTGTGATAGCTTAAGGGTGAAGCGTAAAACTACATGAATAAATAAAAGAACCAGTGAATTAATCATAAAAACTTACATCTAAACCACAGAGTTCTTCCTTGAGATAATAAATCAGGATTAACCTAAGCACATGCACGTATTTGTGTGTACATACCTATGTGCTCAACCTGCATTTCAAATCCCTTCAAAAACGTCCACCTCTTTTTGAACCAGTGAGCACACATACAGTTGAGTGATGTTATTCCAAGCAGCAAGAAAATGCAGGTAATTAAAACATTATGGTAAAATATTTATAACAATTATTTATAAATATACAAATTCTGCCCCATTTCCTGTTAAAAAGATTGTTCCACGAGACCCATTGTAAAAATCTCACTTTCCACTATGTCCCACATGTCTGCTCCAGGCAAGCTCCAAGGTCTCCAGGCATCCTGGACAATCCTGGCTGAAATAATTTGTGATTTAAGTGAAGATGGGACAAGCATTAGACTTGCAGAAGAAGTCAAGACACAACAACTGCGGGGCTGCCTGGTCAGAGGGGTGGGAAGAGAAGCTGAAACGGATGGGGCAGAACCATCAGGAGCCACTGGGTAAGGTTTTGACAAGAAGGAAGGATATAATGAGAAATAATCTGGAGGGATAAAATCCTAGGACACAAACAATGACATATATAAGAGAGGTATATACTGTTGAACAGGAGCATCAGGAGGTAGACAGAAGATGAGGACAGATGTCCCTGAACCAAGACAAGAGTGGGGTACAGCATGGAGATCAGATTAAGATTGGATGGGATTCACTAAGAAAATATGTGGCTAAAAAGCAAAAAATGAGTCTTGAGAAAGAATTCTGTAGATAGGTCTGAAGAAAGATGTGTTTTAAGTGGTGGTGGTAAAGCAAAAAAAGAGAGAAATCATATCTCTACATGCAAATTAATTTTGTTTTTATTGCATATTTTTAGGAAGGGTGGGATTAATTTTTCATTTCTATTGAACATTTGGATTAATTACCTAATTTTTTCTCTTTTTAAACTATTTTGGTGCATAGAATTTATCCTCTACACGCTTCCACAAACACATGTACCTGTGGCACAAAGAAGTGAACTGCTGAAAGATAAAAAGTACTAGCTAAAAAAGTGTTAATGAATTCCTCAGGGCTTTGAGAAGTGATGAGTAACAACCACCAAAACAAATATACTCGCTGAAGAATATTTTTAAACTGACTTGTTCACTGAAGACTTTTCCCAGACGTATTTATCATAAAATACTGTGAAGTGGTTTGTCTGGATTTTGAAGAAGAATAGCCTGGAAGCTAAGTCATAACCAAGTCTGTAATAAAAAAAGAAAAAAATGAAAAATGTGCAAATAGACCATATTAAAACTTGCTTATTACATTTTAGTATTCTCCAAATGTTGTTTACTGTATATTTAATCTTTCCTGATGGTTGATGCACATTTCATTTTTCCTATCTGTCAAAACTATTTCACTTCCAGTATTTGTTGCTTAAACACTTTCTCAGTGGCAGCAATTGTATTTCTCTGTTGTCTCATCACCTGCTCCCATTCAGGTATAAGTTTTAGCTGTGGCAATATAAAGCTAAATGTGCTTGAATATTGTTTCACAAGATCTATGGAAGCTTTAGATTTCATTAAAAGTTTATTTGTTCTACTGAATAGATGTACTATTTCAGCAGTGTGAGAATAAAATTCAAATAACCAAAAATCAGCATAAGGTCTGCTAACAGTATTTTGCTCATGAAGAATGGATTTGAAATAAGCTACTCAAAATAACTATTTACCTTCTTTTTAAAAGTCGGGGAATGCTTAAATTTTAGAGTCTATGGCTTTTATTGAATTAATTAAAGAGTAGTATGTTTATAAACAAAACAGATGCTGATTTTTGAGTTGAACAACAAATCAAAAGTTCTTGTTCAGGTTTCAGCAGTGCAGGAAATAGAAGCAAATATATTTTACATTTTATGCCATACGCAGCAGAAGAAGGCAATTGTTTTCCTGCTGAGGAAGGGAATTTGCCTATTCCTGATTAAAACAAGCACATATATCTAACATGTGCAGTAGTGGTAAATGACACAGTTTAATATTTAATTATCCTATGATCAAACTAGTTTTATACATCCTGTAAGTGGCATCAATTTATCATTCATTATGTTTTTATCTGATACCTAGCACTGGGGGTTTATTTCAATACTAGTTGGTGGTGAGATGATGTCTACCATTCTACTGCAGATGGGTATAATTTGGGTCAACCTTTAATGGCTGACAGAGATCAGCAGTCTGATACTTGAGAGATTTTGATACTGAACGTAGAAGCATAGTTCCACCAAACTCTCCTCACGTGAAAAGGAAACTTTACCACTCTTATCTGGTCATCAACTGTCAGAACAAATCATCAACACGGGATGAAATATGATTTGGAACAGAAAAAAACAAACATGAGAACATCTTTTTTTTCCTAGTTTTTAGTGCTGGTTAGTCCTCTGCAAACTTATTTCCCATTAAGGCCTTGCATGAGGAAGTGTCTTCCCTAGAGTAAGTCAGCTGGAACTGTTCCCTACTCCAGTGGATGATATGAGCAGGAAAAGGAGTGGATATGTGGCATGTCCTGCCAGCCCACAGCAAGATTAAGACTTCCCTGGATAAAACATTCTTCTTGAAGACCTGAAATTTTACTAAGTGTTGCATTTTTTGACAAGAAAATATGAAATCTTACCTTCTGTCAAAGTCATTGTGAAATTCTGCAGCTCTGACTTGCCCAACACTGACTCGTTCAACCTTGCATTAATATCACCCGAAACAAGAGCTCCACAGAAATCATAAAGGCTTTGGAATACAGTGCTATGCTCCCCCACAAATACCATTTAAAGCCAAAGGTGTGTGCATCTCATCTCAGAAAATTCTCAAGAGCAGACTTTGTGTCTAAAGTATGGAAATGATCTAGAAATAAGCTTTTGGTTTGGTCTCCTCTCCACCACTACTGCTTCCTTGAGGGAGCTCTCTGTTCCACAGCTATCTTTGCTTTTTTTTCACTAGCAGGCAAGTGTATGCAAAATCCAGTCCAAGCAAGATGTGATATTTGGACTGACTGAATATTTGCAAATGGGCTGCAGAAGAAGCAGAAGAATTGCCGTACACTGCCCCTTCAGATGTGATTTTGCCCCACAAAATGTGGCAAAATCACATCTGAAGCCACAATTGCAGCCCAGAAAATAGTGAGTCCGCGGTAAAGGGTATTTCATGTTTCCAGGAAGCTGAGGACAAAACCTTAGCTCCTGAGATGATGCCCACTATTGCTGAGCATACACACGGAAAGGGGGCGTCAGACAGAGAAGGGGATTACGTGGTGCAGCATGGAGCTTGCACTGAACACAGGTGTCTGAAACAAATTGCTCTGGAGGACCCACATCCATCTCTCTACAGATAAAATTTGATGGGGATATTGTATTCCCACCAACGATGGCAGATGGGGTGAAATATGAATGTACTTGTATAATTTTAAGAAGGATCTGACAATTATTAATAGTTAGTCTTTAGATAGTACTTTACATTTACAAATCTCTGTACAAGCTGTACTTAATTAATGATAAGTCCTTAAATACCCTGGAGTTGAACTAATGCAGCTTAGAATGACTGATGCATGAAGACAGAAGAATCGTTAACCTCAATGAATCATGTTTGGGACAGTGGATGGAATGATAGAATGGAATGTGGATGGAATATTAGAAATAAACATGGACAGTGTGTGACAGACTGGTAAGATAAAAAATTAGCCACCTGACACAAGCTGTTGCGTAGTACTCCAGCTTCTGACTGTTTTCCTGGTAGATTGATAGCCATGGGGTGAGTTGAGGTTGCAGTGTGCAGCAATAAGAAGATACACAGTGCTTGGTCATGATGCCACAGGCACTGGTTTTCTTTGTTCACTTACCAGTACTGCCAGGGCACTTACTGATTCCTGAGGGTTTTAGCAGATGCAGAATCAAGTCTATGAGTAACCATTACATCACTGTTACTGTCAGGCATCTGGAAAGGGACATAATGTAGCACTGCTAATTAATGCATGTAATTTTAACATCAGTAATGTCAACATAGCAGAATCTAAATGAAAGACCTGAATGAAGATCATCACCTGTTTGAGCAGATAACCATGATGGCTTTGTGGTATGAAATTACTTGAGATGAAACAGTTGCCTCCCCAGTCAGGCTGAGAGTGATTCTCCTCTGGGTAGAACAGCACTTCAAAAGCTTTGACCATCCATTAGTTACAGGCACTGCATCCTCATAAAAACTCTGCAATTCACTGGCTCTGTGCCGTGTATTGCTTTTAGGAAATACCAGACGCTATCTCAATCTAGTATGTTTACAATTGCATTTTGAATCTATCTAGAGTAACTGGCAGACAGATCAATTTTTTTGATAAAAGTGACTTTTCTATACTAAAAAAAAAATCTGTCTAAGCAGTCTGCATTTAAATTTTCGTTTAATATATTGCTGTTAAACTTTCTGTGTCTGCCTCAGTGTTTATAAGTAATACCATCATTCCATGACCAGATAAGCACCCTTCATTTTCCATTAAATTTTTCCATCCTTAGCCCCTTGAATTGAGGGGAATGGCAGGCACATCTGATTCAGAGGTTGCTAGCAGAGGCTGCAGCCGAGTATCAAGTTGTAAGAGCAGTGATTACCCACACTTGCACCCACTGGTGCCTGAATGGCTCCTCCCAGCCTTGCTGCTTAAGCTTTCTTATCTTTGCTGAGGCAAAAGCTGGGTTTGACTGACATCTCTTACCGACTCTGGAATTCTTGCAGCAGCATGCAAGTCCTCAGGTTGTAAAAGAAACCCTTTCCCAACTGCGCAATTGTTATTTAACTGTACAAAAAGCCACGGCCTGTGCCAGGACAGCAAGCTGCAGGTATAATCACACTGAATGCTGTGGTTAGACATTCCTGTGTTTCAAACTTACATGTTATTACTAATAATATCATAAAGCATCTTGGTATTATTCTCATTTCTTAAAGTGAGCTGCCACATTAAACACATGTTTATTCTTTCAGTCCTGTAAGATACAGAGGCTTTGCTCCTTTGTGCTCACACAGATTAACTCCCCCCTGCAGAAGCAAACAAGAAGAGGACACAGCTCTTGCTATAAGTATAGGTAGCCTGGTAGCTATGGTAGCAAGACTTTGCTGGAGAGAGCCCTGTTTTGGAAATAACAGTGCACAGGTTACATGAAGTAAAATAAACACAGATTTGTTTACTAGTAAGATGCTGTGATAAATAGAAATGAAAAGGACTAGGCATTCCTTTGGGAAATGTGTCTCTTCTTCATATTAATTACACTGACAGTAGTTTATCAATGCTGTGTCAGCTTTTGTTTACAGTTTCCACAGGAAAAAAAAAAAGAGAATTGCTACAACAGAATGTGAATATAGACATTTACTTGTTTGCTTGGTACACGTTTCAGTGATTATTTAAATAAACAAATGAAGATACCCCCACCATTATGAGACAAAGTAGAAGAGCTGAACTAAAATTATAGCAGAAAACTGTCAAAGCTTCACATTTGGTGCTTGGGGAATGCATAATACATGTAAGATTTTCTTTGTGGAATCAGAAAGTCATCTTACTCAGTTCACCTTCACTCTCATTTTCCCTGGTGAAGTTTGAGCTTAAGTTTTTTGAGGGAACATGAAGAGCTCTAGATCCTTGAGAAACCACAGTTCTTGTTCTTCCACTCACCTATAAAGATCATCATAATATGTTTATATTATAATGATGTAGAAAAATCTGTATTGGTCCCCCATAAGATATTTGTGTTCCACAGCCCCAGGGGAACACACATAACCTCCTGCCCTAACACAGCAGGAAAGGCCTGCAGTGAGGTCGTGCTGTAGCACGTATGGTCCGGCCAAAGTGAGCAAGAAACACAGAGGAAACTGCCTGAGTTTTATAAATAAAGCAACAGCAATCTGTTTTGTTTAAGAGACTGAAATACTGAGGGGAGGGCTAAAGAAATGGGTTGTGTTTTAAACAAAAAAGAAACCTAATGCTTGATCAGATCTCTGTTCTAGTATATGTACAAAACTCTGGTCTTGCTTAATTTTGTGTAGCTGTATCAGCAGTTCCATCGGGACCCTTAAAAGAATAGTGAAAAAAGCTGATGTGCAAGTGTGTTACACCATAAAAACCTCCTTTCCAGTTGTTTTTCTGTTTAGTTGCTTAATTCTTGTCAAAATTCCTCAACTTTTATTTTCTCTCTCAGGAGTTTGTTGCGTAGCTCAGTTGGTTACAGCATGGTGCTAATAATGCCAGTGTTGTGGGTTTGATCCCCTAATGGGCCATTCACTTCAGAACTGGACTTGATGATCCTTGTGGTTCTCTTCCAATTCAGAATAAATATTCTGTGATTCTGTGATCCTGCCTCAGTCCAGATGGGAATACCAGGGATCTCAGTGGCAGGTACTTTTCTCACTAAATTGGGATCTTCAAACCAAAAATGCAGTAATTTTATAGCAGCCTGGCCTGCCTGGGATATTAATCATGCATTGTTTGTAGGGGTTAGGGCTTGGTGCTTTGTCATGGAACAAACTCTAAAAATATAAGTACCAGTAATAAAACCACTCTGGCTGGCTGCGACGTGCTGCTGAGGTTTACTGTCGGAGGTACAGGGAGAAGCTGCTGGGTCCAAAATCCATCACCCTGAGTTGTCCCTGGAATGTTTCCCCCAATGCTCCCCGCATCATGGTGAGTCAGCCGCCACTCCTCAATTGCCAAACCTACGTCAGCCGCCTGGGGTTAGTCAGAGAGGGACCAGGGGAGACGTCTGTCCCTCCCCACACAGCTATCATTAAAAAGGCTGTGGCCCTGAATACAGAGTGGTGCTGCAGTGGAAAGGTGGCCAGGCCCTCAGGAGGCTCCAGGAGATGATGGCCCACAGCTTCACAGGGCCTGCTTATTCCTAATTGCCACCGTCCTGTCTCCTGCCTGTGTGACAGGGTGTCCTGGTGACAGGACAGTGTCAGAGATTTGGGGGTGCCATTGGAGGCACAAGTTGAAGAAGGCATCATTCTTTGTCCAGGAATGGGCCAGTGTCCCAGGATCTGGGGTCCTGTGAAACCTGTGTGTTGTGCTGTGTGGCATGACAGGGTGCACCTCCAGCACAGCAGGGCAGAGCACACTGTGCCCACCCTAAATGACTCACAGGCTGGCACCTCTGCTACCCAGGAGATGCAGGCTGATGCTTCAGAGCCTAGGGGGACGCACACCCAAATCTCCGGAAATCCAATGGGCCTAAGTTTCCTAAAGAAGTGTCCTTTCTCTAGAAACCCCCTTATTATGCTGGTGAATGCTCAGATACATTTTAGAAAGGCTGTGAAAAGCAAAAGAGGAGGGTGTGTGTTTGCACACATATACTAATAATGTAAAACAGATGTTCAAAACCCATTATTTGATCTCATGCAAACATTTATAATGTTCCCCTAGAAACAGGCAACCTTGTCTTCTTTGGCAATTAAATGCATGTTTGGCTGCATTCCTATACATTGATAGCATCTATTGTTCATTACATAAACAACTGGGTTAAAGAAATAAATGAAATTAAATAGGAAATGATTTCTCAATTTTTCTAATATTACTTGTCACATGCAGCAAGGAAACTTCCCAAAGTCCTCTATGTGTTGCTGGTGTTGTATGATGTTTTGAGAGCCTTGTTATTTTAAGCATATACAGACGTAAAATAGCAATATAGTGATACTGAATATTTACCACTTCTGTAGATGGTTTTGTTTATAGAAGTCCAACTGCCTAATTTCTATTTTACTCATATTTGGGTGGATGTTTTGTCATAGATTAAAAAAAAAAACAAACTGATTTTATATCAAGCAGATGCATTCAGTTCTTCTAGGTCTGGACTGACTTTTATTATTTATGGGAAATACAGCACGGATTGCTAACAACAGTTTTCTTGCCATAAGTTGCCACATGTATCCACAGCATATGGAAAAAGGGAAAGAAAGGGATAATTAAAGAGCGCACGCCAGAAAGTGAAAAAATATTAATCTAGCTAAAACCTCAGAAAAATCCAATCTTCAAAAGTATAAATCTGGACAAGTCAGATCCCTGCAATGCTAAAACAACATCATCAATGACAACTGTGTCCTGAGTGGAGCCATTAAGGGGAATGCCCATAGAAGAATTCTTGTACTCTCTTTTTGGCACAGAACAATATGGTCATCAGGCAATAATCAGCCTGACAGTAATCACTCCAGCTACGTGAGAGGACTTTTCACAGTACAATATGAAAAAGGCTGCCTTTTAATACTCAGTATTTAGCCTTGCCGTTGTCAGGGTGACTGGAAAAGAGCTGTGCATAGAGAGGGATAAAAGACAAGAAAAATGATAAAACTTTTTTTGAAGAAAAAATATCAGTTCTACAGAAAGAAAATACTGGCTTCAAATCATACCAATCATGCAAAAAAATTAATAGAGCTACTTGAATAAAATGAAGTATTTGATTTTATCTGGTTCTGAAAGAACATAAAATTTAGGGCAAAGCTGAAGTCTGACATGACAAAATGTTTACAGAACTGTTTTCTTTATTCCAGTCAACTTTAAATGAGAGAGAAAAGAAAATGGCTTGAATGAAGGAAATGAGGAAAAATAACATGTAGCAACATTTTTGAGTGATTTATCAGCTGGGCCACTCCTCAGATCTCATAGCTCCTAGTCTGTCGGATTTCACTCTGCTCCCAGCACGGGCAGGCCCAGTGCAGCAAGTTTCACAGGTATCCAGCTGCGAATCAGGTGCTACCGTGGTGCTGCCTCACTGCTGGGTGTCCCACCCTGTGGCTGACCTAGTGCAGGATGACACACTTGGAAAGCTGTGATGTCCCTACACCTTCCCAGAGAAGCATTTCCTCAGCTTCAGTTACTAACTTAGACCAAAGACAATGTGTTTAAGGCCCAGTGCTGTGGCACATGGATTTGAATAAGTCATGTATGTGAGTAGGACCTTGTTTCATCCCTCAGCAGTGGCGAAGGGGAAGAGAAACAGCCTTGCATTTTCCCATTCATATTTGAAAACCTAAGACACAATGTAATAGACCTACTAGAATTAGGTAATAAATAAAAGGATAGAACTAATCTGTACATTAAAAAAAAAGCTTTCAAAGTGAAATGCCAAACCTTATCTGTGCTAACACTGAAATCACCAAAGAAATTTAAAAGTATTCCACTTCCCTATCTCACTTTTATGTACCAGCTTGCTGATTTGTCTCTATCACATCTCATGTGTTTTTCAAAGAACACTGCTCCAGGATGGACCTGTCTGTGGAGCTGCTGCTTTCAAAATACAGCTTTTAATCTGTGATGAAAAACAGCTTGTGGGAAACCCACAAAGCAAGCCATGCAGAAGGGAAAACAGTCCCCTCTGTCCCAGTCCATCTCAAGGCCACAGTTCCTGAATGAAGTCCTCCAGGGCTGGTTTCTCTCCTTACCTCTGCTGAAGAAGACAGGCCAAGCTCTTTTTAATGGCCATGAACTGTGGAGTCACTACTGCCAGAGTGCATCCATCAGGATGGTCCCTCTCTGGCCGAAGGAGTATGGAAAATAAGTGTGTTTGTCAAGTGCTGCATAAAGGCCCGCAAAACAAAAGATACTCGTTTCATGTACAGCACTCGGTAAATAGCCCATTAAACAATAAAAGAGCAACAAAAATTTATGTTTACTCGTAAACTAGGTACCATCCACTTTGTGTGCCATCCACAGTTTCCTGGGAATAAAACTGTGCAGTCATGCAACAAAAGGTTTTGTTATCTGCACGGGGGGATGACAGCCCCTCTCTTTCTACCATTGAAGTTCCTTTCTTGGTGAGCATCATGGCTCTTTAGCACTGCCTGTCGTGCGCAGTCACTTTATATATTGTTATTTTCTGACTCAGCACAGGACATGCAGACAATGCGGCTCACTGAAAGAATTAATAATGTAAGAAGATATTTTTCACCAAACTGAAAGAGAAATTGAAGCAAGTACAGAGAAACAGTGCAAATTCACAGGGAACCTACATGTGAGCATGGTCTTGCCAGGTGGCTGTTGATACTGTCCCCAGATAACCTGTGCTTAGTAGGGGCTGAAGCCATGTCCAGTTCCTTGGGAACAGAAATGATGTAAGGATGGATAAAGAGAACAGGAAAAAAGAGTCAATTTGGTCAAAACAAACTCAGGTTACTTAAAGCACATGATTGGTTTTAATTTTTTGGCTGAAACAACTCACTAAAAATGTGTTATGTGATGACAGAAAGAGGGAAATTGCCATCTGCTGGTATCCAATACAGCCAACAATATTTTCCTATCCAAGCACCAAAACTGCTTTTGTGCCATATATGCTTGAGCAGCTGGCAATCATAGCAGAGCAACAAGCTGCTTCAGTGCTTTGACACATGGTTAAATGAAAACAAAAGGAAAAGAAACAGTGAGAAGATATTGGAAAGTGGTTAGAAATTGGCAAGTCATTAAGCACTGGTGTGTGTCTAGACCCCAAATCCTTCATGGCTCTGGGTCGAGTGGATCTGTGGTTTGGTTCGCTCCTCTCAGAAATGCAAAATTCATCTTCCTTCCCATGCTGAAGGTATCCAGCTAATACACACTGAAATCACCTGCGACCCAAAGGATTTAGCACGTCTTTATGCGTATGTGTGCTTATGCTCCCAAGTGACTGGTATGAGGAACTGCAGCACTTTGCTGCTTAGCCCTGAAGAACGTCTCCGCAGCTGCAGGGCAGGAGAACTGCAGCATGCTCCTCACAGGAAACCATGACATTCACTGGTACTGTGACATTAGTTATTTTGAATGATCAGGAGGCCACAGACACCACTGCAGTGTCATCTCTGTGTCTCTATTGGTGTTGGTTGTGAATGACATGCAGGAAGAAGGCAGAAGGAGACCCTGGAGAAGCAGCCTTTACAAAGCCATGGTTAAGGAAAAGCCATGTGGTTCTTGCTGGCACAGATGATGGACCAGTAGATGACACCTAGTATGCCTTTCCTATTTCAGAAACTTCTTTAATTTTTGGCCAGTCTTTATAAGACAAGCCTGCATGGTCTTGCTCTTTTTGATAAATGTTATAAATAGCGCGTCTGGTTTTGTTTCAATTTTTTAACAATGCTTGTGGTTTCGCTAGCAAGTCTCTCTGAAGTTTTCTGTTTGCCTCTGCTCCTGACATCTCATCTCAACAGATCAAGAACCTGTGTCTGTGTTCTGTTATAACCAAAGTACATATAACCTTCAAGTACAGAGTGAACTTCCAAAGCTGCTTCTTTCTCCAATTTTAGCTCTCTCATAATTTTTGTCTTCCTTTTATCCCTCTCTCAATTCCCCTTGTGACTCAATGTGAACTTCTTTGAAATCACAAAATCACAGAATTGGTAGGGTTTGAAGGGACCTCTGGAGATCATTCTGTCCAACCTCCCTGCCAAAGCAGGGTCACCTAGAACAGGTTACACAGGAATGTGTCCAGGTGACTTTTGAATGTCTTCAAAGAGGGAGACTACATGACCTCCCTGGGCAGCCTGTTCCAGTGCTCTGTCACCCTCAACATAAAGCAGTTCTTCCTCATGTTGAGATTGTGTTTTAGTTTATGGCCATTGCTCCTCATCCAGTTGCTGGGCACCACTGAAAAGAGTCTGGCACCATCCTCTTGGCACCCACCTTTGAGATACTTATATGAATTAATGAGATCCTCTCCAGTGTTCTCTTGTCCAGACTAAACATTCCGAGCTCCCTCAGTCTCATCTCATTAGAGAGATGCTCCAGACCCCAAATCATCTTTGTGGCCTCCACTGGACCCTCTCCAGTAGCTCCTTGTCTTCCTGTGCTGAGGAGCCCAGAACTGGACACAGCACTCCAGATGTGGCCTCACTAGGGCCGAGTAGAGGGGCAGGATCACCTCCCTCCACCTGCTGGCCACACTCTTCCTGATGCACCCCAGGATCCCACAAGGGCACTGCTGGCTCATTGTCACCTTGTCATCCACCAAGGCTCCCAGGTCCTTTCCAGCAGAGCTGCTCTCCAGTAGGTCAGACCCCAGCCAGTGCTGGGACTTGGGGTTATTCCTCCCCAGGTGCAGAACCCTGCACTGGCCCTTGTTGAACCTCATTGGGTTTCTTTCTGCCCAACTCTTCAGCTTCTCAAGGTCCTGCTGAATGGCAGCTCAGCCTTGAAGTGTATCAGCTGCGCCCCCCAATTTCATATCATCAGTAAACCGGCTCAGGGTGCACTCTATCCATTTGTCCAGGTATCGATAAACAACTTGAATAAGACTGGAGCCAGTATTGATCCCTGGAAACACCACTGACTACACACCTCCAGCTGGATTCTGCTTTGACCCTCTGAGCCCTGCCATTCAGGCAGAGCTTGCCTATGAAATAATCTAAGCAAGTTTGGTTTCTGAAAAGATAAGCTACAAAAGGCATGACCTGGAAAAAGAAACAACCACTTCTTCTTACATTTGAGAGAGGAAAACAGGGCCTATTTTCAACTTCTTCAAAGGATGATACCACTTGTTGCTTCTTTTATGCTTTTGCAGGTTTCAGAATATGTGGGGATTGACTATCACTGATCAAGAAGAAGGAGAGGGTGTTAAGAAGGGTGGTGGAGATATGTGGTTTCTCATATTCTTTTGTTCACTGTATCATATTTTCAGCATCCTGCTGCAATATGGCTTTTTCTGGCTGATGCACAGACACTGTTACGTACAGTTCCACTTTGCAGCCTAAATTCCTTGCTAAATATGAATACAAAGTGCAGCTATATCTGGGATTTCAATTACTATTGTGGAGAAATCTCCTATTGACACAGAAACTAAAGGGAAGCTCCCTGTGTCTTAAAAAAAAATTTAAAAAGGCTTGCATCTTCCTTGAGGAGCTGGAATAATAGAAGCTTTCAAAATACTCCATGGCCTGTCATTTGTAAGCCTCATCTGGGTCTGTGTTTCAAACACAACTGGTGTATCTCCTCCTGTTCTACAGTGCAGACTCCCAGAACTGCAGCTTTGGAAAAAGGGTAGTTTGCTGATAGAATATATGGCAGAGGGGATCCAGTTGCTTAAACGTGGGCTCCTGTTGATTTTTAGATGGTACAGAGCATCTTGGATAGAGATGGGACTAACCATGCATCAGAGACAAGACTAGCAGGACATGACTCAAGCCTCACAGGAGACCTCCGTATGCCTGGGGAAACAGCTGAGGACCAGGTAGTTTGTAATACTTAAAATGATGCAGGATCTGTGTGAGGAGAATGGGCCCAAGCCTTGCAGTCTGCACTATGCTCATCTACTTGTTTCTTTCTTTCTACAACTTACTTCCAATGTAGGCAGTGGGCAATGCTTTCTGTGTTACCCAAAGTATGTTTGTTTCCAGTAATTTTTTTTTTTCAGAAGCCTGTCTGTCATTTTGGGCTTCCCACTTGGGCTTACAGATGTCTGAAATATCAGCACCTAACCTGAAGTAACTTGCTCTGATCCCTATAGTCCATGTAGCCAAACAGTTCTCCACAAAGACAGGCACTGTCAGCTGCTTGAGACCAGAAGGAAGAATTGTTAACTGAAACTACCCACCACTCTTCACTAGCTGTAGGAGAGAGAATTTGCTTAGACTAGACCCTCACTTCAAGAAGTTCAAAGTTAAGTTAGAAGTATCTTCCAATTTGATTTAGACAAATATTACAAATAAACCCTTCTGTGCTCCACTTTTGTCCTGAATCCTGGTGTTTGCACAAGTTGCAACAGAAGTCTCACTCTTCAAAGGCAATCCAGCCCTCTCATTATACTTTGGGAAAGTCCAAAGTTCTTTACCTTGCTAACTTCATTATAACCACTAATAGCAAATTTAGATACATCAGTATAAAACCTTCCAGCCCATTAGTTAAGGAAGATGCACTCACACCTCTACAAACACAAATAACACAATGCTGTCTCTGCAGGTGTTGATTAGACCTTGAATGAGGAAAAGAAAATGGATCCTGGATTCCTGTAATGATATGAAAACCTTAATTTGAAAAAACTCATCTATGAAGTGAAAGTTTACTTTTTATTTCTTGAGACGCAAATTACTTTTAGTGAGCCACAATAATGGCTGTTTATGTGAAGTGGTCATTTTGGCATGCTTTTTATGATTTTAATGTTTTCCAGACCATTAGAAGGTGACATAAGATATACGGAAGGTTGGACAACTTTTAGGCTTCCATGTTTTTCTTTATTTACCAGTAGAGAAAGTGAAATTGTGAGAAGATCCTGAACAACGTGGGCTACTTTGAGAAGAGACACAGGGCTCAGATTCACAGTTAAACTCTGCTGAATTAATGAGTTTTACATCTGTTTGTTCCAGGCCAGGGAGGCACATCCAGCTGGGCACAGTGGCTCAGCTCACACACAGTTGCCATCTGAATGCGTATTTAAATTCTCAGCCTCCCTGCATTGCAAGAAACTGTGGGAATCAGCCAGATTCCTCATCAGCTCTGAGAGTGGGGCCCAGCATTCCAGTGTGGTGAGATGCCTTACACTACCCTTGATTGTTTAGGCATTTTACTTGAAAGAGAATTTGGGTTTTATATTTGTGAATAGATCTGGCCTACAAGGAACTTTTCTGCCACAAAATTATGATTCTTCCACAGAACTTCAGTGCCCATAGGAACCTCTGAATACTTTTCAGCCCATCTTTAAGCAATGAGGAAAAATCATAGAGCACTTTTGATAGATGTTGACCTGCTAGATGATTCTCAGAGAAAGTCAGTAAATAAAAATGTTCCAAATAAACATTCCAAATAATCATTGCTAAAATAAGAATAAGAAGGAATTAAGATGGCATGATTATTCATAATGCATCATTTTTCAAAGAAAAAAATAAAAGTCTTTTGACAAATATATCCCATTTCATGTAATGGATAAAATTCACACTATACAGTATAGTATAAAAATTACCCACAGAAGTGACCTTGGCCCATCAGTTTGATCAAGGCTTTGGGTCACTTCAATAAGTAAATTTTAATTTATGTTATTCACCAACCCTCTTCTTTTTTTTTCACATTAGTCTGCTGAAAGTTTCAATTTGAGTGATCCAGATGCTTGCATTTGCAGTAGATGTAGGATGAAAGACAGCACATTTTACAAAGAGACATTCACCTGCCTGTGAAAAACCACCAGAAAACCAGCACACATCTTCTGCTACACTTCTGTAGACTCCAGCTCCATAGGAGAGACTCTTAGCCATGGACAGGGAGATCTAAAGCTAAACAGAGTATCCCCAGAAGCAGTGGGAAAGACTCTGGGGTGGGTGAAACACCAGACACTTCAGTAGCTCCATAGATGTAGGCAGAGAAGCAAACATGCACAACTCAGTCAGAGGCGGAAGCACTTCATGCTGCCAGATTATTTGTGAGAGAGGGTATTTTTATAGTACCTACCAAGTGAATTTGGCAGGGTACAACACTGAACATGGCTCAATCACTTAGTTACCTGCCTAGCCCCGCCATCTGGTCAGCTTTGCAATTTATGCCACTAACTTTTAATCATATGTTTATGCTAGGATGCAAAGGAAGAGAAGAAAACACCTTGGTTCCCACATACTAATGGATGTGCCTCACCCATTTTTGGGTTTAGTAGATAGAAACTCAATATGGTTACCCTTCTCTAACCCCTCTCTCTAACAATAAAATTAATCATCCCTTGGGGTAAATATTTACCCAAGCTTCCTCTTCACTTCTTAGATGAGTACATCCTTATTGAGTCATAGATTTGCCTGTACAGTCATTTACTTCTGAGGTAAGCCTCCTTAAAAACACACCATACATATAAATGCTGATGGTCAGTAGCTGATTCCGGCAAGCAATTTGCACTCAAAGAGCAACTATCTACACAACTACAAACTTTCCCAATAAATTACCTGGACATAGAATCTGGTTCTCACTTTTCTCTGCGGTGTATGTCAAAGTAACTAAACGGGAGGAGACGCAAAGCAGTTAACAGCTTTTACATTAAAACCTTTTTCTAAATTTCCAGCAATAAACTCTTTCCAAAAAAGTCCTCTCAGGAAAATGGGTCTGCCATTTACTTAATGTAATTATCTCAGAGCATGTCTTGATTTGCTATATTGATAAATACTGTATTGGCAAATGCACTTGAAAAATCTAGAACACAGAAACATGGTACCTTACAGGAAGCTATTGCTAAAAAGAGAGAATTTTCAGGGAAAAAAATAATAGATGTACCATGTGCAAATGCACTGTAATGTGGAATCAACGGAATAAATGTATGCAGGAATACCATACATAAAAACTGGATAAGTCTGTATGAAAGTAATGTGTTCTGTCTGATTTCTAAAAATAATTTTTGGTGACACCAATTATATTGATGGCAATACCAAGGAGATAAGCAGCTGTGTCAAAATTATCCTCCTTCCCATATTTTTTTTAAACACATATAGAATTCCCTACTATGGTAAGTATTTACACACACAATATGGCACTGTGTCAATAAGACTTTACTGTACATCAGCTATGCTACCAAGTAAAGAGGAATGTGGAATTGAAACCACCTGATAGCAGGCGCCTTCCTTTGTGCCAGCCACATGGAAAACATCTCCCCTGGCTGATGTGTATACTGTATCACTTTCTCTCCACCCTACCGTGTTTCATGTGTCAGCTTTCGGCAGGTCCTTCCTAAATCCCGCCCTTGCCACAGGCAGGCCAGATTATTCCGCCTCCCCATACAGTTCTGAGAAATCCAATTCCTCCTAGCTCAGCGGTGCTGAAAAACTGGCAGTGAGACAAGAGCAGAACACGAAGTATGGAATAGGGAGGCAATCGGTGTCAGGTGTAAGACTGGAATGAGCAGGGATCCAGTAAATAAACCACTTAGATATTCACTTATGTTACTCTTGGCCAGCAGCCAGGCCTCCGCCCAGCGGCTCTCTCGTTCCTCCTTCTCAACAGGGTCAGGGGAGAAAAAATGATGAAAATGCTGGTGGGTTGAGGTAAAGACAAGGAGATTGCTTGCCAGCTACCATCATAAGCGAAGAAATCTGGGGATAATTAAGCTAATTTATTGCCAATTAAAATAGATTTGGGTAGTGAGAAACAAAGAAAAAAAAAATGAAAACAAGCCTCTCTCCCTATCCACACCCTGTTTTTTTCCCAGACTTGGCTTCACTCCTTCATACCTAATTCCTCATTGTCCCACCCCAAGCAGTGCAGAGTTGAGCTGTCCATGATGTGCCCATCACTGGCTGATGGGCTCAGCTGTGCGTGGGTCCAAAGCAGACATGGCTGTGTCATGGGCACTGGCTGCTTTTTATTGTGTTTTTAAGAAGATTTTGAATAATAACAGATAATAGGCCTCCCTGTGCTGGTAACACCTTGCCACCTACACCCAATACACACTGCCGCTGGTTTTACTTAAGTGTTTTCAACAGCTGAAACCCAGCTTAACAGAGTGGGAAGTGGAAAGAGGCAGGGCATTGTATTGCATGGCTCTAACACAGTATTCTCTCTTCATGGAGAGTATCAGCTTATTCTGCCTTGCTGACCTTCACTGTCATTAATACCCATAATGCAAAACAGCCACTCAAGCGGCCTCATGCACACAACTCAGCTTATAAAGGAGTTTAGGAACTTGTCATCTGCTTTTTGATTAACTTTACCATGCCTTTTCAATAAGACCTGTCATTACCATTACTGTTCCCTGGCACAGAACCCAAAGTGCCATTTGCAAAGATAGCTGCATCTCAGTCAAGGAAGGGTGAAGCCAGAAAACAACACAAAACAACACTTACAAAGTGCTGAATTTGAGTTTATTATGTGCGACACATGCAGAATCCCCCTGAGTCCTGGAAGATGGAGTCCTCCTAAATCCCTTCTGATTTAGTGACTCTGCCCCCAAGAGCAAATACAAATAACTATTACTTCTTAAATGAAGCAGAGGAGAATTTCTTGGCTTTAGGGATCTTGAAAAACATACCCTAGCTTTCCCAGTGGAATATCTGCACTGGTTTATTTTTTATTAAATGAGTACTAACACAGTGATTTATATTTACAGCATCTGACTATGTAAATTTTTTAAATAAACATGTTTTGAGTAGGAAAGCAACACCTATCCTTATTAATAGGTTTGCATGGTTGCAAAGCTTTCCCTCTGAGGACTTTAAGCCTGTTTCATTTGCAGCCCCTATAGTTTATCCCTAGGGACCTTCCCCCTATGTAAACCTGAAGGAGGTTGGAGGCTTGGCTGGATTACCACTGAGACACATGGGCAAATGTAGTTAGGACTATGCCTGGATGATTTTGATTTACAAAACTGGGTTGGAAATATTCATCTGTCTCTGGAGGAGTGAACAGCAGCTTGTCACTGCTTTTAACATCCCCCTTTCTGCGTAGGGGGTAAATACATTACACTGGATATTGCAAGGTGAGCATTTAGAGCGGGGAAATACATTTAGTTTCTTTGTAACATGTACATATCCCTACTCTTGCCTGAGCTCCTGGGACAATGTTACATAATTCTAGTGAAATATGTTTTCAGGATTTTTTCCCTTCTGGCTACATCCTTCTCCAGAGCTCACGTTCACAAGTATTACTTGTGTATAGACTTTAGAAGTCTATGTACCCTCTGCACTGGGAGTTTTCTCTGTCCTTCTGGTGCTGTGGCTTTGAGTTGTAATCAGACAGTGCAACATGGGAGAGAGGATCTCACTTCCAGAGGCGATGACTCCTGATTCAGACTAAATCCGTCCTGTGTAGGCAATGCAGAGAAGGCATACAGACCTGACTGCAGATAATCACCCTCTAGCTTTCAGGCAATGGTCCTTGCAGAAGAAGAAGACCATCTCCTACCTTCAGCATTTGAACACTTTCTACCGTTCACAATGTGCTACCTCTCATCTTCTTGCAACTCTCTCCAATGCAGATGGCTGTATAAAACCCCACAGCTGCCCTTCTACTGAAATTTTACCAATTTGATGTCCTTCCCTGCTTTATTGCTGGTGTTTATAATGACTCATTCGCCATAGCACTGATATTAGAGAGATCTGTTCCTGAAGAGAAGGAACTGCTTGCTTGAGGGTTTTTAATTTTTCTGGCCTGGCTAAACCACCAAACTTGTTATAAAGCTTTTATGTAGATTATTACCAACAACATTAGCATATTAATTATTCCTCTGTGAATTCCTAAAATGTTAGTTCATCACATACTGCTAATTAAAGAGGGCACAGCTATGAAACTAGACAGCGACTACAGTCCTATATCCAACAGAGTTTTCTGTTACCTGACAAAAAAATCAGCCTTCACTACTTTTTTGATACTGGACTTTTGAAAGGACTGCCTGCCTTGACTCCCCAACACATAGTGGCTTGCCACAAATAGCTTGGCATCCTCAGGATTGTTCCTGGTTTTGCCCAATAAATACAGGCTCCTGGATGTCACTATATGCTCTTGTTTAACTCTTTCCGAAAATGACTTGGTTTGGAATTAGGGAAGTAGGGAATATTATCCAGTTATATTGTTTTGACTATGGATCAGGCCATTAGCAATCATGGAAAAGCAATTTGACTTGGACTTAACTTGTGTGTCATGTTGCATCCCAGTGCACTGGTCTCCAACTCAAAAGCCAGTTTCAGTTTAAGGTATGTTTGTGCTTCAGACTTCAATTTTGTTTACAAATGTTTTATCAGTGAACTTGGGAGAAGAACCACTACTGCCATGCTGCAGTGAGCTGGCATCACCAAACCTCCCCTTTACCTTCCTGTGGAGGATGTGACCCAATGTCCAGCAGGACCAAGCATAATTGCTGGTGGCCTACAGAGCTTTGTACTTCAGAAGAGGGAAATTTCCACAGCCTGTAACTTGCATGTCCCTAAGTATTGTTTCAAGATCTGTGCTGGTCAGAAGGGTAAAAATCACACCTGAGGAGAGGCCCAGGCTCAGGTCTGAGACTCAGAGGTGCACATATAGCACAGTGTTCAGAGATGTTTGGTTCATGTGTTTTTAACTAATAGGTGCAGAAAATCTATACCTGCTTCTGATCTGATTACCTTTTTTGGCTAATTATTATGGTAGATTCATGTGAATATATCTCCCTAAGATTTGCTGGTTTGCCACTCTGTGTATCCAGCTAATTTACCAAACTAGCAAATTTTGTGAAGAAAACCCCAAACTGCTGTGAGTCTTTTCTGCAACATATATTGCAGGAGATGGAAAGTTTGGTTACCAGCTCCATGTAGAAGCTTGCACTGCATAACTTCTCACTCAAAATCTCAAAGCCTGATTAATCAGACTGCAGAGGTAGGTGCATGTTAGGAGCTCTCCAAAGCCTGCTTTATCTCAAAAGATGGACTGACTAGGTTGAAAAATACCATTTATGGAAGCAAAGAAAGAAGATAACGTACTCATGAGAAGAGAATGCCACTGGGTAGACTTGAATGGCTAAAGTCTGCAGAACTGAACAAACCCCTTGGCTTCCTGATCTTAGACAGATGCAATTTTTCATAGAATCATACGGTCATTTAGAGTGGAAACAACATTTAAAATCAGTGAGTTCAATCACAAACCAAGCACATGACACTAAACCGCATGTCTCAGTGACATATCTACATGTCTTTTACAGACCTCCAGGGATGTTGTCTCAATCTCTTCCCTGGGCAGCCTGTACCAAAGCTTGAAAACCCTTTCAGTGTAGAAATGTTTCCCTAATATCCAATTTAATCTGCTGCTGTCACAATTTGAGGCCATTTTCTCTCCTCCTGTCACTTGTTACCTGGGAGAAGAGACCAAAGCCCTTCTGCCTACAACCTCCTTTCACGTAGTCGTAGAGAGCCCTCCTGAGCTTCCTTTTCTCCAGACTAAACAATCCCAGCTCCCTCAGGTGCTCCTCATCAGACTTGTGCTCCAAACCCTTCACCAGCTTCATTGCCCTTCTCCAGACACGTTAACCCAAAACTGAACACAGGGCTCCAAGTGCAGCCTCTCCACTGCCGAGTACAGGGGCATGATAAGTGCCCTAGCCCTGCTAACCCCTCTATTCCTGATACAGGCCAGGATACCATTGACCTTCTTGGCCACCTGGACACATTTCTGGCTCATGTTCAGCTGCTGTTGACCAGCACCCCCAGGTCATTTTCTGCTGGGCAGCTTTCCAGCCCCTCTGTCCCCAGCCTGTAGCACTGCATGTGTTCATTGTGACCCAAGAGTAGAAACCAGCAACATTTTTCTTATTAGACCTCACACCACTGGCCTCATTCCATTGATCCAGCCTGTCCAGATCCCTCTGCAGAGCCTTTCTGCACTCCAGCAGATCAACACTCCCACCCCGTTTGGTGTTGTCTGCAAACTGACTGAGGGTACACTTGATCCCCTCATCCAGATCATGGATAAAGATGTTAAACAGGTCCAGGCCCAATACTGAGTCCTACAGAACAGCACTGATGACCCACTGATGTAACTCCATTCACCACCACTCTCTGGGCCTGGTCATCCAGACAGTTATTAACCCAGCACCTGTCCAAGCCATGGACAGCCAGTTTCTCCAGGACAGTGCAGTGGGAAAGGGTGTCAAAGGCTTTAATAAAGCCCAGGTAAACAACACGCATAACCTTTTCCTTATCTACTAGTGGGTCACCTTATCATAGAAGGAGATCAGGTTGGTCAAGCAGGACCTGCCTTTGATAAATCCTTGTGGGCTGGGCCTCATCCCCTGGTTGTCTTGTGCGTGCCACATGATGGCACTCAGGATTGTCTGCTCTGTGACCTTCCCCAGCTGATAGGCTTGGAGTTCCCTGAATTCTGCTTTGAACCTTCTTGTAGAAGGCTGTCACATTTGCTGACATCCTGTCAACTGAGGCCTCACTGACTGGCCAGGAGTGCTGGTAAATGATGGAAAGTGGCTCAGTGAGCACATCCACCAGCTCCCTCCATACAGTCGGGTGGATCCCATCTGGTCCCATAGACTTGTGCATGTCTAAGTCTCATGACAGGTAACTGATCATTGCTCCTTGGATTATGCTTCATTCTGCTCCCCATCCATCTCCCAGCTAACGGGCCTGGGTATCCAGAGAACAATGGCCTTACTATTTAAGACTGAGGCAAAAAAGGCATAATGTATCTCAGCCTTTTCCTCAGTTTTTGTCACTATGTTTCCCCCCACACGCAAATTTTTCTTACTTTTCCTTTTTTTACTCAAGGTAATGTGAAGTTGTATTCAGACTTGCTGCTAAAGAACTCTGGGATCCTCCAATGAGGAGTGCTGTTAAAAGTTCAAGGCACTGTCAGACTGGGAATTATCTAAATCATGGGGAATTAACTAAAGAAGATAAAGCTATTAAACATTCCATAACCCAGTTGTTTCAGAGGAAATGCAGAGAGATAAGTATTAATGGGGTTTTTTAGAAGATAGGAGAGTAAAGAAATTAAATACTGATAATATGTCTTTTGTCCCTTAAATAAGAAAAATAGTGTCCTGAAAAACCAGAATCCCTTTTTCTTAGAAATAAAATTACAACAATTACAGAAAAAAAATCCCACGCGCATGTTGTTCTCCCATAATTCCTAATAGGACTTGAAAGCATGATTTGAAATTCTGTATTTTTTGTAAAGATGCAAGAATCTTGGCAAATTCATGGCAATGTTACACATTTGATGGAAGGATCCCCAGACTTAATATCATGAGCATATTGCTTTGGCATATAGCTTTGCTTTGCCATAGCATGAGGAATATTGCTTCCATTGGTCAAACACAGATGGTTTGATGAGAGCAATGGGAAAAAAGAGATGTGAACACATAGCTCATGTAAAATTGGTTGGCATACATAACTCTACCAAAAGAACAGAGAAGGACTCAGTGAGCAGAATGATATCTGAGCTAACCTGTCAAATAACAATAATTTTTATAAATCACCACAACAATACTGTAGACCCCAACTCCCTTATAAGTACCTTCCCAGCAGAAAAACCAAGGAGAACAAATCAAGCAAGCAGAACCCTCACTGGTCCATTGCTGCTGCACCTGCTAAAGCAAATACAGTCCTATTTTAAAAAGCATGTCTACTACAGTACTAGGTCACTTTAAATCAGTGTTCATATCCAGGTCTTCTTTTGGCTGCAGTCAGTATTGTACTGGCACCACAGAGATATAACTTTCCTACATAACCTTTACAGTTTGAAATGATGTAGAGAATCCTTATTGGCACCTTGCGGGCAAGATAATGGCAGTTCTTTGTTTAAGCTGTTTATCTGAGTACCACGTTCCACTTCTTATGAGGGGATTTAGCCCCAAAGCTGCCTGAGTGCCTCTGTTTATCAATTCCAATATGTTTAAAAGAAAAAAAAGAGACACAGAAAAAGTAATGTATCTTTTCTCCTGTATACAACTGGTTTTAAGATCATAGCCAAAGGATATATTTTGAGCCAAAGCTGTGCGCAATCCTGCTGAAAGTCATAAACCTCCCTGGCTTTAATGGTTCTGCCAGAGTACCCTTATTTAGCTGCTATGAAAGCATAAGGCAAAGGCACTTATTGGGAAGCAAAGTTTATATCTGGCTCTGTTCAGCTGAAGTGAGCCCTTGGCTCAGCATGGCTAAATTGGCCTCTCTGCATGTCGGCCCCTCTCTGCCTGCTGGCACTGACATTGCTGTGCTCCTTAGTGCTGCTGCAGTTTTGCTGCTCATCCTTCCCCTCCTCCTCCTCCTCCTCTCCCTACAGCACGCGGAAGGCAGGAACATAGAGGCTGTAACAGAGGAGATGTACAACTGCAAATGCCTCTAATCCAGGTTGTAAAAGGCACAGAGCAACCAAAATCCAATTTAAGCATGACACAGAATACAGGTCCTGGAGCAATTTGGAGTCTGTTTCCTTCTCTGCATTTGAAGTCTCAACAGGAAACAAATTCACATCGGCATCAGGGGTAGCTTAGCTTGTAAACTGCCTGCTCAAGACAAAGGAGAAGCTGAATGAATTGTGGCCACATAGTTAACACGTTAAAAACTAGCACTTGTTATAGCGTGACAGTACATTTAGGGATTGTCTAGATTGTCAGATTGCCCTCTGGAGGTACCATACAAGGCTGCCAACACCAAACCTGCTAGCTGCACCTTGGCTTGGCCACAAGCCCTGAGCAAGGAGACTGTGTATAAGGAACTAACTGCACCTCTGGGATGCATGGTGTGGTCCTGATCCTTGTTTGTTCATATATGATGTAATCTGCTTTTTGGCCCTGCTCCCTGTGCTCCAGCTTGGGGGAAAAGCAGCAGAGTTTTCCTTGTTGCCTTCTGGTATTTGAATGGAAGGTCTACAGGCAAGCCTTTCCCACAAGGCAGGGTTGGAGTGCTTCTTCCTGCAACCCTCTGTCCCAGAATGGGGATCTATCACTTTGAAAATAGTCCAGCCCTTGAAGCACATCTTTTCTGGAACTACAGATGGAGGGAGTGCCTCAGCACTTACAGAATGAGGTTTTTTTTTAATAATAAGTGATAGTATGTTAAATTCTGGTATGGGGTTGGGAAATCTGATGACGAAGAGACAAAACTGACACAAAGAAGGAGAAGGATACAGCTAATGTATTCATAATGCAAGACTTAGCTGTCTCTCCTGGGACAAACTGAGCATGGAACTACCCAAAGCAAAAGAAAGAAACCAATTTGCATAGTAAGAATGGGAAGAGCTAAGTGTACAGTAGTGTGTCATACACTTTCAGGGCTCTTGTTGAAGAGTGGCGTGCTGTTTCCATTGGAAGTTGCCAATTGCAAGTTCTTTATGGAAGGGAAGAGAGAAGGAGGTGGCAGAAAGAGAGATATATCCAGGGACAATATATTTTTTTTTTATTTGCCCCTCTGCAGTCCTTAGCTTGCAGGTGAGCTTCCTTCAGTGACATGTGCCCATTCCAGGCCTTACTTTTGCTCCAGGCTGGGAGTAACTTGGCAGCAGATCAAGCAGTCAAGTGTACTTTCATTAATTCGGGGCTGAGCTGCATTGCCATCACTTCTAACCTTGTCCTCTGACACAGAAAAATTTCCCCCTCCCCACATACCCCAAGTGGCACAAAGGCCTGCTGCTTGGCACCAGGGAAGATTCACAAAATTAGAGTCCATGTTCAATAAGCATGATGGAGTGGAAATGGCCTAGATATATTAGTAACACTGCCAATATAGAACTCATGGCAAACAGCAGCTTTATCAACTTTGAAGCAAACAGCAAAAGCCGTCATTAGCAGAAAGGTCATCATGCTGTCTGCAGAGTGAGTGATGTGACAAGTCAAACAGTTTAGCATTTTGAGAATGGTGCCCAAGAGAAGACGATGTGTCTGGCATCCAGCATCATCATTGTCGCTGCCTGTGGGCTTCCCACTGTGGAGCTGGCCTCACTGCTCCCCATTTTCCCCAAGATAACACCACAAGAAAGGTTTGGAGAAGATGGTTGGTGACCAGGGTAACACACGTGGTGAGACACATCCCAGATGAGCTTGACAGCCAAGGACAGCACATTGCACAGCTAAAGGTATGTTGCTGTGGTACCCTGTAGGGAGATCAGAAAGAGCTCACCTCAGTGCAGTGCCTTTGCATGTAGTAATAGGCCCTTATGTCCACAAGATACTGTTTAGACCTACATTAGATCAGTTCATTGCAAATTTAAATTCCAGCTGGGGCTGCAAGCATGTAAATTGCTGCAAATGGGTAATGCTAAGGGATTCTCCACAGGTCCACCTATACTGTGTGTCAGTGGCAGGTTGAATATGAGCCAGCAGTGCCCTGGCAGCCAGGAGGGTCAACCCTGTCCTGGGGGGCATCAGGCACAGCATCACCAGCCGGGCAAGGGAGGGGATTGTCCTGCTCTGCTCTGCACTGGGGCAGCCTCACCTCGAGTGCTGGGGGCAGTTTTGGGTGCCACAATATAAAAAAGACATTAAACTGTTGGAGAGCATCCAAAGGATGCTACAAAGGTGGTGAATGGCCTTGAGGGGAAACCATATGAGGAGCGGTTGTGGTCACTTGGTCCGCTCAGCCCGGAGAAGAGATTGAGGGGAGACCTCATTGCATCTACAACTTCCTCATGAGGGGAAGAGGAGGGGCAGGCACTGATCTCTTCTCTGTGGTGACCAGTGACAGGATCTGAAGGAATGGCCTGAAGTTGTATCTGGGGAGGTTTGGGTTGGATATTAGAAAAGTGTTCTTCACCCAGAGGGTGGTTGGGCACTGGAAGAGGCTCCTCAGGGAAGTGGTCACAGTGCCAGCATGACAGAGTTCAGGAAGTGTTTGGACAATGCTCTCAGGCACGTGGTGTGACCCTTGGGGTGTCCTGCACAGGGCCAGGAGTTGGACTCAATGATCCTGATGAGTCCCTTCCAACTAAGTATATTCTATGATTCTATGATCTTTTCCATGTGTATAAAATGGACCATTTCTGATCTGGTAGGAGTTCACTCATCATTTGAGTGAGTACTCAGGACTACAGCAGACATCAGAGCAAGTCAAAGAAGAATCACTTACTCTGTCATACGTGATTCAGTTTTCCTCAGGTCGTTCTGATTCTCATCAAATAGCCTTTAGAATTCCAATTTCTGTTCCACTTTAAGGAATCAAACTAAATATTTCATGGGTCATGATACTCTGCAGCTCGTTTCCCAACTATTTGCTGTAACACAAACAGGGATTTGTTTTGGATGGGGGTTTTTTTGTAATTGTTGAAACTGACACTTTTAAATAGTGGATCCACAAAAACATAAGTCCCAAAGTAACTACTGTGATAATATCATTTGCAGTGTGCGGCAAACGCCTCCCAGCTCGAGCCCATCTCTCCTGCTTGCCTGCATGATTACTCTTAACACTGCCAGGACCTTCTTCTTTTCAGCCTGGAGGGAACCTAAATATCCTGACTGGTCACCATTTAGGTTTATTGATGAATTAGAAAACTGAAAAATATGTTATGGGGAACAATGAATGCATCTATGTCACGTAGCCCGTTTCTTCTCTCCTAGCCAGTTCCACATAGACTGTTCTCTTTGGAAATTATATTGCCAGTGAGGGCCACTGTGCAATGCATCTGACATCCTGATAGTGCATACTCTCATTAGGCAAATCCCAAGGATAACTCAGAAGCTAATGAGAATGGTTACAGATGCATTAACAAGGTCACTGATAAGAATATAATCACAAATCACCTAATTAGGAGGGGGAAAAAAATCCAGGCAAGCTCTTTTATATTTCTGTCGTACAAGCGACTCTCTGCAGCCAGCTGCTAGCTATTGCTTCTCTTTCTACTACCTGTACAGACGGCTGCCAAAATACCTCTCCCAAGCCTTGAGGCCTGAGAAAAGAGGAAGGAGCAGAAACTCCTGAATTGTAGCATTTTGATCCAGTATGGAAAACTAATTTGTGATTCTGAGAGTATCTCTTCAGGCCTGCTTCTTTTCTACCCTGGAGAGCTGCTCACATCCACCTACTCCCCTGCCGAGTCAGTCTCATTCTGCACCCATTTTGTGTCAAAGGACATTGATGGGGGTGTGGCAGTTGCTACACTGAATACAAACCCCACAGAAATTAAGAGAAATATTAATCAAGTTTTCAACAAATCAAACCTCAGTATAAGAGAATTAAGGTCAGGGAAAATCAATTCTAGCCCCATTAGGAAATTTTGATTTCTCTGGGTTCTGTTTGCTTGGCTAGAGCCAGGACAGAAAAACAGACACCCTGGTATTCCCATGGGATGGAATTAAATTGCACTTAAATCTGATTAAGTGAATAGGATGGAACCTAAAACTGACATAATAATGTCATTATATAGGAAATATAATGTTGACATAATTCATTCCAATTTAATCAAATGCTCTACATTTCTGAGGTCAAAATTAAACCCACATCAACTGCATGAAAACAAAATGTTTCAATTTAACCCAGAGTTTTTAACTTAGCTGAAACAGCACATTTTGAAATTAAAAAACCCATGCTTTTGTAAAAGTTTTGACACTTTAAAAAGGTGCAAAATAACAAAATGTCCTGCATCTGGAGCTGTGCTCTGAGTGCTGCCTTACTGTTAATGGGCAGGAGATTTATTCTACTCCTAATAGTGAGAATTTACCTGGTAAAGGACAAACTAATACAATCTTATTCTATTATGGGTTTAGAATACAAATAATTTGTAAAATTGCGATAATGTTGATTATATATAAGTACAATAATATGTATATACAAATATAGAATAGTATAAATACTGAACACACATATTTATAATAGTTGTACAAAGCCTAGACCAAAATTCTTACACAAGTTATACTGGCTGTGTTTATATAAAAGCAGAATATGTATGCTGACTGTAGGAGAGGACAAAGCCTTGAATGCAGAGGTATCATACAACCACAACATGGCCTTAAGATAGAAATTTATTCCCCTCTCTATTAATTCACTAAATCTTGCTAGCTCTTGATCAACACAGCAAATTTCCCTACTATCCCCCATCTAGTGAGGCAACTTCATTCTCTGCTGGCACTTTCAAGGTTACTCTCTGCCTGAACAAATGATACCCATGCTGTCTTTTCCTGACTTCGACAGAAATCATCTTGTCCTTCATGATCTGCGTGCAAATGTGTGTGCACTAATAAATAGCAACACTGCTCATTCAGACAGCGTCCTTCACAGGAGCGCTTTACAACCCAGCAAAATTAACAACAACATCAACAAAACCCCTGCCAAGTGGGATATAAAAGCTAAACCACACACTGCCTGAGTAAGTAAAGAAAACAAGGAAAGGAATAAACATGGAAAATTTATTCATACATTTCTGAAAAACTTAAGTGGAACTCTTTGGTAGCCTGGTAGCACACTACGTGGGGAGCCATGTTGAAATACAATCTTTTTTTGGGTGCTTGGGTCAGGTCCCCCTACCCACACAGGCACAGGACAATACAGGTACTCTAGGCTTGTTGGTGGCAGGGAGTTTTCCTGAGGGACAGAGGTTATTTCATCCTCTGGGTAGTTAGGGATGCACAGATACTATCCTGAAGTATTAGAGTAAGTCTTGCTCTCAGGCAGCTTTTAAGCCCTATCTAGAAGGCAGGGATAGGGCAAAGGAGCAGGGACAATGCCCGGAGCAGATGCATAAGGAGCCAGTTGCTGAGTCTGCTCAGGTCCACAAGAGTGGGCTGGAAAGACTTTCAGCTCCTGCTGTGAAGTGACTGGATGGGTGCTCAGCTTGGTATCGGTACCCCAGGGGCTTAGGCAGACAAGAGCCCTGGGGGTCTGTAAATGCACTCAGCAGCTCCTCCGTAGTTTAGGTCTGACCCTGCTGCTGACTGCAACAAAGCTTTAAAACAATAGGAAAAGGAAGTTAAAAGCTAGCGAGAAGTTACCAATTCAATGTTAGCACTGCTTCAGAGCCAAAGTTCCAATTGAAATAAAAATAAATCAGTAGTCTAAGAAGAAATCTGGGAATTTTCTTTTCCATTTTCAAAGATCTCTATGCCTCTTGGATGACCTGTACCTTTAAACTACCAAGTACACTAGTTAGCTGGAAAATCTGTAGAACCAAAGATTACCTTTAGAGAAATGCCAGGTGGCACAGGTAGTGCTGCTCAGAGCTGCAGTGGATTGGTGGAGTTTCAGCAGCCAGAAGTCTCCACTGCAGCAGTTTCGTGATTAATGAGTGAACAAGGCAGCCAGCACAAGACCCTGAGTGAAGCCCATCAAAAGGCAGTACTCAAAGGGAAACATGAATGACCAGCAGCTTGAGAAAGCACAAACCATAAAATAACAACGCACAGACAATCCTGAGTGTATTTCCGTGCTAGATTTGAATGCCCCTCTCTCCACTCCCACTGACATCAAAAACTGATACAAGGTTTAAAAGTTATAAAAAACACGTTCCCAAACTGTGGCCCAGCTTTTCCAGCCACTTCCCCGGCCTCAGCGGCTGCTGCTGGCCAAGGGCATGTCCCCTTAGGGGCAGGGAGGGGAGGACAGGGGGATGGAGGAGGCAGCTGGAGGGGCCCTGCCATTCGCAGGGAATATGTCAGCAGCAGCTTGCTTGGCAGAGTCTGAGACACCAGGCATATGCATACAGAATTCTGCATATGATTACTTCTAGTTCAAATTAAGAGATGAAATAAAGTAGGAAGTTCATCAGTGCAGAATAGGACAAAGAGTGAGCAATCATGCCTGACAGCCACAGGTTTGTGGAAACTTCATGAACTGTTGCTCTGAGCTACTTGCAGAGGTTTGCACCCACGTCCCTTCATCGACACCGTGCAGCTCCCATCTGACTTAATTTCTGGATGCCCCATTTATGCTCTGTAGTTTTAAAGAAAAGTGAAGCATATTTAGGGGATGGGGTTCCTACTGATTTTGTTAAAAGGCCAAACACTATTGGAGTTTGAAGAAAACACCATTTTATGCTGGAAAATTCAGGCTGTTATCTGTGTTCTTTCCTCTCATTATCAAAGTCAGTGTATGTGCCTTGGTGTTTTCTATAAGGGCTGCATAATCAAAGCTTTTTGCCTGGTTTTAGAATACAGATGTCTGAGCCAAACAAAAAGTCTTCATGGTGCTTCTTTTGTTCTTTTTTTTTGCTTTTCTTTTTTAACATAGATGTTTTAAACAGTATTACCTGTAAGACCAATACAAGTAAGATCTCTCTCTTGCAGCTGGCATGCAATAGAAATTATAGATTCTGATTTAATCTGCTTGTCCAACTTGCCTGATTCTAGCTAATCAAGTAGAAAAACCCCAATAATAATAAAAAATGGCAGCTGGAGCATCAGTCCTTCCAACTTACTATCTTCTCTCTTCCTAAAACATTTATTCCAACATATTTATTCCAACATATACCTTACAGTTTGAAGGAAAATATATTAATTGCTCCTGGATCTAAAGGAAAATATATTGTACGTTGACAAACCCTTTGCCACCAGGGACAAATTTAGACTGCACATTAACCCTAGGCCTGCAAAACACTGTTTAAAAAAGGGGATGTAATGTTCTTCATGTGTGAAAAACACCCTATTCTTCAAACCGAATCACATTTATTTTCACAGACGGGTCAATATTTTATCTTGATTTGCCATATTTAGTGTTCCCAGAATGAAAGTGGGTGAAATAGAAAATCTTCTAATTGTCACAGATTCTGTGTGAAGCCACAATGGCTGTGTGTCACCTTGATAAGCAGCTTATCCAGTACAAGAGACCTGCGTTCACAAATTAATGTAAATTATGTGAAAGCACCAAGGAGTGGAACACAGGGCTATTATTCGCTGAAATGGTGACTCACAGTATTGCCGCTGGAGTAGAGCTCAGAAAAAAATCCCTACTCTTCAAAATCCCAGCTTTGGTTTCATTTTACAAAATACTGTAATTCCATTTTCTAACGAAAGTAGATTTGGCCTTCAATTCATTGGTCTCACCATATTAAAAATTGATCAAATACAATTTAAATTAATATTTTATTCCCCTTTTTTCCCCATGGCCTTTCCTTTCTGGAGGTAGCTGCACTCGGGTGTCGCTTGCAACAGCAGTACCCTGCAGGCACTGACCCATCCAGGCTGCAGGAGCACTGTCATGTGATGGCAGAGCTCCTGCTGGCTGTGAGCACTGTGGGAAGGGCCCCACACCCATTTTATAATTCTGTGGCAGAACATGTGTGGGTTTGTCCTGATGTCATCTTGCCTGGCGGGTACAGTTTGTTGTGGGCTCCCTGCCCTGAGGAATATGCAGTCCCCAGCCCACGAGGCATCTTACAGGTTTTTGGGCCAGCCTCCTTCACCCCAGTGCATGACAAAATGAGTATCCAGATGAGCTCAGCCAGGGGCTTCCCAGCATTGCACAGGTCTTTGTCTGCCGAGCACCAAGCTCAAAGCTTGTCCAACACGAGCTGCATATTGGAAAAGCTCTTCCAAACACCAGGCCTCCAGCCAGTCAGGTCTGTCATCCAGGGAGCTACATGAACCAAGGCTTCATGGGTTTAACCCAGTACTAATCCCACATGGTACATGATTTTTACCCCCACCAGACTATTTTTGCCTTTTTCCCTGAATTATAAACAGTGGGAAAATACTCTGGTCACAGTAAAGTCATGTTTTGCAAATGTTCTGTTACTCACTTCCCATTGTCACTTGTTGAAATCGAAATGCCTTGGAGGGTCACAAATGTACACAGAACTCAGAAGCCACAGGCAGTTTTCTTCCCGCTTCTCTTTAGAAAATCACTAACAGCTGGTGAAGTCCCACCTTGACTACTGTGTTCTTTGGGCCCCTCACTTCAAAAAGGACATTGAGGTGCTGGTCTGTGTCCAGAGAAGAGCAGTGAATCTGGTGAAGCGTCTGGAGCACAAATCCCGTGAGGAGCGGCTGAGGGAGCTGGGGGTGTTTGTTCTGGAGAAAAGGAGGCTCAGGGGAAACTGCATTGCCCTCTATAACTACCTGAAAGGAGACTGTTGTGAGGTGGGGGTCTGGCTCTTCTGTCATGTCTCAAGTGGAAGAGTGAGGGGAAACGGCCATAAATTATCAGGAAAGGTTCAGATTAGATATTAGAAAAAAATATTCACTGAAAGAGCAGTCAGGCATTGGAATAAGAAGCCTGGGGAGATGGTGGAGTCACTGTCTCTGGAACAGAAGGGGTGTCTGGATGTGGCACTTGGAGATACGGTTTAGAGGTAATTGTGGTGGTGTTGGGTTGATAGTTGGACTAGATGACCTTGAAGGTTTCTTCCAACCTTTATGATTCTGTGAAAGACACATTCTTTTCTTTCAAGCTTGAGACAGAATTTAACTGCAAATGAGACAGTGTTTATTAAGCATGCTTTGTCATGCTCTTTTAAAAAAACCCAAGTTCTATATCAGCAAAAATTTAAACTCTATCCACACTTGTAGCTTTCGCCCTCAATAGGAAACATCTTCATGTTGATCTCAGTCTTAAATGCTTCAACACTTATTTTAGGATTCATATCCTAAGGCTATCCACAGCCTCTTCATGGAGTAGCTATAGCTCAGCCTCCAACTATGTCTCCATTTTTTTTCTTCTCCAGAGCAGGCCTTGTCTCTGCTCTTGCACTTGGACATGTCAATTCTGGGTCAACAGGCTTTTTTTTTTTTGGTTAGCTCTTACCAACTGCACAGTGCTTTTGTGCCTCCCCAGATCTTCCAGCTGGCTCCCCCTTTTTAATTTCTATGTTATCATATTTAATTTTAAATTTATATGATTCAGCCATGAAAAAGAATTTTGCAGTATAATCTATAAGACAGATATTTCACAAAATAAAAAGCTGAAATGCATTTCTCAGGAAACAAAAAAAAATGTTCAAAGATGGTATGGTCTCTATTTAAGTTATTTGCCATTTTTAAAATGCTTTTTCCTCTGCGGCAAAAACTTCACCCACTCTTGTATTCCAGCCCACAGCCACTGTGAATAGTTTGGAGCACCCACACACATGTTCAACTTCCACAGGTCTAATCACAGAGTCCTTTTCACAGTGATTTTCAGATCAACATAGATGGAAAAAAACCCCAAAAATTTTAAAATCAAGGTCGATTCAAAGTCCTGAAAATTTCCAGGTGGTTCTGCAGAAGTTGAGTCAGGCTCGACCATGAGATAAGTGCTGTCACAGGGATGTCATACCGTACCTACCTCCCTGCCATCAGCTGATGGGACTTTCCAGCCTTTGATCTTTGTGCACAAATCCCTGTGATATTGCTGCAAACAGCTGACATCAACAAATCAGGCTTGTTATTTCTTTTTTATACCCTAAACTGTCTTATCTTTTTAACCAGTTAATGTAATTTCAGACAAATCAGCTTAAAAAGTAATGGCAGTCACTCTTTTGCACAGTGGGAGGAGAAATGAAAGATAAGATCATTTTTCTCCTATCTGTCCTTATAATGACCATGAAAAAAAAAGCCTCTGAAATTAGTTGAATGAATCTTGGCACTTCTTTCTTGGCTGAGATCATAATTTCATGGTTAATTATTCTGTATCTAAATTCTTTCTGGTTGCAGCTTCCATGAACTTTTATTACTTCAGCAATATTCCTGGTCATCAAAAGTCTCAGTTTCTGTTTACCAGGGCAGCAATACTCACACTCAGGACAATGCCTTGGCTTGACTTTGGACTCTCTAAGTTCGGGGTTTCTTTTATGTGTACAAGACAGCAAGTGGGGTTACATTTTTTTTCTGGCTGCATTGTAGCTGCTGAGCAGCATTAGTGTGGGAACCGATTAATTTTTGCTTCTCTTAAGGATACAGTAACTTAAAATTAAAATCTGAGGAATGAGTTTGGGAAGGGTCTGTCTCTCTCTTTGTCCATCACACTGCCAGCTGGGCTTTGCCATTCCTAGAATACCTTTTTCTCCTCTCTTGATGGGAGATGCAAATTCAAAATTTTGTGCAAAATATAATTGAATAGTCAGTCTGGGAAAGTGAAAGTGTGGGTTTTTCCCTTTAATGTATTTCAGATATATACTATTTGCAGTGGTATTTTTTTTAAATAAATGCACTTGGTAGACCTGTGATTTTAAGCTGTGTGTCTCTAAAACATTGCAAGGAGAAACTTATATTTTCAGGTGAATACTAATGAATAGATGTCATAACCGACTTCACACAACAGCTAACAATATAAATGCTCTCCACCCCAGACTGATTTTGCTTTTGAATTCAAGTTCAATGAACAAGAAATATAAAGTCCAGTAATTTTCCCCTTGTCTCATTCAGAAGTGCTTTTTCTCCTTGGCATTACTATTGTCTGAGTTGTTGCAATGGGGAGAAAAGTAATTCTCAGTGTGGAGACAGCAATATTGAGTAGCTGCGACACAGTCTTGCTCTTTGAGTGTTGCTCAGGAACAGCTCTTACTGGTTTCAGGTGAATTCAGATCATGGCTGAATGTGGATCTGGCTGAAGGCCTGGGTGGCCACAGGCTCTCCTGGACCTTCAGGGGGCTTTCCCGCAGCTGCTGTCCTACAGCTTTCTTTGCACTTACAAGGAGCAGAGATAAGTTGTCACAGGCTGGTGTCCCCCCATCAGAGGTGGCTCCCGCTTATCCATGACTTTGGAGGAAGCTGAGGGCACTCTGTGCACTGTAGGTTCAGAGAGTTAATCAGCTTTCTGCATGATTTACAAGAGAATATGTTTATCAGCACTTGACACGGTCCCTACCGCGCACACTCCTGCAAGCGTTTGTGTACGAGCTCCTTGGTCGCTCGTCAGGCGCCAGCAGAGATTGTTTTGACAACACAGCTATTCATGATGATTCCTCCAAATGGAAACATTTCACGGCAAAGTTATTCACGCCCTGGGTGAGATTTCTGAGCACAACCAGCGCGCCCAGTGGATGCTACTTGAACCACTGAGAAGCTGTTCACTGACTGACAATAAATGAGTAACTTGGGCTTAAGTGTGGCACTGCAACAGGGCGGAGTAGAGAAGTGAAGCTGGGCATTTTCCTCTTAGAAAAGTTTTCTAACCATTGGAGAGCTGGCTAAAAAATATTTTCACTTTTTGGAGCTAAATTTGTAGGTTTCTAGACAGGTGGAACAGGAAATATCTTGAAACTAATAAAACTTTTTTCCATGGGATGAGGTAGCTTTGTTCATCCAGTCTCTACATCAGAAAACTGCTCTTCAGATAATCTTTTCAGGTGATGAGGAAACATACTTCATTGCTAATATGACTGTGACAAGGACAGCCCAAGACTGATACGCTAGCCTAGGAACACAAATATTAGAGTGTCCAGTAGACCAAACAAACACATGCTGGGATGCACAGGTGTGCTTCCTGAGGATGCACCTTCTCACCAGGTAACTCCTCGCCAGTCTCTGAAAAAGTTTTTCTATTTTCTCTCTATGTGAATATGATTGCTTTTTTTAAGGTATTATGGTAGAAAATATGGTACTTCACAATCACAGGCATCTTCAGAGTGCAAATGGACATCAACAGCTCTGTGCTGCACACTGAAAAATAAACAGACTCCAATGGGAGAGAGCTGGCTAGAAATAGTTATAATAACAGCAAAGTAGCCATAAAGGAATGTTATGGAAACTAAAGGTTTCTAACTATCAAAAAGGCAAAATTCCGGAGCAGCTCTGCAGAGATGCTCAGACTAGAAAAAAAATTAAGCAAATGAACAGGAAAAAAGCCCAGCCAAACAAACTAATGTTAGGCTACTGAACTTCATAAAGTTAACAAACCATAGCCCTTAGTACCAGAGAGCTCATCCTTTTGTTGGGTATATTGACCTGTTTTGACCAACCTGCTTTACTGTCCTTGGAAACAAGCAAAATCCTCATTATTTCTCAATGTTATTTGCTTTTCACTCATCTTTTTACTATAGGCAATAAAAATGGGTAAATGAGTATTGCAGGCATCAGGTACAGGGATGGTGTTAAAAGTCAAAGCAATACAGAGAATGAACAATTTTAAAAAACTGTCAAGAAAAATCATTCTTAGGAAAGGGAAGATAAGTATTTAAAACTTAAACTTTTCTTTTTGACAAAGTTATATTGAAAACTGCTCTTTTTTTTTTTTTTCTTACTTTCTTCTCCTCGAAGATCTGTATGTTGGGGGTCCTACTGAAAATTAGCTACTGGAGAGGACTCATCTAGGCTGTTTTGGCATGGAGCGAAACGTTCCCAGTGCTGGAAGGCACTTCCCCAAGATATGGCCATGCAGGAGACCTTGCCACGGTAGATCCAAGTGAGCAGTTTAGGGGTTTGCAAAGCTTTCCTAACTGGAGAGTTACTTGAGGAATCCCTACACAGCAAGGCAGACAGATGCAAAAAAAGCCTTGCCATGGGTACAATTCATGACCCTTGGGAGACAGAAAATAATACGTAGCAGGGAATGGTAGGCAATCCATAAATTTTCCTGTGTATAGGGCTCCTGTGTTCGGTGTTTAGGCAGCACTAAGCTGTATGGTGGGAACAGCGCAGGAGAGGAGGTTGTGCTCAGTGCTGCAGAGTATCTGAGAGGATGCTGGCTTGCTGAGTTGCTCAGCTAGTTCTTACAAATAGGAATTATTTTCCCATGTGTGCAGATTTTGGGCTCTTCTTTTCTTTCCTCATGAATACACAGATGTATGTATCATCACTGAAAGGCAACCAAGGAATGTGAGGTGAGAAAAACACAGCGATAACTTTTGGGTCTCTTCCCTTATTCTGTCAAAGGAAAAACTCCCTCAGCCAAGAAAGGGAACTGATAAACCTTTGAGCCAGCCTAATTCATTCAGCCCATCAGAGAGCGAAGAGATACACACACAGCCCCATTCATCCTGGTGCCCTTGCTGTACATTAATAAGAGATGTATTCACCCTTTCAGGGGCTCTCAGTACCTCCTTTCATTTTGGACAGTGCCTCATTCACCTTCTCCTGAAGTGCTGCTTTCCAGTACCATCAATCTAGGAGGCCATCAGCCCTGCATGCTTGATAATTTCCAATTAAAACAGCAGCACCTGCATTGTATAGGAGGTAAAAATGCTGGAAGACTAAGGAGGCCAGTTTCTAAGTTTAGCTATCAGAGGTGAATGTAACCTAATTTAAATGCAATGAAATTAGACCATTTGCCCTAATTTTCATGCATTTAGCATTATCTCAAGAATACTGATGAGGATAGAATGAACACCTGAGAGCAGCTGGCAGGCAGCATGGTCACTGTGCTGCATCACATTCAAGGTGTGATTTCAGATAGAAAGATAGAGTTATAAAAATGAGGGATAGAGGTAGGTTATCTGGCTCTCCTGCTTGTTTGGGAACAGGAGAATGCCACCATCCTCCCTTCAAAATCACACTGATTTCTTCTTTTGCTTCTGCTAGCCTGTTCTGGCTGTGTATTGAAATAAACTCAATACTGTTTATTGTTTTAGGGGTGAGGGTTGCTCTTTGAGAGGTGGTGGTGGGAAAATTGGGATGGGGGGGTGGTTTGCTTGCATTTTACTTTTTAATTAAATGGAGGTAGGAAGAGGAAAGCATTGCTCCTCGAGTCAGTCCATAAGCAGCAAAGACACTACTACTTCCATCTATTGGTAGAAAAGTAAAAATTATTTTACTTGCTTTCCAAAGACAGGAATTACAAGAATTTCTAGTGCCATCTATGAGTGAACACAGAGAATTGCCAGTATTCCTATCCCTTATTTTACACACACACACACACACACAGACACAGACACACACATAAAATACAGAAATGCACATTGCTCATCTTGCCCTCTCTAAGTCCACACAAGATCTTTGTGAATAAAATCCTTTTGCATCTATTTAGTACACACACTTGAATGAATCCAGTTGGAGTTAGCAAAACTTTAAAACTTGTCCCTGTAGTATAACATACCTTCTAAACCAGCTGACATTCAGTCTGTCATCACGATGCAAAGTTCTTAAAGGAAAGCCTAAAGGTGATACCTGAGCTCAAGTCTCTGAACTTCCTAAATGACAGCGATCCAGGGTCAAAATCTGCATTTCACCTGTACCACACTGAAGAGGAACATCTTCCGACCACCTCTGCTATAGTTCAGGTTCTTTGAAGTGCATCCTAATTCAAAACCAGCTGAACACAGCAAGATTCAAAATCCAGTTGTTGTCCTCCACTCACCCCTGAAAAGACAAGCACAATCCACCTGGAATTCCCCCCTGGATCTTACTGGGATGCAATTTAAAACCTCAGAATTATAATTATCTTTTTCTGATACTCTATAGGTTGAATTTAAAATGCTTTTGAATACTCATCATTAGAGACTGTCAGAAACAGGGATGTGGGAAATCACATACTGTAATATTTCCTTTTTTGAGGTTCCCAGAAGTACCAATATTAAAAAGTGCAACTTATGCCTGGGAGAGACTTTCTATTTTATTTCTCCTCACCCATATCTCAGTCTGTTTCCTGCTCTTTTCTCTCCAAAGAGAACAGTAGCAATGAGAAGTGGCACTCTAGAAAATAAAGTCTTGTCATATTGGATTCCATGAGAGAAAAACATTGAAAAAAGGACTACAACACATCTTGAAAAACACATTACTTTCCCCTTGAGAGAAAGTTAGGAGTGCACATTAAGGCAATATTCATTTGCAGAACTTTCTTAACACAACTGTGCAGCAGAAAGTATTGTAAATATTGTCATAAAAAGTGAAACACCAAGAAAATATTTCCTGGTATTTTTTTCTACTATTGTTAAAAAAACAAACAAACAAAACCAAACACAACAACAAAAAAAACCAACACCAAAAGTGCCAGACCCAGAAGTGTTCCCTAGGCTGAGTGCAAGGGAAGGTGGAAGGTCTGGCTGGGAACACGAGTGACCCTGCAGCACGCAGATGTCCCTGCTCCCAGGGCACAGAGCGCGTTGGACCAGCTCAGCGCCACCGCTGCCTTTCCGCTCTCTGCAGGGAGGTCACTTGGGCAGCAGCACAGGCACTGGGGACATTCTCACTGCCGGGTTTCACATCCACAGTGCCCTAGGTCAAGTGAGCACAGCCTCCCAGGCCAAGTGATGCCCTGGAATTCACAGGGAAATAGGCAGCGTCTCACCACGCTATGGAGAGACGTACAGAGAAGCGAAAATTGTGACCGCCGCTCTGGCTAATAAGTTATTTTTAGTTTTAGGGGAAGGTTCAGAGAAAAACCTTGTGGAGTATGACACAATTTCTACATTAAACAGTAAAGAAAGTGTGTTATTTGTTTTGTGCTTCTTTTGGTTTCTCTTGAAAGCAGATGTCAAAGGAGACTTTTGTTAGCTGGGGACTTGCATTGTCTTGATATCAGATTCATGGTAAAAATATAGCTAAATATGGGTTTCCAAAGGAGCACTTAAACAAAAAAATGTCTCCCAGAAACTGAATCACAGAAAGCGCTGTAAATAATAGGGCATTTCTCATCACTGGGAGGCATCAATGGAAAATGTGAGGGGAATAGAGGGGGATGTTGCATCCACTGTATTTTCACCTAAGTCTTTTCTTCTGAATAAGAACATTTTATGTGAGTTTAAAAATGACATCTGATTCCAGTCTGACCTGACTGAACTAGGGAGCATTTTCCAGAATCAAGCACAAAGGAGAGATAAAAATCTAACTACTGAGTTTTCAAGTTAATACATTTCAGTTCAGAGAATGTGGATGTACAAAAACATAAAAAGATAAACGTTTTGTTTTCAGTAACCAAATGTCAGCAAATTACTAAGCAGGCCATGGTACAGCAGAGTCCTGGACTGAGATCCTTGTTTCAAAGCAGGTGTAACACAGGTGAGTAAGGTTGTACTTTGTCAGGGTTCTACACGGGATTCTGGCAGGGCCCTGTGAAACACACCCTGGGTTGTACCGTCCTGCTCTGATCTTTCCCTTGTCCTTATAATCCCTCAAATTCCTGTGATGTGTGTCCAGAGTGTACGTGCCTAGGTTTTGCCTTTATTCCATCTCGTGGAAGATCAGTTGGGAAAGTATGCAAGTACCTCTGCTACTGGGCTTTCCACACATGCCCTAAGGAAAAAAAAAGTTCTTTTAACAAATCCATGTGTGTCAGTAATTAAAATATAACTGCAGATAAGTATTTCCCCCACACAGAGACACTATTGCATGCCTCATCATTTTCTAAGCCATTTATTACAAGACAGCAAAATATTTGATTTCTTTACCCAGGATTTATCTATTTTTGCACCTCAAGAGTCTGTGTAGATACACAGTGAGAAGCAATGGCACAAGTGCTTATAAATTTATCACAGGATGTGTTACTGCAGTTTCAGCACATTTCCAAGCAGTAATGATAAGTAGGTTTTTGACAAAGGTCCTTTATCTGATCTGGTTGTCTGAGGAATTACCTTTCTTTCTGTAAGATACCACCATGAAAAAGACAAGGTCTGGTCCCTCAAGTGGAAGAGAACAGGAGCTTCAATCTTTTAATATGCATTATTAGCCTAACTTTTATTTTTCTAAATGTTGATAAGACTTCTTTGGGGTTTGGTTTTTTTGTTTTTTTTTTGTTTTTTTGGTTTTTTTTTGGGTTTTTTTTTTTTTTTTTTTTGGGTTTTTTTTGGGTTTTTTTTTTTTTTTTTTTTGGGTTTTTTTTGGGTTTTTTTTTTTTTTTTTTTTGGGTTTTTTTTGGGTTTTTTTTTTTTTTTTTTTTGGGTTTTTTTTGGGTTTTTTTTTTTTTTTTTTTTGGGTTTTTTTTGGGTTTTTTTTTTTTTTTTTTTTGGGTTTTTTTTGGGTTTTTTTTTTTTTTTTTTTTGGGTTTTTTTTGGGTTTTTTTTTTTTTTTTTTTTGTGGGATTTGGTTTGGATTTTTGTTTTATTTTGCCTTAGTGTTGGGATTTTTTGGGGGCTTAGGAGACGAAGAAAGGATGCACTTGCTTTGGTATTAACAGGAATTTGGCTATGTGGTAATTTCATGTTATAGTTTACCTACAGCTATTTATGTGCATGTTAAACTGCATAAATAAAACAAATGAGAAAACAGTTGATTAAACAAAACAAAACAAAAAAAAAACAAACCAAATTTCAAAAAAGCCAGGAGAGATCTTCAGAAAACACATCAGCAGGCAGTGGACAGTTACTACCATGCACATTTCTTCATGGGAACTGAGCCCAGAAGATGCCCTTTAATATTGTCCTTGAAAGTAATGACTCAAGGGAAAAAAGTTTCAATTAACTGGAAAGCAAAAAGACAAGTTTTTTAGAAAATTCTTCTGGGAGTTATGAAAAAAGATCCTCATTTTTCTCTTCTTTATTACTGCACACTTTGTTATTGATGTAGACTTATAACAAAATGGACCAGAAACACAAATCTCTACTAAAAGAATCCAGAAATACAGAGCAAATCAAATTATCACCTTTAGCCAAAACCAAAGATGTTAGGGGACCAGCTGGTTTTGGCTTTCTCAATAAAAATATAATAGTCCATTCATATTTTCACCTGGGAATAAAATTTTTGAATATAAATTGTGAAACTGCATCCAAAAAGTAATGCAATAACCCCCAAACTTCACAGAGCAGGTTTCATACAAAAGGCCTTCTTTGGGCTCAAACTGGTGAGGTGTTTTCTCCCCTTCCTTTTCAGGTAAAAAACCCCAACCAAACAAAAAGGAGATGCAAGAGAATTATTTTTCCCTTCAAATTTTTGGTTTAGATATCAATGTCATCCCCCTTCCCACTCAAGTTCCTTGATCAGCTCTACTTTTGACCTTTTATTTTTAAAACAAAGGGAAAAATAAAAAGAGAACTTGAAAATTCATGCAAAATAAGGCTGCCTAATTTACTAAGGCAAACATTCATATTCAGAATCCTGGAATTGACCAGCATATCAATTTGTTCCTGACATTGAAATTAGAATGTGAAAGAAGGGTACCTCCCCCACTTGCTTGAGATTCAAATGTGTCATACCTCTGCACACGTCCTTCTCCTGCTCGGGCTGAAAAGGATGAGCAAGAGTAGTCCTGTGAGTCAGTGTCTTCCCTGGAGAGCCTTCAACCACATTGAAGGCATTATAAAGGTAGTAGTTCTGTTAATTCAATCGCAGGAGTGTTTGCCTTCAGCCACTAATGATGGCAGAACGAGTCATTCCTTTCATATTTTAGCAAATCCATTTTCTCATCCTCAATGGAGTCAGGTTGGGGGGGAGGGGGGCGGAGTTTGACCAATCTGTACCAATTTCTCCCCAGTTTCGTTTCCTTGACTGTGCAGCTGTTTTGGCTCGGTCTCCTCCCACAGCGGAGAGCACTTAGCTGGCTGCTGTTCTTGGCATGGGATAATAACCTGGGAAATCACTGGTGCCTGGGCCAAGAACCTGCTGGTTCTGCTGTGGGATTTCCACAGCCCAAAGCAGTTTGTGTGGCAAGCACTGGAACACAACAGTGGAGCACTCACGAGAGTACAGCTCGCTGCCGTGCTTGTGCCACGAAAATCCCTAAAAGTTAAGGTCCCTACACACATCTATGAATGGACTCATGACAGAAATGGATGAAAGAAAATCCTGCTGGTGTAAATCAGAATGATCTTATTATTTTCACCAATATAGAGTTAATAATAATCATTTGCACTAGTTGCAAAACTGGCCTCTCATGTGTAATTGATGACACAACACAGCTGCTGGGGAGGAAGAACAGAAATGTCCTCCCACTTCTTTATGAGGAAGCTCCATCCTTTAAAATGCTGAACAGATAGAGGTGACTCCTAGGAAGTCAACACTCATCATGTTCAAGGATCTCAGATATTCCGCTGGTAGGTGATCATTTTATTTTAGCTTCAGCTGTCAGTGTTAGTCAATTGTAATGCTAAGTAAGGTTGCATCACTTGCTTTCATCGGGTATAAGGAATGGGATGTTTTGCACAGGTCTGCACTACTTCTTGCTACAAGCTCTCCAGTAATTCTCAAGGTACGCTTCGAATTTAAAAAGCTTTTCTACATCTAAGGGCTGGGAGTGTGTTGCTCTTTGAAACAGGTTCGGTTTATTCCCAAGGCTGGTGCAGTTGAAAGAACAGAACCAGCAGCAAATAGCTACATCCAGCTCAATTTTTTGTATATTAAAATTTTGCTGGTTGTTTTCTTCTGCAAACATATTCCAAACAGTTGAAATTTTCAGGAAATAAACCTTTTTACTGCTAGTAAAGCACAGAGAAGTTGGAGTTGGCTCCGTCTGCCACGAATGTCTCCTCCAAGGGCTATAAGAGCTGATTTTAAGAGATGTCTGGCACTCCTGCAACAGAAACTAATGCTGGGATGACTTCTTGGAGTCACCATCCTCAAAGGTTTCCTTTCCACAACTCCTTTACTGGGACAAAACAGACAGCAAATCCTTTCATTTCAGCCACTTCTGGCTTCAGCACTGCTATCTCAGCAGGATGTGAAGGCAAGATAAAAAAGCCAGCAGTGACTTTGCCTGTAGATGGGTCAGAGCAATTTTTCATGAAAACTACTTTCATTTCATCCCTAAGATGAAGTTCAATATCTGAAGCACAGTCAGGTCCCAAGTTATTACACCTGTAAGTAAACAGCTCAGATATTAATATACATCTGAGGAAATGTGTGGGGTTTTTTCCTTTTCTGGGTTTTTTTTTTGTTTTCTCTTTTTTTTGGTTGGGTTGGGATTTTTTCTTTGGTTGTTTGTTTGTTTTTTTTTTTCCTTTTACTTATTTTATACTTGGGATTTAGCTGAAAAAGTATTTGTGAGTGTGTCTTCACAGACTCATGGCACTGTTTGGGTTCCTGCTCCAAGTACTGTACATTTTCTCTGTGATTTAATCCTCATGAGGGGCAGCCAAATATGATTTAATGTTTAGACTTTATAAGACCTGCCACCACTTTTTCCTGGCCCATCCAGAAAAATTAGGGTACAGCAACAAGCACTGAAGTAACATAGAGCAACACAGGACTGGCCCAGCCTTTCCTAAAGAAGCACAATGTAGATCAAAGAACTTAACAGAAAAGCCATGTTTCAACAGAGGTAAGTTTCAGAAAACAAGCCTCAGATTAGATAAGCAAATGCCCAGCTCTCAGTAGCTGAATTTAAAACACTCAGAGACACAGGAGCTGAGCAATGGAACCGTGGTGCAGCTGTGCCCACACTGTAGTGGAAACCAGCAGAGGAGACAGCCAGCACTGGTGGATGAGCTGCCCGTGAGCAGCCCTGTTGAACAGCTCAAGGAGAGAGGGGTGTTTTATGGGTGGAATAATGGTGGTGCAGAGGGGTGAGCAATGTCTGCCTCCTGCCAGCCTCTGGCAGGCAGCTTGCAGTGATTCCCCAAGCCCCAGGGCAACTGCAAGATCCAGAGGGCATCTGCTGGGGCATCTGCTGGGGCATCTGCAGTATGAGTGCCCTGTGCCCAGGGCTTCATATTCAAGGCATAGAATGGACAGACTGCCCACTGTTTTCTGCCTGTTTTGAGCCCTCTGAGGATAGCTAACTGCATCAGAAGGGGACACAGATCATTTCCACCGGGCCAGCTGTGAGCAGCCATGTGTGTTTGGAAAGGGATTTCAGACACGCTGCAGCAAAGATGACCTTGCCTGCTGTGCTGTCCAACACGAGGGAGCAATCTCTGAAGAGCCCATCTAAAAGTGGCAGCCTGTGTCAGCCTCCTCCCTCCTCCATGCCACTGCAGAACCATAGTGAGGATGGCCATTAGCTCAGGACAGCATGCATTCATTGAGTGTGTACGTACATTTTGCTTCTGGCAGGAAGGGTATTTGCTTTATACCAAACTGCTTTGCAACAATAATTTGTACAGGACCAACCTACCTGCACTGAAAGGGATCTAGGAATGTGGAGATAAAACTGAAAGGTCTCTTCTCAAAGACACAATATCTGAAGAATGACAGAAGTATTTTCCTGGATCAGTGGAGTGGAGGTTGTAGACTGGAGTGTTTTCTATCTGCAAAGACTTCTCAGCCCACCAAAGAGGAGCATTTCTATGCCTGTATCCAAATGCAAACAACAAAGTTGGGGAATTTTGACCTGAATGGATAGACATGTTGCCAGTATCTTCCCTGCATTATTAAATGGCCTCGAAAATTGCTCCTTATCCATTTCTAGATGTAGATAGGAAGCATGGTTCTGTCAGTGAACTCATTACCATAAAAATAATTCCTTGTATTACATGACTATATTGCAGATATCTCTGCTACAATCCTTTGCCATGTTTGTTTAAGCAATCATAGCTAGTTCCCAGTTTGAGAACTGTAGTAAGCTGCACAGTTACTAATTAATCAACACAAACAAACTGCTGCGTCTTGAGTCCCTTAAGAGGAACAGGGGAAAAGAGGTAGCAGCTATTTTTGCATCACAGTGACTCAGGGGTACTGCTCTACGTGCTGAGCAGTTTTTATTTTCCAGAGAACATCCACACCTTTTCATTTCAATGGTAAACTCCAGAGAAGTGCTCCTTCAGTTGAGCACACACTCCACAAATTTCTCATGTAAACCTGAGAGCGGGTATCTAAGAGTCACACACATAAAATGTGCCTTGAATACTTGAAAAAGAGAGGTTTTGATGTGTGTCAAAATATGAGCTATTCAGCCAGGAATTGTCAAAGTGAGAGCTTAGATCTTACAAGTTTAGCACTTCCACCTGGAAAAAAAAACTGGAAAAAATTTGAAGAGCACCAGTAATGTGGAAAAAACCCCCAAGCCAGTGGGGACAACCTGCAGTGGCTCAAGGAAAAGAGACATAACCTGATTTGAAGAAAAGGCTTCATGTGTCAGGAAGTGAATAAATTTGGACAGTACAGGGACAACAACACTTTACTGCTGTGACTTCCAAAATTTGGGGAAATTACACAGGGGAGGCAAGCAGCAGGGGGCAGGGCTGGAGACACACACCTGCCCACACCTGTGGACCTCTTGGCTGAGGAGGACCCTGGAGGGACTGCAGCCCATGAAGGACCCACAACAGGATAAGGAGCAGTGGGTGGCATGGATCAGCAGAGAAAACCCTGCTATGCACCAGCCCAGCCTCCTGTGTGACCTGCCACCTCACCCAAAGGGCCAGGGAGGGGTTGAGTGCAACATGCAGGGAAGTTGAGACCAGGAAAGGGGGAGGAGAAGCGTTGGACTGAAGATCAGTTTGGGGAAAGCAGAAGAAAGACATTTCACTCAGGGTCTGTTTTATCCATCAGCCCCTTATTTTTCTCCTCAATAGCCAAAGTAATTATTAAAAGTTTCTGTTAATAGGCAATGAATTGAACTAAATTAAATTAAAATAAATTAAATTAAATCCCTGAGTCAAGACTGCTTTGCTTGTGACAACAGGTCTTAATTTTCTTGGCATCTTCACTCAACCCTGGGCTGGTTTTAAAATTGTTTCTTTTTTTTTTTTATTTATTTTATTTGCAATCACCACAATGTGCTGATAGGGGGATATTTCTTCTTTAGGATAGGGGTGCTCAACATGCAACACATGATGCCTATGGAAGGGGTCTGCAGGGCAATGAAAATGTTGGCCCTTCCTGACCATCACTTCTTCTGAGGACACACTGCCCTTTCCCTGCCACAGTCCCGACCTAGTGGGGACAAGTGGCAAAAGCAGCTGTGCTCTAGCCTGCTTCTGAAAACGGAGTGTGAAAGGAGGCCACCACCGTTGTTACTTCACACAGTCTTGCACCTGCTTGGGAGCAAACAGGGACTTACCTGTGCATAATGACCGTCTTACCTGGCTGCACCACCTGCGTGTGGGTGCGTGTGTGTTTGGGAAACGCAGCCCCCTCAGGAGGCAGACACGAACCTTGCAGTCACAGCGGGAGGCTGGGGGCGTGTACAGCAGTGAGACCCATCGCAGCCCACCAGGAGCAGCACTGTTGTAAAGATGCAAGTGACAAACCCAGCCATCGTCCACATGATATGGCCCAAAGGAACTTCTGCTTCCCGAAAGAAACTGTACAGCTTTTGGTTCACAGAGAAAACACTACCCTCTAGTATCTATAAATCATCATAGCTCAGGAGAAACTAATGCCTGCATAACAAAAGGATTACAGAATGCTCCTTATGAGGTCAGGAGAGTCCAGAGCATTTCAATCAGCTCTTTGATATTTGCAATCTAGGCAAAGTCCCAGGCCACTGGTTTAAGGATTAGAAAAAAATAAGCGAAATGTTTCTTAAACCGGTTTTGAAATCTGCAAGTGTTTTACGCAACAGGAAGACCAGGCTCCAGGACCAAGGCAGGGCCAGCAGCCTGTTCAGCAGCACAGGAGATGGTGTTCACTCAAGAAATATTTCTGTCTTTTGGGTGGGACCAGGGTTGGTGGATACAGAAGATAACAGAGCTGTGTGAGGCCTTCATAGTTTGTCGCTGATACCTAAACACTGGCTTAAAAATGAAGCTGTATTGGTCTCAATTAAACATTACATGAGTGCTTAAAATAAAAGCAGGCAGGAACACTGTGAGGTCCATAAACAGTTCTCCATTGTTTGAAATAGAGTTCCATTTCCAAGATTTGCTGATGACACTGAGCTATTTTGGGTGCATTCCAGAGGAAACTGAAGAAAGGTGGAAAACCAGACAAAATGTTATCACATTACAGATATGCAATTTGAACTGTTTTCAAATTATACTAGGTACTGAATTGAGTACGTCAATTCAGAAGAGACACCTCTCTATTTTAATAAAGAATTTAGAAACAATATCTGGACAATCTGTCAGTGGCAAAAAACAAACAAAAAAATCAAAAAGGAAACAAAATGTTACAGAAGATGGAAAGGCTTTCAACTAGCTCATCAGACAAGTGAGCTAGTATCTAGCTAATCCTTCAAGTTCTGTTTATTTTCTTTAGAGCGATATAGCTAAGGCAGAATTTGAAGGTATCACAGGATAAGTGTGTGAGTCCCACAAGAAGCTGAGCTGATTTAAACCACCTTTTTAAATAGGCTACTCCAGGACCTATTACATGTGGCTTTAAGTGCTGACCATATAAAAGAATAGCCTTGCTTGGGAGTGGTAGTTGTCAGCATACAAGGAGAGATTTTTAAAGAAATCAAATTATGTGAGTAGTTGCAGCAAATTTCACACCCCCACCCAGCAAAGCACCGAAATGCAGTTCTCTCTGTCTTCAGAGAGATGTAAAGCATCAACGCTGCCTCAAAAAGTTTCTAATGCTAAGCTCTGTCAGACTCAGGAAGGTTCAGAGGGCCCAGGATGCTTTTAGAGAGAAATTTAGTTTGTCATGTCTCACCCACAAAGGTAATGGCCATAGGGAAGGTTCAGCCATCAGCCTGCTAAAGTCCGTGGGTCATCAGGGATATGGCAAAGGCTTTCAGGGAGGAACCTTCTTCAGGCTGGGTCCCATTTAACATCTGCACGAGAGACTGGAAAAGATGAATAACCTGCTCGTGACATTTACAGATGCTGATTAATTAGCAAATGAAGCAATGAGCTAATATGCACCTGAAAGGCAGTAAGAAAAGTAAGTACTGGTGTGTGAGGCATGTACACAGAGTCAGCACACACACATTTATATGACTGTGTGTAGCAGCTTCCAAACACAGAGAAAGAAATTATTTTCTGAATTACTGTTTTTGTTGGCATTAGACTCACTCTGTCGAATGGCTGAAAGAAAACACTTTTCCATTAAATGCAACCATCTAATATCTTTTACTGCTGTGGACAATACTGTTGATCTAGTTCTTTGCTTCCACAAAGGTGATTTCAGACCAGATTCCTGATAATTTTTTCCTACCTATCTTCTGTTTTATCTCTTGTATATCTGTATTGTAAAAGCAGCATGTGAAAGCATTTCAGGTAATGTCCAAAAGGCAAAGGGTAAACGTACAAATTAAAACCTGTTAATTTTTACCTGAGAAATCAAAACTTTGGTTGAGATATGTCCTGGACATGTCCTTGTGGTGAGAGGAGGAAGCAAAAGGGTGTGATTCCTGCAGGTGAACAGCACTTGCAGTGACTGTTGGAGCTGGGTCTCTGCCAGACAAACACACCCAATGCTTTCATTTTCTGACTGGATTCCAGATGGGGCTGCCCGCTGGATGTGATAGCAGGGGAATTGCAGCCAAGGCATGAGCACCTTCCTACCTGCTTAAGGCTGGCAGGATAGTTCTTTTCTTTGCAGTTGCTCTGTGACCTGTGAAAGAAAAGTTTTTAATTTTTCACTTCTGAACACTGGGAGTCAGGGCCACACGCAGTCAATGCAAGGTCAAACCACTCAATTATTGCTCATTTTGCTTTGTTTCCTTCCTCTGGACAAACAGCTCTGCCCCTTTTCACATACTGCTTGAAAACCCCGGGTTTGATTAGCACTGCCAGGTACGTCTGCATAAGCACAAGGATGATGATGTTAGGCAACAGGGTCACCCGCAAGCAGCAGGGAGAAGTATCAGGAGCACTGATCTGTGCTGTGCACTCTCACTGACCACACATTCTACACTCTGATACACTGGGCCAGGGAGGCCTCAATGAGCTGAAAATGTCTCACAGGTTTGAGAGGGGGTAGATTTTTAGCTCTTGAATATTAAGGCTAACTGTGTTTAGGGTTGGAGGTTTTTTTCCTTTTTCATATGCACCAGTCTGAAGAGAAGAGGCTCTTCAGGGAAAACCAGCAACCCTCACATACACACACACACGTTCAGAATGGGTTGCACAAGTTGCATCCAAGGGTTTATTTCCTTTGAACCTGTCTGCTTACAAACCCAGCCATGTATTCCAGGTTAGAATTGCCCTGTGAAAAGTCATGTCCCAGTTTGCTTGGGGCAAACTAATCACTCAGTCCTGCTAGGGCTGGGGCAGAAGCTCCTAGCAGCAGTAAGTGTGCTGCTGGCCTCCTGCTTCTTCCCTGTTCCTCACCTGTGGGCTGCTCCCCCAAGGGACCTCTGTGCAGTACAACTCTGGTGTGTCACAGCAAATGCAACAACAGAAGATGCAGCTCTGCAATATCCCGGTGACAAAGCCAGCTGATGCTGTACCCAGGGCAGCAGGTCAGATGGACTGTGAATAAAATGATACTGGTTTTGCTGGTGTGGCCTTCCCGGAGCCATTTAGCGTATTGGGTGGCCTGTAGCACTTCCTTTCCTGCATCACAACCCTACTGTGCTATAAACGCAAAGGAGAGCCTGCAATTTCCCTGGCGTCATTGCCACAGAAAAACCTCTTGTCCTGATGACGTCAGATTTCTATTAAACGATATGTACAGCTTTACAAGAAAGCCTGACAATCTGACTATAAGAAGCAGAATAAGTGTGACTTTGGTAGCCTATTTTCAAGGAGTCAGAGCAACAGAAAGACATCAGCACGACACTCTTGTAACTCCTTGGGTGTCAAATCAATATTCTTTCAGAAGAAAACATAAAAGTACAAACCACCCTTATTAGCAAAGTGAGCTTTGATATCACCTGTGTCTCTCAAATTGTTTCAGACTGTGGCAGGCAAAATCCCTAACCTTTGCTCTGAGCAACAGGTGTAATTGCAGGAAAGCCTTTGTGTGTATCTGTATTCAAGGCCTGACCTTCCTGGCTGCTGGTGAAAGAACAGACACAAGGTGAATGAACGGGCAGAAGCTTTGGGGAAACTCCACCTCAGCCAAGAGGAGTCACAGCTCTCATTCCTGCCCACCTGCCTTCCCCTCACACCCAGCCAGCTGCCCAAGGGCCTCTCTGTCCAGGTTTCAGGCATTGCTGGCTACTGACCTTGCTCCTTTATTGGGGTTATCAAACACACGTGCAGCAGAGCAGGACACGTCCCGCAGCCCTTCCACCAGCATCCGCAGTACGGCATCTCACTGCAAGGCTGGCATCTCACTGCAAGGCTGGCATCTCACTGCAAGGCTGGTGCGCTGCTGTGGCAGACACTGAGCAGCTGCCTGCTCTGAGGGAAAGGACTGTGGTGTGTTTGAGTGAACAGATTTAAACCCAAGGGTTCAAGCCCAAGTCCAGTAGCTCATTCATGATACAATGCCAAGATGTCTCACAGGGATTCATGCTCCACTTTCCTCTGCCCCAGCCCACAATGCAGTGCCATCTCTCCTGGTGCAGCCAGAGTTTGACTGTGGCAGCTGCAGCATTGCAGAACATCCCTGAGCACAAAGGGTTTGGTTTTGTCTTGCTGCATAAACAACAGCAGTCCAGGAGTTACATCTCCTACGACCACTGAAAAAACAGCAGTGATGTTTGTGAATAAAACCATGGAAAGAGAAGAATTTCTTGGCTAATTTGTAACACAGACAAAGGCCTTGTCTGCTTTGGAGTTTATAGGTCTTAACCACTGCTTGAACTCTGTATGGACCCAGGAGATGCACAGGACCCCAGCAATGTGGTGATTCCCTTCCTCTCATAGTTGTGACATGCCACATTTCCATCTTTCTTTCTGCAGGGATGATTACAGTCCATGCACCTCATTTGCATTAGCCCCATTAGGCTGTGTGGAACTTAGTCAGCTAAATATCAAATCCAGCTCTTGCAATTCTGCTTACCCAGAAGAAGTAAAGCTGAATTAATTGAGGAAAAAGTAATCAGCTTATGTTGTTCTGATACCAAATATTTGAAGCTGATCTGAGATCACATATCTAGGTGATTACACTGGCATTTAGAATGTTGTGAATGTAGGGTATTGGGTGCCCCAGTAAAATCCTTGATAGGAGAAGTTGTGACTGCTGCTTGTTTTCAGCTGTGTGGCATCTGAGGTCTGAAGGTTCCTCTGCAGCGCACCCTGGACATGCTCGGGTAACTCTGGCATCCCAGAGCCCAGATGCAGCAGTTCCTACAGGCAGGAGACAAAAAAGAGAAGTATGTATCATACTTAATACAGCACATGCTGGACAACAGCTGGCCAGATGAATAATTTTCCAGACATAATGGAAAATATTATTCTTTAGGAGGACTTGACAGGACTCATGCATACCATTCACAATCCAGAGTCCTGCTCCAGCTCCTAGAGCAGGCCACAGGGTCAGGGTCCTGGTAATTTTTCTGCCACTGCTGTTGAACCAGTCTTGGGAAAATCAGTCAGCATCCATCTCTGCTGCTCCATAGTCCTACAAAACAGACGGTGACTGTGCACTTTCCATGGCATTGGGAAACCAAAGGGATGTTATCACCTCCTTCTAGGACCAAAACTCAGAATCCAAAAAAAAAAAAAAATCCTATTTAAAGATTTACTAGTGGAGATTTTGTTCTAAGTAATGGAAAATGTCTGATCAAACATAATATTCCTCTGCAAATATTAGTGTAACGAGGCAAAGAGGGCACGGAGTGAAACTGCTCATTTTTTGAGATTCTGCCTTCTTGTGGAGCAAGAGACTCTGGAGACTGTTTAATTTCAATTTCCCCGCAATTAAAAGCATGTTCAAATAAAGCCCAGGACACATACATCTTTGCACTTGCGAATCTGTACAAGTTATGTGCAAATGTGACACACACAGACCCGTGCTATTATTTGAGCTGTGAGTCATAGAAGAAAGGAATGTTAACAGCCAGCACAAGGACAGCTGAATGCATTTTCATCAACCTCCTTGATAATGATGTGATAAACTGTCAGCAGGGCTTCCTCCTGCTGCCCCAAGAAAGCCCCCATGGCCCGTCAGAGCAGTAGAAACCCCTGGCATAGCCCCTGCCAGGTCTCAGTGTAGGCACTGCCAGCCCTTGGTCGTGCTTGATGAAGGCAGCTTGCACATGAAGCGTGGGCTTCATCAGATGATCACTGAAACCAAATTTGCTCCTTGGAAAACATGCACACATTCCCACGGTCCCAGGAAACAGTGGGCTGCCAAAACAGATTGCCTCGGCTGACCCGGCCCAGCTTTCTCCTAGCAGAAAATACATACTGAAGATCTCTTAGGCCAACTTGCCAACTTCTGCAAAGGTGAAAACCTCGTGGCCTCTCCCCACCTAAGTCACTGAATGGGCTTATAACTGGCCTGCCACAAATGCTCACAGGGGGAGAAGCCAAGATGGTTTTACCCACCTGTGTTCCTGCAAAAGGTGACCGCAGCGTCCAGCTAAACAGCCCATGTGGGAGTTCCACGAGAAACCAGTGAATCTGCTCAGTGTTTCACCTCTGTTGTCTCAGGGCTCTTTCTTGCTTCCTCAGGCATGAACCCTATCACATTTACAGTTTTATGAGTCAGGAGGAGAGGTGCATCTGGCTGTTGGGGAATTGATAGGAGAAATAGAGGGCCTTCCTTGAAGCATAGCTAAGTGCCAAGCTTTTCATGCAAAGTTGCAGCCTGAAGTATGCTAATTACACTGCCCTTATAGGCACAGAGAAATCAGGCAGTGAAAAACAATAAAGTGGTTATATGGTTTGCCAGAAAGCCTTTTAAAAAAGGGGGGAAAAGTAAAAAAGCACCTGGGTTTTGTCACAATTTTGCCTTGGAACAATGTGGTAACCTTCCTTTCCAGAGAAGGTATTAGATTGAGACTTTGGAGGTGGGTTTTGGTGCAGGCTCTTACACAATGCCCGTGATTGGTTCCCTCTCCCTAGAAACAGCGTTAGTCCATCCAGACCAGGTGCTCTATTTCATCCAAGATGCTGTAAAGAGACCTCTGAGCCCAGGTTCTTATGGGGACCCCAGAGTTCCTGGGAACACAGGCACCAGCTTGTCTTTCTTGGTTCCTCCTTGCCTGCAGGGAGCAGATTGGTGATTAGGCTGGGATCTGCCATGGTCCTTGCCGTGCCTTGTCACTGGGGATATCACTAGGTGGCCCTGTTAGATTGTCTATTTCTAATGAGCAAGGTTTTAATCTTCAAAAAAATATTTTACTGTTAGGGATTGGAGCTTTAAAATATTTTCTTCTTTCCTTAGTTTTTAAATAAATGATTCTTATTTTGAGAGAAATCACTACATGAATCTGGGAGCTTGCTGGGAGGTTTACTCCCAGTATTTAGACAGAAAACCTTCAAAACCACAACTCTGGGCTCAAAGGAATGAACTTTCTTTCAGAAGAGGTTTCTTTGTACATGGTTTGAGACGACCTTTGCTCTAAAGTTAGTAAATGCATATAAATAAAAGAAGATGGTCTTTGAGCAGCTGATAATCTGGGCCGCTTCAGTAGAAAGGTAAACCAGAGGTTTGCTACAGATTGGCTCGGTGACAGGAGGAGAAGGACAAGTTTCTTTTTCAAGTGGAAAGGCTGGCACCTTTGCAAGGACCCCTTACATTTACCTGGGACTGCACAAGGACAATGTATCAGCTTTGCAAATCCTGTCACATGTTACTTTGTCTCTGAAAGGTTATTTGTGCTTCTGTGAAAGGCCATTGCAACACCGAGCTTTTCACCCCAATACTTCCCAGTTAGAAAAAGAAAGAGTGTTTATACAGAGAAGCTTGTAACCACTTGTACAGCTGCAGCACGAAGGCAGCTTGGGACTGAAAGAGTTTGTAACTAAAAACATCCCACAATCATATTTCCCAGCACTGAGGAGCTGGACCAAGGCTCTGTGTTTCATTCCTTGTACAGCTGCTTGGCCACTCAGCATTGTGAATTTTAAGGAGACCACAGAGCATCAGCACATTGTGCTGAACTTCTGGGTCTGCTGGGAGAAGGGAGATGTAAAAGGTCAGAAAAGAAGAAATGATTAGTGCCTGGGAGAAATTATGGGACCAGAGGAGGTGCTGCTTGGGAAGGAGTGATGCAAGCTCTCAAAAGCTACTGATGAGTTCTTTCCTGCAAGCAGACACCTCTGCTACCAAAGAGTGGTTGGCACTCCACCAGTTATGGAAAACCCAAAGACCGGTTTGGCTCTTCAGCAGTGAGCTGACCTTCTGGCAGTCTGCACACCTGATAACCGCTGTACTTAAAGATTGTGCATGCTCCGGAAGGCCAGCTGCCACAACAGAAGTCATGGAGATGAGAAAAACCAAAGCGCAAAGAAACCCACACCAATTTATTCACCAAACTAAACTGAGCAAATCTTCATCCCCAGCAAGGTGTCAGAGGGGAGGGGAGGGAACAGAAAGCACATTTGTCCAGTTGGCACATTATAGCCAAAAAAATTACTCATTTTAAAATGTTCACTGTCTTTACACAGGACAAAAAAGCAAGGGGTAAATTTTCTCCACTAGCATAAAGTCAGAAAACCCACCAGGGACATCTGCCAATGTCAGTGGAGGGGAATCTATCCTGGATACTGCAGAAATTCTGGTGATTGCTCTTTGGATATCAAAACAGCATCAGCCCCAGTAAGAGAACAAAGCCCAGGTTCTCAAAGCAGAACATTTCTTTTCTGAACATCCTGAATAACAAAAACTTGAAAGGTCTCCTTAAGACCCAAGAAAACTGCTCCCTTTTTCTGAAGCCATTTGACTTCCACAGTGCTGGAATTTCTTTGGGAACTTGCTGGGAGGCTGTTTGGATGTCTCATGCCATGTATAAGATTAGGCAGGATCCCTTCCTTTCCTAAGGACACAGCTTCCAGCCAAGCACAGCTCTGAGATGAGCCCATGACCACCTTGCTGATTAGATCTGGCCATTTGCAGGGCTTTGCAGGGGTTATTTGCTTGTTCTAGCCTTGCACTTGAATAAACTAAGCCATCACAGGGGCTACAAAAGTGGCAGAGGCTACAAAACCTCTGTAAAACCTGCTGTCTGAGCTGTCTGAGAATCCCCTTTGCTTATCCATTGGCCCAAGGAAGGTTTCGCAGTTAGAAGTGGCAAGGCAATTTGGCACAAGAGGCATCTACCATTTAGAAATTCTCATGATTACATGGGATCAAGTGGTGTGTCCAGCCACACACAGGATGATGACAGAGCTCCCTCTCAAGCACTACAGAGGCCACAGTGGTCACTAAAGCCAGCAGGTAGGACTGGTTACAGCTGTAAACCGTAGAGAGACGTGTCACCTTTCAGCCACTGTTCTTAAACTTAAGCTTGTGTCCCCTGTTATGTGCCAAAATGTTACATGCAGCAGAAATAGAAAGCAAAGGATACTTAATTCAGGAAAACCTCCCAGAGAAGAGGTTTCTGCTGCCTGCACCCCTTTTTTCAACAGTGGCACCTCTCATCCCAGGAAGAAATTATCCACATATTTCTAAGCACTGAGGCAAACACAAGGGCTTTTTACATCTCTCCCAGCCTTGCCTTCTCCAAGTTGTTTCCAATTACACCCAGCTTCCATCAGCATCTCTCACTCTCCTTGCTCGCAGGAGACAAGTTAGATGCTGACTTTGTATTTTCACCTTACTTGTTCTCTGGGCTGTGGGGGAGGAAAGGGAAAGAAAGAGAAAGTGAATGTAAGTGAATATCAAGAAACTGCCTTAGATAAAATATTCAGATCTTACAGTGAATAATACATGGGAATGGAAAACATTTTTCCAGCTACGTGCCAAGTCCAGTGCACTGTAGCAGAGACCATACCAGCTTGGCTAACAGCACCTTACAGAGGACCAAAGGAGGCAAAAAAATTTGCATAGCTTCTGTTAATAACTAAATTCCCCTTCAACGATGCAGCAGCAGACGCAGGCCATGCATACACTCACACACACACTCACACTCACACACATTCTTTACACTTCTGCACCACCAGCAGAGGTGCCGTGCTGACATGCAGCAAAACAACAGGAGAACTTCCTCAGAGCTTTCATCTGGAGGCTGGGCTGCTCTGTGCTGCTGATCAGCAGGAACGATCCCCAAGATGATTAATAGAGGTTTGCTGTGCAGCTGCCATATCACCACCACTCTGCACTCCTGTATGCCCCCCCTCTTCCACTTTCCTGGTGGCCATAGCAACATCCCCAGCATTGTCTGCAGTGCCAGCTCTTCCCTCCTTTCAAGCAGCCTCCGCTCTAGGAAACGATCCTCGTGAGTAGCAAACCTGTGTTCTCCACGCTCACAGCCTTTTTAATCTGTGACCGTTTCCCAGCAGGATTCTGACATTTGCCAGGTGCCAGGGGCCCTGCTCACCCCCTGCCTTCCCCTGCCCATCCCACCACTGACTGGAGCTGAGGAGTGCAACACAGCGCATACCGGGCTCAGAGCATGGCTGGCTTTACCTGCTGGCAGCATTTCACAGGCACCCTCTTGGAGCCCCTTCTGCCCTGCACAGAGGGGATGTCCCTGGCCTCGCTGCAGCTCTGCTTGGTGCACTGGCCCAGAGTGTCTTGCCTCTCCTCTCTGTGTCCCTCTCTAACCAGAGGGTTGGCTGGACTAAACACGGGCACATCCCTTCGTAAGAGCTGCTGAATCAACCTGGGCACCAGCTGTAGCTGGGGAAATGGCATCCCACTCCACTGGATGGGAAAATGCTCATCTAAGGACAAATTGTAACCTGGGCTGCCTGAGCATCCATTTAATGGGTGCCACACTGCTGTGGGAGCTGCTCATCTCCCAGCTGCAGATGTTTCCTTCCAGTTTCAGGCACAAAGTGCACAGAGATGGGAAAAGAAGGAACCCTAAGGGATTTTGTGAACCCCACCATGTGCTAACTCAGGATACACATGCACCCCTGCTGTCCCAAAGCACTGTGCACATCTAGAAACCAGGGAAAGAAAGGGGGAAGGAGAGATAACACGGAGGCCCTCCATTCCCACTCATGGGCTCTGGGGAACAACTCAGCACTTGTACAAATGCAGGGACAAGGACCTGCACTGCTCAGCAGTCAATTCAGATAATGGCCATGCCAGGCTGAAACTGCTGCTCTGGATCAGCTCTATTCACAGCATTCCTCTTTCCAATGGCTGCTTGCACAAGTGTTCCAACAGGCTTAGCTTTCAAAGCACTTATTGCTCTTTAAAAAAACAAAAAACCACAGACCGTCTCTAAGGCTTCCAGAGGCATACACACAGCTAGAAGGAAAGATTTTGTTTAGTTTTTAAGCCCTTCATTGCTTTAAGACATAATTCATTTATGCAGGGAGATAAAAATGTTGCTTATTGCAGGCCAGCATACTTCCAGACAGAACTAATCATCATTACCCTTTCTGATTACTAAGCAAACAACTTGCTTAAGTATTGATCATAAATCTAAGATATCGCTTGGATTAATTTTAACTTTGCACATTAATGTCAGCTGCTGTGAGACGCAAATACAATAGATTCACTTTCCAATTGCTTGTCAGGATATTGTACATGTGCTACTGCAGTATCCCAGGCTCAGATATTGCATTCCTCCCCTGAGGTCTAACAAACAGGAATTTCAAGAGGGCAGCAAATGAATTTCTAGCCTGAGGGAAAACATTTGATGAAAAAAAGTCACATTGTTAATAGTTTTCGTGGAAAATGAGATGAAAGTGGGGTTGAAAAAAAAGAATACTGGAGTGGTTTTAGCTCTAAGTGCCACTGAGGGCCTGTTAAGAGCTGTACCTTGTCATTTTTTAGACTAGTCTCTTTTGCACACTGGGGCTCCCACTCAGGCTCACACAAAGCGTTCCTCACTGGGTATAAGGTAGGAGGAAGACTGCTGCTCCCTGTGGGCAATGTCAGGAAAGAGAGCCGGCCTGGTAAAAGCTAAAATATAATTCAGGAAGCATTATGATATCTGGATTGACTAAAAATCATTATTTTTATTGGAAGTATTCTTTCTCGTGGTGAGAGTTCTTTACTCCTGTGGATAGCTAGCACTTTCCACAATAACTGTGAAAGCCCAATTTATCCAACAGAAATGTCGATGGAAGTCATTTGGGTCAGTTTTGAGAATACCACCTTGCACTTTGAAGGCAGCATGTAAAGTAATTTTCCTGTTTTATCCATCAGGAATCAATGGCAGACAGGGCAGGTGGGTTGGACAGCAAGTGGGTTTTAGTGCACAGAGCTGCTGCTCAGCTCACGGCTTCATCACCAGCTGAGGGAAAACATATATTGGGGCATTAAACAATCACTACATGCATTACCACATTGCCCCCTTGAAAGGGAGGCTTGGTGGCTACAGAAATCCATCTCTGTTGTTCTTGGATTCATTAGGAGTAGTAAACTGATGTGCAAAAAACCCCCAACAACACACCATGTATAAAATCTCCAAGCAGTCCTTAAGTGCCAAGGGATTTCGTAGGAGGCCCTGGTGAGGCAGGCTGCAGCTGAGGTAACCTGCTTCTCCAGCCTGCTAATTACCTTGATCCATTTTCAAGGAAGAGGATAAAATGTCACAATGACATATTTTACTTGAGCTAATCAATGCTGTGGGCTGCAAACCAAAAGAAAACAGCCCCATTAATTCACAATAACCTTCTTCTGAAACCTTTTGGGGTTTTATGCTTAGCTGCAGCTAAACAGAGGAGGTTAAACAACAAAAATGCAGAACCACTTACTTCGCTTCTCAGCTCTGATGGGCAGCCTTCAGAGCAGGCACAGCTACAAGGTAAATGCTGTGGCACAATCCAGACCAGACACAGCAGCTCCCTCAGGCTTCTCTGCCAGCTGCATTGCCAGTGCTTGCATCAGTCACTGCTGGGCTTCCTCCTCCGTCCACAGGAAGCAGCAGCAGACACGGTCCGAGGAGCAAGGGAGCCTGCTCAGGGGTCTGCACTGAGCTAAAGCTGTGGCAGCGTTAGGGCTCAGGACAGATGAAAGTCTCAGGTGGTGAGCAGGACGTGTCAAGCCATTTACTGTGTGCTTCTTCAAAGGCCTGGATGAATGAACCAAGTCAGAGCTCTTGGTGTGGGCTGGTGTTTTGTTTGTTTGTCTGTTTGGGGGTTTGGGCTTTTTTTGTTAAATACGAACAGAGGTTAGGGTTATTCAGGGAGGATGTCCTGTCCCTGCTCCCCCAAAACTGTCCTCTTGCCCTGACACAACGATGCTTTCCCCGCCTCACTGCCACACTCAGAGGCTCCTCCCATTCCTTTGTATCAGGCTCCCTCTGTGCTCCATATCGTGTGTGCACTGAGAGTGCAAAGAAAGCCAGCAATTGCCTGGGATTAGTTTTTAGCAAAACTTACTACATTTATTTTTTAAAATTTATTTAAAAAATAAAAGCACTCTGAGGAAAAATTCCCTTTAAAAAATGAACAGACTAGTTGCAAAGGATTTAAAGCAATTGATTTCAAAGCAAGTGGAATACCAAAAGGTTGATAGCTGACACCTGTGACTGGACTATTATGAAATAAGTTTATAGCTGTTTAGAAAGGGCAGGCAAGAATAAAATAATTAGCTTGGTATGTCAATGATTTATTTTTTTTAAATATATATATTTTCTTTGTTCTGACAGGACACAGGATTAACTTAGAAGTCTCTACTTAGTAAGGAAAATGAAAGAAGCAGCCTGGGAAACATGAGAGGTCTGCTACAGGTCATCTAACAGGCAGAATTAGGTATACAGTTTTAATTTATTTTCTTAAAAGAAAAAAAAAATAAAGCCATTCACTGAAGGCTTTGGTAGCCTTTTCCTTTCCCAGCACAAAGCTTTGAAACAGGCAAGAGATTCAAGAGCTACTTGGGATACGATGGGAATGATTTTCTGCAAAGTTAAAGGGAAGAGGGAGGTTCGGAGGATGGGTAGCTCTCTGAAGAAACAGTATTAAAAGCACACACACATGCTCTGCCAGTGCGGAGGAAGCATAGCAGGAGAGCAACTTGGCTCTGCTAGGAGCTATGAAACAGCCTGAAACTTGAGAAGAATAGAAAAATAGGACATAGGGTAAGTTATTCAGGAGAAGCGTGACGGAAGAGCATGGATTTATAAGGGTAAAATCAAAGGCCAAAGACACAGAACAGGCCCAGAGAACTGCAATATTACCAGGAAGGTATGTAAATTAATACATTAGCAAGACAACAGAGACCACTTCTCAGTGGGAAGGGAGCAGCTAGCCCTGAGGAGTGGAGCAATTTATGCTGCTCTGCACTGAAAAGGACACAGGTAGGATGTGGACGGGCAGAAGAATAACACCCAGGGAAAGAGTTAAAAGAGCCAAGATGACACCAGAAGAAAACAAGCCATAGAGTACTCTCAAAGGTAGAAAATTCCTGAAAGCTTGTTTAACTGGTTAGACCTGAGGAAATGCACCCAGAATGCTCATCAGCCTATGGGAGAACATGTCAGAATGACCAGAAATTTCTGTCGAGCACTTAAAGGAAGAATGGCACTGGATAATGGGAAAGTAGAAGGGCAAAATGGTCCTTTAAAAGATTACTTAAATGTCCAATGATAACAGAGCAAGTGGCTTCAACTGCAATTCCTAGAAAAGCACTGGAACAAATTATCCAATTATATGTGAACATGCAGTAAGCAAACATGTTACAAGCAACCAACTTCACCAAGTCATTAATAAAATCCACATCAAATCAATCTAGTTTTTAACGCATTGCCATACCAGAATATAAAATCTGAGAGAGGTTTGTGGGCTTGGTTTGGGTATCTTTTGTGATCCCCTCCCCATTATTTTGGGTTTGAGGTGGGTTTTTTTTTCCACATCCAGTTAGGTTTGGAAAGCAGAAATAATTGGTTGCTGAGTGAAACAGAGCAACCTCGGGGGACTTTGATAATACAGGAGTTTAATAAGGTGCCATGAAATGAGATCTCTTTAAATGTTTCTCTTTATTTGTGTATTTTACTCTCTTTGTATGTCTGGCCATCCAGATCACTCGAGCTGGCTCCCCACCATGACACAGGTGCTACTAAGTATTTCTTTAAACAGCACAGCAAGAATAAGGTTTACAAGGAAACCTGGGGTTCACAAACGCCAGATGAATGTAAATACACATTTCTGTGTGCACATGAAAGCGTACTGCAGTGGCATCCAGAGCTGTTTTAAAAATAATTATGTGCATTAGTCATGGGGTTGAGCAAGGAAAGGTTTTATAAAGGCAGAGTTGTCAGCCTCCATCCACACGCAGCCGAGTGCGGGGAGGTGCAGGCAGAGATCTAATATGCGAAACCAGCCGATAAATACCTTACACCACTCAGCAAGAAAAATTAAGCTGTGAACCATACAACATACATGGATTATCACCCCACATGGATAGGGGCGTGTCCAAGGACAGGGGCACAGCATGTCAGCCCCCGGGGCAGCGCAGAGAAAGAGATTCTCAGTGCTGCAGCTGCCTAAGGATGGACATGTAGGCCTAGGGAAGTTCTGGTGAGAGGAAGGAGACCGAGAGATTTCAAGGATCCACAGGAGAAACCTAGTGGGTGGCTGCAACTTTTCGCTGTGAGGGAAAGTGGCCAGCTTCCAGGCCGTGGTACCAGGCTGGGCAGGCATAGTACGAGTGGCAGCTGACCTGAGTAGGGGTCTTGCTTGCAATAAGTGATGGGAACATAACAGAAGAAGATGGGAATACCTGGAAGTTGTGCACTGTGGTTCAGAAATCTGGGTACTTGAAAGCTATCAAGACACAAAACATCATTGGTTACATTCCTCAGTCCTCTGGCTCAATGAACATCATCTAAATAAAGCAAACAACTGACAACCACTTTTTCATTGTCTGCTGAAAAAACCCAACAAACTAACCTCAACTGTCCAATTGTTCCAGTCCCAATAAATAAGAGAAAAGTAACCAACCTTTTCAACAAAAACTCTAATTTTTCCCCTTTTCCTTTAGCAACCTCCTACAACACATGAACATAACTAGTGGCTGCATTGCAGACACCATCTGTTCCAGCACAACAGCAACTCACCCACTTCTACCCACTCAGCATGACCAGAATTTAGCAGTGCCTGCTGCATGTGCAGGGGAGGCACATGTGTTGTGAGTGGTGGAGGAGAGCAAACTAGGATAAGGAAGGGACAGTCACTGCTAGAGGGGGAGCAGAGTGCAGCTCTGCAATGAATCCTTCTTTTTGAGAGGATAGCAAGCTGGCCACACTCAAGAAGGGTGAGAAGAATTCATCCTGGGAGAACCAAGTGTTTCACCATCTTGTAAACTGCCTAGTCCTGATGCAGCCATCCAAACCTATTGCTTCCTTGCCACCAGCTACAGCTAGCAGTCCAACCATTTTTAGTGTGAAAATCTTCTAGTAGAGTACTCCACAGAGTATTTTTCAACAGGTAGGGCATCTCATGGAATACGGATAAATCATTCTGATTTATCCATTCCATGAGTCAGCCTGGGAATTCTGGTATCAGCCCTGGCATGGGCAGAGGACCACAACTTGGCCCTCAAATTCTGTTCCCTCATCCAATAGTTTTGCTCCGTGGTCATGAGATTCTGCACCTAACCTTGGGAGAAAGATACAAATAACTGCATCTCACACCACTGTAAAACAAACTGCTTGGCAACAAGACACAGTACCTGGTCTGTGGGGAGCTACACAAAAATGTATCCTCTTCTGCTGAACTTCAGCTCTTGCTACTCCCCCCACCGCCCCCAACAGGGAATGCATAAAATCTATCAAGACCTTTTTCTGTAAGAACTTTAAACAATTAGCACAATTCCACCGAGGAACAATTTCTATGAAGCAACAAGAACACAGAGAGAACAAGGTTTTGCCCAGAGTTTCAGTTCTCTTTGCAGGAAGGGCTCTGAGCTGTGGGCTTCCTCTCAAGGCACATTGCCAGTGCTGTACTTCCAGTTTCTAAGACTTTCTGCTTTTTTACTTGCTGTATTTGGATAATCCAGGTTCCATGCAGTATCATTCCCTTTGCACTTGGATGCTTTGGTAACTCCATCAGTTCACACAGCTCAAATTCTGCTCTTCAAATATCTGCTGAAATTATACCTGCTTCATTGAGAAGTCATTTAAGACTTCTAAAGGTAGTTAATTTTTCCCATATTTAACCCTTCTGGAAGGGGGATGTCACGCCCCTGTTTCCTTATATGCCATCACTTGGTTGACTGTGCATGTATAAACTGTTTTGTCATTCATCTGAACTAACCCAAAATTTTGCTCACTGGAAATGGGATTTCATTTGGTAGTTATTTGCTCAGCATCAACACCCAAATGTATCAGATTATAAACTTGAATAATAATTCTCTTGATTAGGACAAAAGGCATGATATATAAACCAGTGCTTGAATATACACTGAATGTAATCATTGCTACATAGAGCATTTTATTTTCCTTATTCTCTGCCATCTAAACTCCCTAAAATACCAGGAAATCACTTTCCTAAGTCATTACCCTTAAAATAATCCTCAATCTACATTACCTTGTAATGACAAAAGAGTAAACAGTTTACACAGATGGCAATAAAGCAAGCAAGATTCAGTGTTACATGAAGTAGTAAATTATGCATGTATTAAAGGAATCTACAAAAGCAAAATCCTATGCATATAAAATAATAAAACTGGGTTAAATACAGATTTTTTTCAATAGTTTGAATCAAGCTTTTACTTTAGTACAAAAACTACTAGCATGCTAGGAAAACCCCACTCCTCATTTAAACATGATTTATATTACCTGTATTACCAGCTTCATTTCAGACTGACCCTTTTTAATACTGTTTATGGTTAAGATATCAAACTGAATGTATGTGTTCTCTGCCCATTTTTGGAGCTACTTTTATTATTCACTTAAATGTTCTCTTTTCTCTTTCTGTATATGTGCTCACATACACATCTATCCCTCTCTATACACCCCCCTCCTATCCTATCTTGATAAAGAGATAATATTTGAAAGTAATGCCATTTAAACAAATCTTTAGGACTCCTGTAAGAGCCCTTGCCAAAGTGGAGTTTCTTAGTTACACAACTGAGGAGTTTTAAGCCAGGCGAGCTCTGAGCAGTTGCTGCTGTGGGGGGTGAAGTTGAATAACAGAGGCCAAACAGGAAAAAGCCAGCAAGACCTGCATCAGGCCATGAGAGAACAGATGACTTCGTAGGAGTGAAGAAACCTTCCCACTTCAGAGGGAGTTCAGACTGGCTGTGGTACTTCCTGCCACAGAGACTGAAGATGGAGAGTCTGTTTTCCTTAGTAAAAATCCAAGGGGAATGGGGAGGAGGAAGAAGAAGCGTAGGAAGCTCCTTGTAAATGGTTATCCTCCAGGCTTCTGCAGAAGATCTAATAGCACTTGGGTTCTGTAGGTTTCCTGCATAGCACCTAGGCTGTGTTCAGTCCTAACTTTCCTTCAGCTGGAAGTTCTATTTCTCCTCAGATACTGCTTTACTTACCAAAGTAGGGGAATTATGCACTGTATAAGAAAGAGTTCCTACAGAGGTGGCATTTTCCCAGCTGGGCGCCTGAGACAGCTTGGAACATTTGCCCATGCGCTGACATCTCATTTGACAGAGCAGGCAGAGTTACTGAGATAGCAGAGGTGCAATCTCACAGTACTGCGAGCTGTTCTCACGGAGGACAAAACAACACACTCTATTCAAAATGCAAGTGTCCCCAGCAATACAATGTGAGGAGATTTTCTTGTGATAGTGCTTCTAAAACTAAAAAAAAAAACAAGCCCAAAACGAAACAAAAACCCCAAAAACAAAACACAAAAACCACCACAAAACAAACAAAAAAATCAACCCAGCAGCACAGATGAAAATTATACAGCCCTAACTCTTCTGAAAAAAAAATAAAATATTGACATTCACAACCAGTCAGGAGACAACAACAAGTAACTTCATAGGCAAAAGGTATTTCAGTTTTTGGCATATAAACAAAAGGCTGGAGTCATTGCATCCTTATTGTCTTGGGGTGACTTTATGGTGCTGTATCCCCTATCGCCAGCTCTATGCCCAGACAGGAATCCTGTGCCTTTCTGTGACTTTAAGCTGGGTCCGAGAGAAAGGGGAAAAAAGCTGAGCGAATTCTTCAGTGTGGTTTTGTGTTCAAGGACTCACTCACAGACTCCCCTGCGCTCTCACTGCTGCAGAAAGAGGAAGCATCTTCCTGCTTTTCCCCCAGCTCTTGGCTCCTTTTCTCAGGAGAGAGACGGAGAGTTAAATTTCTTTGCTTTTTAGCTAGCCTGCTAGCTGAGGCAAGAACTTTTCCTGGGACTGTGGCTTTTTCTTCTTCTCCTGGAACTGTTCAGCAACAGCAGAACATCACCAGGAGGCCCCACACTGTGGCCTGGAGGGGTCCAAGCCACACCCCAGCTCCGGAGAGAGAGCGGAGCCGCACCTACAGAAAGGACTCTGGATCTAACCAGGTTTTCTCCACAGCGAGAGGTTTTATTATTTAACATTATTCATTTTTTTACTTCCCTCTTGTGCCTGCATGCACCCAACTTGTTAAACAAATAGGTTCTTTTCACTCTCCTCCAAGGAATTTCTTTCTGAACCTTGTGGGGAAGGGGCTGCTGAAATCTGCCTTCTATTAAAGGATATGTTCTTTTAAGAGGTTTTCTCCAAATTTGTCTCAAACCAAGACACTTATACATAAGTATTATACATAAGCAAGTTGGCCCCATTTGCAGCCAGCAAGCTTAAGCTAACTTGGAATCTGTATAACTGAATGCAAAGCTAAAGAGCTACAGTACATTTCCATGACATTTGTATGAACATGCACGAGCAGAGTTATTCAGATCAGAGCTGAGGACTCTCATGCTCAAAAAGGACAAACTGCCTAGCAAGGAATAACATTCAGTATTTAAATGAGAATTTATCTGCTATAAAAGAACAGGACATTTGTACTAACACAGAAAGCTCTGAAGGCTGAAATTACACTTAAGCAGGAACAAACCCAGTAGCAATCAGTATTCCTATTCCCACAGCACTCCAGGCTACATCAAAGTATACAGTGAGGTTTTTCACACACCTTTCCATCTTGTTATTACCATCTGACACCCCAGTGCACACCATCATTTGTGCCAGTGCAACTTACTGTCCCTGAGCAATTAACCCTTGGGCTTGAGACAGTGCTGAGGAAACCTTTTCCTATCAGTGCCAATTATCTAATTTTTTAAACTGTAGCTGATGCATAGATGAACTTAAAGGTTCCTGTTATAAATAATGTTGCATCTTTTGTGGGTGGGTGCTAAACTCAATGAAACAGAAGTAAATCAGAACACCTTTGCTTAAAAATAGGGTGTTGCAGGTATTTGAGCTCCTCAGTAGCAGTGTCAGGCCACAAAAGGCCACAAATGAGTGTACAAGAGTCTGGTCTTTTATCAAGCTCCAGCAGAATACCAGTACCCCTTATCCCTGAAGGTGGACCTAGGAAGCTGAACTGGCTCTGAACCCCGAGATGAGGAGCAGCGACCCCAGTCTCCCCAAACACCTTTCAGTTATTCTCACAGGGTTCATTTTAACAAATTGTGAACTTTGAATTTTGCCGCGAAAATGAAGAAACTGGTTTTGGCTTTTCCACATGCTACCTTTGCATATTTAATTTTTAGCACATGAAACTCAGTTTAATTACATTATACTAGGACTGAAAAAAAAAGAACTTAATCCCAAATCAAGTAGAAATCAGATATGGATAATTTTTATTATATCAGTTAAAATATTTTACTTTAGAGAACTACAAGGAAGATAATCTAAACTGAGTCAGTGCTTGAAAATATTTATATCACTGAACTATGGCATGAAAAAGCTATACATGAAAATTATACATATACCACTGAATGCCCTTTGACATTTGTATTCCCCATTGTTACAAATTCAAGCAAGACTGTTAAAAGTGAGGTTCTCTTGCCTGTGACTGCTCGTTTGGAGTCTTTTGAGCTATGTAAAGGTACTTCTTCCATACTCCTGGCTCCCTGGTGGAGCACCTCACTCCTCTGTGGGGTAGCCAATACCAAAGGGATTTTAAAGGATTGCCTTGTACAGAGGAATGAACCCCTTGAAGCTTTGCATTAAGTCCAAAAATCGCATGTAACAGTAAGTTAAAGCCCTCTTCTCCCCTCTAGCAATCAGCTACAATCTTGGAGATACAGCTACAAGCTTGGAGTTTACTTCTGTCTCATATCCTCCAAAAGGCCCTTCTGCACCCCATCCTGCAATCAAGCTGTGAAGATACCAGTACATCTTTCCATAAACTGCTTCATTTGGCTTTCCAGCAAAACCTTCATCTTGATAGCTCTCTGTGTGCCTATAAGAAATTCCAACCTGCATGCGCATCCTGTGTCCGAGTTGTCCAGACAGCTGGTTTTGGCCTTGTGCTTCCTTTCACTGAGATTTCATTGAATTCGTAACTTCATCATGAAGGGTGATTGGCCTCAAGCTTATAAAGACTAATCACTAGGCAGAGCCATGCCTTGTAAACTGCAGAAAGTGCTGGCTAACAACCATCCCAGCTCTTAACAAAATCCCAAACATATTTTCAGGTCAACGCTCTATCCATCTGTTAGTGTTGCATTCAATGTGTTCTCTATTTTGAAACTTATAAACTTGCATTTTAATATGCATGTAAACAGAAATAATTCAAGAACAGCATCACTGGGCTCTGATTTATTGTGAAAACACAACAACCACCATGGGGCAACAGGCGGTGTAGAAGATTACTCAGCCATGCCTGGTGAGTATCCTGAGAACACGCGAAACCCCAAAAGGAAGGACAGGCTTCAGATTTCATACACAGGAGCAAAAAAGAAAATCTGCACTCAAACAATTGGTTATGTGACCTTGCATGACACGACTGCAAGGGTGTATTCACCTAATTAATCAAGATAATCCTCTTTCATAAAACTTGTTGCAAGTGAAATATTCCTACGAATTTGTGACTTGTTTGGTTTACTTTTTCTCCTGCAGTATTTATGAAAAACATTACATCTGTATCTATATAGACCAGATACTTCCCATACAAGCTTGACTGCTTAGACAAAATTCCAGCTGCATCCACGTGGATTTCTTAGATTATTTCTTTCCTATCAAAAAGGTCAAAAATGTAATTCTTATTTTCTTTTTGAATAAGCCACAGTAAAACCATATAGCCAAAAATGCTTTATTTCACCATTAGCCATATAACCAATATGCATAAAATGGTGGCTGTATTTTAGTTCAAAACAGTTCCAAACCCCAAGAAAGCTATACTGAAAACATTAACCAATACTTTATTCCTATAAAAATAAAAAAGAAAAATTATACATTCAAGAGGTGTCTACACTTTTAAGCAATAAATTAAACTTTGTAATATCAACATCAATTTACATTTCAAGTGATTTAAAAGAAAAGTACAGCGTAGGATACAAAACAGTCTCTTTCCTTACCTTCCAAATACATCAAATACATTCTTTTATTCCTTTAATGCACTGGCATCTAAGATCTTAGAAGAAACTATAGAGTGCTACAGGAAAAGAAAAAAATTTTAAAAACCCCAGCCAGAGTCCCTGAATGGATATTACCTTCCAAGATTTTGCTGACAAAACTCTGACAAAAAGGCTAACTGAACTTATATGAAAATACATACTTAGTGACTAGAACAGTGAAATCTTCTTCAAAATTTGCAAAAAAATCCAAACAGCATCGTCTTTCCCAACTGTTATGCAGTTTATTCAGTACTATAAACACATTTCCATATCAGTTGTAATCAAGGTCAGTTTTAACCAATACATCATTTGTGGGAATGAATGGTGGGCAGATTTTTAAAGCTTTTATAGGACCGTCCCCATTATACACCTTGTATCTCTCTATTAAGGTTGCACAATGAAGTGTGAAAACCTAAATAAATTATGTTTGGTGCTCACTGCGCAGGTCACTGGAATGTAAGCGTTGACACACTTGTCATTTATTTTGCAAAACCTGGATTAGAAATGGATTTACATTTGAGCACACAAACTAATTCCCCACCTAATTTCTACAGACAGTGATTTAATTCCTGCTAAACCCCAAGTTTTCAATCAGGTATGCAAAGCTCTGAATTAGAAGGGCACTGATCAGGACTAACTCAAGTGCTGCCATGCTCCCCTGCTCCTTAACTGAAGCAAATGAAGCCCACTGCAGTTAACATTGCTGGGCTGAGGGGTTTTTTTTGGAATGAAGGGAGGGCTTTGATATTCCTGCAAACTCATACATATACACCTGATCTCACTTTGACCTAGACTGCTCAAGTTATATAATACAAGTACATCCCCACTAAGATCAATATAGGCTGTGGATTTACTCTGCAGGATTTCAGCCCCTTTTCTAAGGAGGGCAGCCCTTTCTCCTTACTCCTGAATCAGGACTGTGACCATCCCTTAGCAAGAAAGTTGACAAATAATCAGGCATTTGGGCTGATGATGCGCTTTCTGTGCTTTAGTGGCCATACTGTACACTAGTTGAGAGTTTGCTTTATGACTAGGTAAGATGTGCCCACAGCTAAGAAGGTACTTCTGGCAGCTAACCTTTTATTTTTGCAGAAAAAACTAATTTTTTCTTTCCTTTAAAAGGTATGTTTTATATAGAATTTGGCAAATAGTCATTCCTTACTTGAAGATTTAGATTCAAATTTTTTTTTTAAAGCATATATTCTAGCTTGGTGCAAGACAACTTCCTGATGTTTGGGAGAGGCAAGCTCCAAGGACTATTAACAAAATGTTTATTCTGCAAAAGGCTGATAGAAATATGATGCTGCTCTGGCATAAGTTGGTAACTGATGTTAGGTAAGGGGTTTAATAGCTCTAACAAAGCACCTGCTTCCTCTTAAGCATGCGGGGCAACCTCACCAGTTACCCAGCCACATTCGGGTTTCATTTATGTCTCAGAAAAAGGCATCATATGAAAACAGCCAAAATAGTTTTTAAGAGGAAAATATTTAAGAGGTGTTTTTAATGTTACTTAAGACCACAAACCAGTAGATGAGGAAAATGTTCCACTTAAAATTACTTTCTAGGTGGGTTTGACAAAAATTAAATCCCGTGGCCAACAGTATGGCTCTTTACCAAAGAAACTGCATCAAGAGAAATGATGCATTTAAAACACAATGTTCTGCAAGAGGAAAAAATATCACCTATTTCCCACCCCTACTTTATCTGTTCAAAACATTTTCATGTTCACAATGTTTGATTTTTTTCTTTTAATTTTTAAGTTAAACCCAGGTCTTACCTGCCCTGAACAAAACATTTCTTACATGCTTTTCCATATATCTTTACGATTTCTACCACTGGTACCAGCACTGTGTAAATTCCTCAGAAAGGAGATCAGTTGAGACTGGTCTGAACACCACATTGCCCCTTCAGCAGGTGAAAAAAAACATCCATTCTTAAGCAACAGTAACGTCACTTCGCCTGTCTGAGACAAAGCCAATTTTACAGTTGTGGGAAACCTCAGTGATTTTATAAGGCAAAAAAATGGCATTGCAGGAAACAACATCATGAAAGCCGAGTAAACAGAAATTGAACAGTTAACAGTAACCTGAAGTGTTTCACTAATGACTATTAAAATAAATGCTTTAATATTTTAAATACGACTTTAATTAATGGTTAACCTGCAGGTAAGTCCAAAATAACACACAAAGTAAGAGTCTTATCCAAGTAGTTAGGAGAGTCGATAAACCCACATTCTACTCTCGATTCCCACAGACCCCTCTTGAGATGAATTTGTCTTAAAAAAAAAAGACAAAAAGTATTTCCTGGTCTCTTACACTCCACACAAGTTGTTTTCTTCATAATATTATTGATCCTCAACATTTGCTCTTCATATGAGTGGTAAGAACACTACTGTCACATTTAGTCTGAGTTGGAAAACATTTAAACCTATCGGTATTATGTGCTACTTCTTCCTTTTGATTCAGAGAAACTTTTTTCTTTAGAATGACAGGTCTCAGTGATTGTAGATATTACTGCTTGACGCTTGTACAGTGTTAAAGTACACTAAAACTAAATCATATTGCACTGGACTGCTATATTTAAACTGCTAATGTAAACTATGGTTAAAACAGACAGTCATTTGAGATGGCTTAGCACTATCAGTGTCAGAATTTAAATGCAAGAAACCCATATAATCAAAACACTGTTTTATATAATGAATTAATTGTTGAGTTGGCTTTCAACTGCCTTTGAATGAAATATTTAATGACAACTTTACCTTCTACATAGCTACAATTAATAAATGCTTTTAACCAAGTAGACTGGTTGCGGGTTACTAATCAAAATACAAATATTTCCCAGCACGTTTTCTGGAAAGGCTGAAAGAGTAAAATAAACTTGCACTTAAATGCTACATTTCAGGATAAAAAATAAAGCCATTATCAGTGAAATAACTACGTTTAAATTATAATTGACTGCATATGAACCATGTGTGTCTATTTTCAACATTTATGCATTTAGACTGACTCAAGAATACTGTCTACAGGGAAGAGCTTTTGTTGTAAAATAGTATCATACTATAGTTATAATAAAGCCAATGCATAGTTCATTAGATAGCTCAGAACTAGAGTTCTTTTGAAATACATATATATTTAACCAAGTACTGCATAGTCAAAAATAGGAGGGAGAAAAGGAAAACCAACAGTTAAAAAACGGAGTGTTTATGAAGACTTATTGCTGAATTCATGGGTACATTTTGGCTGCATATAATTTACTATCAACACCTAAAAAATGGGATAATTAAAAGCAAACCCCTGGGTTACAGCTTTTTTGGTTGGTTGTTTTTTGTTTTTGTTTTGTTTTTTTTTTTTCTCTGCAAAACACCACCACTCTTCAAGGTTGGGTTGTATTTTAATGATTTGTGTTTGATACATCTGGTTACACAAAAGGCATTCATGGTTTAGGGCACTGTTTTTCTTACTTCTAATAAATAGCAAGATCTGTCCCTTGCACTTCTGTCTCAGAAGTGTTCCCCTGTGACATTTCTGAAGACATGCTGAATAGGCAGTTTAGTTACTTCCATATCAAATATAAAGCCACTAAGTTAAAATTTGTTTAATTCTATAGTGTATTTCACAGTGATGAAAACCTCAAAGGTTTATTGCTCCCTCTTCATCCACCACCACACCAGACATTTTGAATACTTATTTTCATGACCATGCCAGCACAGGAGAAATCAAGGTTAAACAGTTTTTATGAAGGTTATGCAGAATCTTGTCTTCACAGAATTTTCTGCCAGTTGCCAATTGCTTGACAATTAAAAACTTTGTGGTCATGAGTTTTATCTCCCTCCAAAATGCCCCCAAACCGATCAATTAAATCTATGTCTTTGTAATTTCTTAATTTTTGTGGAAACAAAAGCTGGCGTTAAGATGTTTTCATAACTATGCTTTCATTGCAAGATCAGATCTAAGGCATACTTCATTCAGTGCAAAGTCATCACGCACTATAGAGAGAAGACAAAACCCCTTCAATTCTTCCCTATGGACCTGGTACATGTGCAAAACCCAGCAAGACTGAAATAAAGATGGACATAATATACAAGATACTTGTGTAGTTAATATTTCCTCTAAGGTATTTAAAAAAAAAAAAACTTATACAGATTACTATATATACAGCTCTGAGTATTCTCTCCACGGCCAGCAATTTCAAACAAGCTATTAAAGTCCAAGAGCTCCCCAAGGGTATTACCAAACCTATCCAAGTTTACCAGACCAAGAGCAGCATTTGTTGTCACAATATGACCACCATCATTTAAATGCACACATACTAACCTAAGTCAAGCCTATACCACGTATCTTGAGACTGGAGTTATATGAGGAATACATTTGCAGTGCTTTGGTAAGTACATACTCAACAGGAAGAAACATAAATAGCAATTAGAATATAGAATAACCTTGAACACAAAAGAACCGTGAGTACTTCCATGAAAGACACGGATGTCACAAACAAGCTCTAAATATTTTCTTACAATTTATTTTCTTGCCTTTTTGCACTTCTTGACAAATAATTAAATGCAAGTCATGCCAACTGCAAGGGATGACTCTGAGACCTGGGCACAGGAAAACTTTAAAAAAAAAAAAAAGGAAAAAAAAAAAAAGAGATGTTTTAACAGACAGGTGCACACATAACAAAGAGGAGACTTTTGCTACCCTTCCAGAAGACATACATTCTTTACTGCCCACTACTTCATTCATAGGAAAGAGCCATTAGATTTTCTTACTGATCAATATTCTACCAGCAGCAAGCAGCCTGCACTTGTGCAATGCTTTTCCACACGGATTTTTCAAAGAAGCTTCCCAAGGAATACATGCATGTCCACTTGCATTTTACATTTGGATTCACAGACAGATTGAGCTACCTGATGCAATTTAGCAAGGTTAAGAGTGAACCAGATGTATGGTCTTTTGTTTTCTAATCTATGCCCAATCAAGCAAGATGACAACGATCCGAAGTATTACAAAAAACATAAGTCGAAGTGAAATTCAGCATGCAGTATAAAAGGATGAGCATAAACCTATTCACTCTTCAACCCAACAAAACCAAGAAGGTTTCCATGTTGCTAATTACCCTGCACATCCCAATTACAATTGTTTTGATCAATAAATAGTAAGCAGGTACCTTCTTCAGCTATAGCTAATGTAATCTTGGAGAAAGGACCAAGCCTACAAAAGACAAGGCAGAAATTAAGCTCATCCTACATTCACTTTCTAGTTATCTCCTGGGGAAAAAAACCCATAATCTTCCAGTAACATGAGAGATGCATATTTTACAGCTGTGATAGTTTCTATAATGAAACTCCAGCTATAAATGATAATATCTGCAATACAAACCATAATTCTGAAATACATCTGAATATGTGTGTGCATATATACCTCTCTGAAAAAAACTATCTAATTTTCTCTTTTATACATATAAACATCTGGCTAATATGCCCCATAAATTTTTTTCCTTATTTAGGACTAATTTTTTAAATAAAAGAGTTTTAAACAGTCCCTTAGAATATTTTTAAACACTATTAAAAATTAATAACTATCTCAGGTTAATCCAAAAGCACACACAAAATAATTTAACATTATACAAATGTGGTTATATTGTTCAGAAAGTCCAATTCTCCCATCTGAAATGAAATAAAGACCAGTGTACCTTAGGGTGAATTATTCATCAATGTACAAATTAATTCTCTCTTTCCACGTAAATCTTCAGGTGAATTTAGCCGCATTTCCGTATAAGCAAGAAACAGTAAACCTGCAGAACTCTTGCAAAAGGGAGTCGTGTTTCGCTGGATAAGAGCGCTTTTGCTGGAGGGCAGCAAGTCAACATTTTATCACCATCTGAACACTAGCAACACCTGTGCCCTTGTAAGCTTCACACCTTGAAATAGCAGCAACATATTTGATGGGTTCAGTAGTAATTTTTCTTCCAGTATTGGAATAGACTACTTTGCATATACAGTAAGTCAAAAGTCTAGTACTTGTGTGCAACATTAATCCACATTTACATCTGAGAACTCATAAATACACATGGAAACAAACATGACAGAGAATTAAACCTCATTTTAAGTTAAAATGTTTTCAGTCCACATATAGAAACAGCAGTGAAAAGTATAAAGGAGATGGACAGCAGAAACAGAAGAAAAAGTGTGCAATAACTAAAACTGTAAGAAGTAGGTCACTGTCAAAAGGGCAAGTTGCTTCTAAAATTGATCAACAGAAGATATAGACTGTACCATCTGCATAAAATGCCTAAATGCAGCATTATTTTCACATCACATACAGTAGATGTGATTTCTAAGCAGCATATTATAACAGCTGGCATACTCACTAATAAATTTACGGTAACTGAATACTAAATTTCTCCAGCTCAATGTACAGTAGTTATGCGTTAGCCTTTAAAGCTCTTCATCAGCCTTTTAGTCAAGGTTACATTTCCATAGATATTTAGTATCCCAATAAGAATGTTACAAATATTCACCTTCAATGAACTTTCATAAAATACAAATATATTAAATACCTTCTTAAGATGAATCATTTCAATAACAGGAGTTTTCATTTTGCTAATTCAAAGGAAACACAAGGAACTTTGTAACTTCCAAAGTAAAGGGTGTTTTAAGGCAGTAAAAGATGTGTTAAGGTTTCCATGATTGTTTATGGTTGTCTATGTGAATAAAGCATATTACACACAATTGCTGTCATATATTTATCTATGTGACTTTGTTATACTGTACATGATTTAGCAAACTTCTTGAGAAATTTAAAGTGCCACAGTTCAAATGTGCTCATCTGTCTTTTCATGGGCTTCCTAGTCCATTCTAGTTGCTTTCAGAAACGAGCCCTTGCTTTACTTAAAGAGCAGTTTTTTTAGGCAAAAAAAGAATTCATCCTTCACTGCTGTGCTAACTGGAATCCAGTGGTCGAACCAATCCTTCTTTGTAAACACGAAGAATAGCTTCACAAACAAATTTGTATTGACTCTGTGTAGGAAAGAAAACACAAAAACATTTATGGATGTTCAGTTAAACTGCTGATTAGACAGGACTATTGAATAGGCCTAACAGTCCCACAGATTCCTTTTTTCCTGAGCAATGACAGGAGAGGAGATACAAGGATGGGAGGAGAAAATCCTACTCTCCTCTCTGTGTTCACAGTAAACAAGGCTGACATTTACTCTTCCTTGAAGGACAAGCATTAAAAATCACACACCAAGGAAAACACAGTCCCCAAAATTAAAAGACTATGTGCTTAATTTTCAGGGAATAGGAATTATTTGTAAAAACTATGCGTAACTTTCTGACTAAGTTTAACTTGATATTTACCTTCTTTATACATCTCACCTATTGCGGGGGTTTTTGGTAGTTATCTGATTATTACGAGTATTCTGAGCTTGCCAATGCCACAGTTACACATTACTGGGCACATTTAAGTCATGTGACCAAGACCTCATTTAAAGTTACCATATAGGATATATAGGTGCAACTACTTAACTGAAACCCTTCATTTTTTTTTCCAAACCACCTACAGTACTGCAGGCGGAGTCACTTTATTTTCAATTTTTTATCAGACCACATATCTCCTTTTGTAACAGAAGGGGATCAAATAATTATTTTTGAAGATCAGCAGCCACATTAATTCTTCTCTCAGCCAACATTTTGATCTCAATTAGATATTAAAGTTTTCACAAATTGGAGTTTCTTTTCTGCATTGTACTATTACAAAGACTATTTCTTCCACAACCTTGTGATGTAACTATTTGTTAAGAACAAATAGCCTGCAAGCCTCTTCCTAAAAAGTGATACAAGGAGACATTATCAATAGGACTAGTGCAGAACTAAAAATCTAGGTAGCCTGAATAAATTTTTATGACTAATACAATCCTGAGAACACAAGATGATTGAAATTTAAGAGAACTTGCAAAGATCAAAGCATCCTCACTTCTTCTGTGAAAGTACTATTGTCAAAACCCCCAAATGAACACTTTTCTCCAAAGTTCCATGTCATATATCCATGTCATATATTCAGATAAGCACAGCTTCACATTTTTTATATCCCTTTTCCATCTTTGAAATGTTCTCCCAGCTGCCCTTGTATTGTCAGCTCCCATCAACTCTTCAGAAGCATCTGGAAACATTCCCCCACTATCTCCCAAAGGGCAGGGCTAAAAGATAACATTTGGACTGTGAAGGACCTTAGGTTGCCTTTAAATACCAACAGTTAGGAATGTTATTCTTGTCCATAACATAACATGTTTTCCTTTAAGTACAGAAAAACTTGAAGGGAAACAGGAAGGTGGAAATGAGCTTTCTGCATCTCGATTTTCCTGGCTTTACTTCCAACCTTTCAGTCAACTACTCCCACCTTCAGTATCACTTTGTTCTTATTTCTTAATTACCTTGACTTTTCTCTTCATTGTTATTGTCATTTCCATATTTCTACAGCCTGAACAAGCCAAATGTGGTATTTAGCTCTCTGTTCAATACTTCTGTTAACTTGTGTGATCAAGTTACTGAACAAATAAAAGAATGAGCACTCCAGCATTGCTTCCTCTGACTCAATCTCTGACTACTTATTTTCTTTGCTCTTATCTGTTGCATGTATCCTTACTGCTCACTCAGCTGCTAGCTAGTTCTATTATGTACATCCTAAGAACTATTCTGCACTATTTAGATATCTAATTTCTCTTTATTGGAACATAATGGTTAATCTGTCTTTTTCTAATGAAAGGCCATACAGTTACACCAACTTCATTATAGCTTCATCATTTTGGTTGAAGGTTTTGTTTTGCTGTTCCTGGTAACCAAATTACTGGTCTTTGAGAAACTACAGCTTTCACATGATTAACAACAGACACTAAACTGACCAGGTAATAGCTCTGATGGGCCCATTCTTATTAAGTATGCCCTGCCTGATATTAACTCACAACATTTATCTGGCAAATTGTATCACCTTAGAATTGGAGCACACACACAAGTCCCCACAGGGCAGCTGAACATGCTTTAGGCAAGGCTCTTAAAACTGAACAATCCCTTTATTAAAACTGAATAATCTCTAATGGCTTCTCCCAGAAACCCTAAGCAGGATATCAAATATGAGCAGCGAGGCTAGCTGGAATTCAGGCATGGGAATGCGATAGAGCAGTCAGGATGAATCGAAATATTAACATGCAGCTCTCTGGTATTCTGTTTTCTCACAGTTGAATGCTTGCTTCTGTGTCTCATTTACAGCACAGTATGCCAATTCTGCTCACTGGCTTTTCACAACAGTATCTGCCTACTTCAGAAATAACAAGTGAACTTAGTTTCACAGTATTGCTGCTACAGATCATCCCTCTCCTGATTGTGCTGACAGCAAACTGTGTAACACAGCAAGGAAGGTAAAGAATCCTATTTTATATATTTGTTTTCGACACTGGGGGTCTGAGTGTAGCTGAATTTATTACCATTCTCTGTATTCTTCAATTATGTCAAAGTGTGGAGTGAAAGGACAGTTCTGGCTGATTTCTCTTGTAACAAAAGGGACTTGATCTTCTGGCAAGCTGAAATTTACATCAGGTTTTTATGTCTGATTGTCAAGAAGAGGACCACCTCTAGAACGCTGAAGCTTGAACTTGCTTAGTTCAAGTTAGTTAATTTTAGAAACAGGGGTCTAGACAGGTGCAACTCCGGAAGTTAACACTAAGCTTCCTTAAACTTGAAGCTAGTGTTCTTCATCTCATGACAACCTTTGTCATCAGCTCAGCTTCCACTTCAGCAAGGAACAGGCAGGCAACCCTTCAAACAACTCCCTTGTCAACCATACAGTCCCGACCCTCTTCCAGAGGGTGCGCTCCTGCTGCAATGAACACGAGTCCCAGCAGCATGCACAGACAAGCTCACTGAGTACTCCAATGGTACACAGACAGCTGGAGATCCTGACACTTTTATGCCCTTTGCTGATGCAAGATTTCCCCCACATCTAGTCATAATGCTAATTCCTGCAGTCATGAACCTGTTAATTAATAGAATTTGTCTTAAGTTAACTATTCTGTTATCAAATGGATTCGATTTCAACCCATTTCAGGCATTTCCTTTGGAAGATGAGACAGAAATGCCCAATTTAACTGTTGTCTTTCTCTGTTTAAACCTTCTTACTTTCATTTCTCATAGGGCGTTTAGCTCTCCAAGATAACCCACACTTAGAATTCTTGTCATCCAGCCCCTCCTAAAGAAAGAAGAGTCTCTCATCCTTCATCCTTGGTCTCTAATGTCAGTATGTTAATTTCCAAAGCTGACACAAAATTGCCCTCATGATCTCAAGTTATCTTTGAGCCACTTTCATCTTAAAATCACTGTTTACTTTCATGTTTCAGTTACTGATGCTACACAACTTGCCCTTTCTTTTTTCAAACTGGGTAGTGGCAAAATTTTTAAAAAATCCATAATAGGTTCTTACAGAATTTCTACTCTAAAGTGACCTATTGAAAAGCCACTTCCTACTTTTAAAACCAGGCCATAAACCCTTTGATTTTACCTTCAACTTAACAACTTCTTATAATGTTCTGTACTAGAATGAAAAGCAAAAATTTATTGTAGCTTCTTGCAGAGAATTTAGACAAAGGACTGCGAACAGACGATCAGTACAAGTCTGACTTTGGGCATTCTAACTACTTGCAATGTATAGAAATCAATTATCTTTTCACGGCAAGATAAGAAATATTTACAAATTAGATAAATACATACCTCACTAGCAAAGCAGCCTTTGCCACCATGCTACATTATGCTAAATTTACGAAGTTTGAAATACAATGGCAACTGAAGATTCATATTACTAGATCCTTTAAAAAAATTTTGGACCTGTTTTATAACTTGACAAGCGCAGTATATATACAGAAAATGATGCTTTCTCTCCATCACTTACTGATGTTTGCACCATCATAGCTCGCTGGTCTCGCATTTTCCGTACAATATCCAGGGGATAAACAGGCTGGTTCCTTTCAATTAAGCACATGGCTGTTTCCATAGTGACCAACACACCAGTGCGACCGATTCCTGCACTGAGAAATGCAACAGGAAAATAGTCTATAAAATGAGGTTTTTGCAATGCACCAGATTCATATCACAGTCTTAATAGCTGGATGCTAAACAGCCTTGGAAATTACAGGAAGACCCCAGTAAAATTCAAAGAGAATACAAAGTTTATTTTTACAGCAACTTCAGTAATATTTTCTGGCAATTACTAAAAAGAGAAGATTTTTAAAATAAATATAAAACTAAAACCTCACTTAAAGTAAATGCATTTTTAAGCAATTCTAACTGCTCAAACTGTACTGGTTTGGTATTTTTGTCTTAAAAAAGGTAAGATCTAAGTGACTGCTTTTATGACACACACTTGAACAGCAGGAAAAAAATTTTTGCAGTACCATTCAAAATGAGATTACAACAGTGAAAAAGGATAAAAACCAGAGAACAAATTATATTGCAGATTATCAGATCTGTGATAATTACGTGACTAAGCCATTTCACCAAAAGGTTGCAGGAGAAAGGGGAGACAAACTCTTCCTTTAGATATAACATCAGTGTTTGTGTCTTCAGCAGTAAAAGCTTGTATTGTACAGTTTAAAATTTTCATCTAATTCAAAGAATCTCCTGTCTTGCAGACAAACGTTTCACATCAAATGCTTATTCTAAGGCTGAAGCAGATCTATAATCAGAATTTTAAAACACAAGTACCTGCAGTGTACAAGAACTGGCTCATTCTTTACTCTCTTTGGCCTCATACAGGTCACAAACTCCAAGAAGTCCATGGAGTCATCAGGAACGCCATGATCAGGCCAAGCTACGTACTGGAGATGGGTGACGGTGTGTTGTTGTTCTGTCTAAAATACAGTAAAGTTTTCAAAAAATGTCCAGTGTTATGACTCCTGTGTTAGATACTCCTACATAGATACAAGTCATATTTTTCACAGCAAGTGTTTTCTGCAGATGTGATAAGAGGTAGATGGTGTAGAAAATGTTTGCAACTCAAATTCTGTGTGAAGTATGGACATGTAATTCTTGAAAGAATTCATAAGGCATAGAATTTTCTAAATAAATGAGGTATCAAGTTTAAGTTCTGCAATTTAAACACTGATTTTTTTTTTTTTGATTTATTGACTGTTGACCTATTATACTCTGACATCATTGATTCACCTGAGGTAAAATGCTACAAGACATAAGCATAAAATTACTATACAATAGTTTCAAACTGGTTGGAAGAAACAACTGAGAACAGCAGAACTACTGAGAAGCATACCAATATAACAGGGGTTTAGGGCTAAACAATCTATTGTAAATATGTCTGTGCACAGTTACAGATTCAGGTATAATAAAGTTGCCTGCAACACTTGCTAAATCTGGTTTCTGTTAGAAAACTATATGACCCACAGGAGGATACATTTTTGTATGGAAGCAATATAATTAGTTAAAAGGTTCTGTTGTACAAAGAGTTCTTTTTTTGAATCAATTATACATAAAAACTCCACGGTTTTACAGAAGTTCTTTCTATTTGGCATTTTGATACCTTTGATTATGAAATCACTCAATCATCTTTGCATTCAGATTGGGCTCAACTGGTATGTTACAGATGTAACTAAAGATTAGGGTGGGAAGGAGAAGTCCTAAGATGCTTGTGAGCTCTGCTGCATCACGCAGTGAGGATCTCACTCCTTACAAACTGAGACAAGTCTTCACATTCCATTTATTCTTTCCACACATTTTGCAATAGTTAAGTTGTTACCTGCATTTAATTTATGTCCATTACTAGACTTACCATTTGACATCCTACTGGAATCTCCTTTAGCACTGGATAAGTCTACAAAAGCTGGCTTTTCCCTAGCGGTCCACACAGGAATGTTTTTGTGATGCTAGTGACTTTAAAAGGTTTTTCCCCTTTTCTCTTATGCTCACAACTGTTAATATACAGGACTTGTTTTAAATGTCTTCAACTGCTTGTTTTCTCCTCCCACTTGAGCATGTTCCACTCCCATGGAACAGCCTAGTAGGACACAAAAGATGGAATAAGTACTACCTATGTACTAAGTAGAGTCTTAGGAAACACATTTATTCCCATCAAAGCAAACGCAGAAATTTACAATTGCCCACGGGGACAAAAAGAAGAACGACACAGCTCATACTTTGCTTCTTACAGGCAAAGCCTGAGCAACCAACAAAAGGTCCAGCATAAGGCCCACGTGGACAGTGTAATCTGACATTAATGACCAAGCTGTCTGTAGTACAAATTGCGTTGGGATCTATCATTCATGTCATCAAAAGATGCACAATGACCAGGATCTCTGCAGGAGAAAGCATGCATGGCCTTTTGCTACCCAGCTCTGCTGAGCAGAAAAAGTTGACCTTGATCAAATGATTACTGTTCACATTTCTCTGAAATGCCGCAGATTGAAAAAAATACAAAAAACATGTCTAGAAAATGTCATTAAAAAGTTCTCCTTTGAAAAACTGCACATGCTTAATCAGAACGTCTTCAAAAGGGAAATGAGATAAAGCAGCAATTACACATAACAGTTTGAGCTGATTCTCTTAGATCAGAGATGTTTGAATTACAGCACGCTGGTGAAACAAAGACTTGATTAATTTGGAAATTATCCAAGACTGAGTATCCAGTTGTCTTCCATGTGCTTTGAGAACTTAAAGCTATACAACCTGGACAAGTGCCAGTGGCACACCTGAGAAACACTGTCAGTGATCTGTAGAAGCAACAAGTCATTTTACAAGCTCAGAACAAAGGAAAGAATTAACCTAATTTTTACTTATCAGTACTTCAGGCTCAAATACAGCAAGCTGCATTTAGTTAAATAGTTTACAGACATTAGGTACAGAAAGCATGCTACATAAAAGTTATTTAGAGTGAGAATACACTTTAAGAATATGTACTTAGTCCTCAGAGCTGCTGCTTTTGGTGTAAGCATCTTTATTTTCAGTCATGTGCCCTATTCATCCTTAGAGAATATAGATTTTTTTCTTAATTATTCCAGGTATGCCTCAAGCTTCAGTGTAGCTTTCTAATTATTTGTGGTTTAACATGATCAGTTTTGATTCTTTTGTTGAGCTCTTCTGAGATGATTCAAAATGCTGAACTTGATTATTCTGACACTTGCTTTTCAAAATGCACAAGTATTTAAAAATACTTTATGTTTTATTAGCAACTTAAACCTAACGTAAAGAATAAATATATTCATTTATGTTAGAATTAGTTTTTCTATGTCTAAGCTTTTATGTCTCATGCAGAAAATATCAAAGCAGTACTCTGATGAAGTCCAGATTATTTTTAGTGGGGTTTTTGGCTTTTTTTAAAACATAATATCTTGAAGTCTAGTGAAAGTCCGTTTTTAAATTCAGAAAATGTCAGCCAAACAACACCCCACATGGAACTAACTTACATTAAAAGACCATCACAGTTATTAAAATCTAGCACTTATACACGAAAAAAAAATGCTAGAACTGTAGTTACTGGTTCCATAGTTAGCCCTACAGTACACGTTCTTTTAGCAATACTTATTTTTAAACACTATTCCTCCCAGATCCTGCTCCTTTGTACAAAACTGGTAACGGAAAATAAGAGGTAACTTCTCATTATAGTCAAGTTACTCATCAAACCACTATTCTCTGCAACTCAGTTTAAATCTTTTCCACAATTTTTTCTTTTTGCACTGAGGTTTTCAATGACAGTCATCCTAATGACTGATAAATGTATAATTTTTCTTCATAAAAATCTGACTTTATTAGTCTTGTTTTATGAGTCTTAGAGAAAGTGAGACAGCAAGAGCTGCTTGTGGCTTGGTTGCTATTTTTGTGTAACTTGACCTTGTACACCTTGCTATTCCAAAATTATTTCCTTTTTTTTAAATTCGTGTTGACTGATTTCAATGGAATTCATGTATTTGGTATTTCTCCAAATCAGTTTAAAAATGATGGATGCAAAAAAATTGGCCCAAACAACAGACTCCAGTGACAGTTCAGGATTATGCAATTTGCCTAGTTTATTGTCACCCCAACATTTAGCTTCTTCATGGTGTTGATCCACATTTACTCAGTTAGGAGCTACAGAGGTCTAAGACATTGTGTTTGTCCCCAGCTGTTTGTTATTGTGCTTCTGATAATGGTTATTGTCATTACAGCAAAGTTGTTCAGCAAAAAAATCTCCAACAAAACTATGTACTTGTCCCTACCCATCCTGGGCAAATTCAAGACATCTAACTGCAGCAGCAGCAGCTTCATTGTGGTTAAGCTAACATCCTAGATTTTGCTCAGAAGCACATGATCTTTTCCAGTAAGTCTGTCACTGGGGTTGAAAGTCCTGACAAAGAATAGGGCTGTCACAGGTAATGCCTCAAATGGCTGCTCTAACACTTGTAATACAGCTGTACTGTCAAGATCTTCAGTTGCAAAAATATCCATTGTTCATCCTTCTGCAGTTTGCAGCCTTGCTTATTATAATTACATCAAAAGGCAAACTTCCTTGTTTCATTCTCCTTAAATGACAGTCTCTCCCTGATTAATAAAAGATTTGTGTGCTCTTCAGAAAATCAACACACAGAGCTTAGAATCATAATACTCTTATAGAAAGAAGAAAATTTAAACTTGAAATGTCAACCTTAATTGTTACTTTTCTTAAAAACCAAACAAATGATTTTGCATTTCAATGTTTCAGTTAATGTCCTTTTTCACATAGGTTATAACATAATCTTCAATAATAAGAGAAAAAAAATCACAATGTAGAACTACGTTAACCCTGAAATGGTCTTTTTATCTTCTAAGCAGGAAAAGGTGTGCTCTTTGCCAGTAAGTTCACAAACATACCTTGAAAGCTGAGTCTGAATGATTGGGGTTAAAGCCCTGTTTCTAAAGAGTAAATACTCTGGCAAGTAGCATTTGGCATTTCTTGGACAACTGTTCACACATCATTATGCTGCTGTACATACTTGCCATAACACTTCTAACTTACTTTTGTTTTTTGGCTCTTTATGATTCAAAACCAGTGGGATTTAATGGCCAATTATACACTGCAAGGCATTTATCTTAAAGGAAACTGAATGAAAATTTGTTTCAGGCTTCTTATGCTATTTTGTCAAAGATTATAAAGAAATACATATCTTGTTTTACAAAATAGTGTGCTGTGTGATGAACTCCACACTCATGCTACACAATTTCTTTCCTTTGGTCTGTTTGTTCTGGGCCTCAAAGTGTTCTGAAACTTTAAAAAAAAAATATAAAAAGCCTCAAACAACCTCAGGAACCCCCAAACTTAGTGCTACAGTATAGCTTTCTATCTTAGTCTTGAAAAGAAAAGGCAGGAAATGAAACCCTTCTTCATTTTATGAGACTTAGAAAGGTTACAAATAATTTGAGTGACAGGGACTAAAACTTGGTGTGCATATAGTTGTAGTACTACTTTTATAAGGTTAATTTCTTCTGTGCTGGCATTCAAGTTTATCACTTCCAGATTATTTGGCCAAAATACAGAAACAAACATGCTGCTCCCTATGTAGTTTCTCATCGCTTAACAGAAACAGAAAAACAAATACGGTAAACTGTCTTAACTGAAAGACCTTTAAGTACTGACATCTGACATCTCACATGTTTATGACTGCAAAGGAAAACTTAATCACATTAAAACAAATTTGGATGCAGTGTCAAAAGAATGTCAAGTTACAAATGTATGAAACTAAAGGATTGGTCATCTTGCTGTAAGAACATTGATTCAATGTTATATTTCAAAACAGATATTGCCTTTTCCTTGCTTACTACTTACTATTTCTACTAGCAATTCTGGTAACAGTAAAAGCTACTTAACTACACAGAAGTTTAAAAGACTGACTACAAATTAGCCTTCGGTCAGTATACAGTGATTTCTTACACATTTATGATAGCACAAACCCTTCGTCTTTTTAAAAAATACCTGTGGCCATAGAACTTTGGAAAAGAGAGGAAGAAGGGAAACACGTAAGAAATGCAGCTCAATTTAGAAACAAAACCCAAACTTTAACCCCTATAATTCAGGTTGTGGGAAGTCTAGATGTGACCTGAACACAGATTTCACAACACAAGATAACATGCTGTGTTTTGCCTTCTCTTTGCCTTCTAATTCACTAGACATTACCATGAAAGTATTAGGAGCTATGGAATATATGTATCTTTCATAAATTGAGCACATTTCAATTGAGATACACATGGATTTTTTTTTTAATCTGACTAAAGACAATGAAAAGGAACTGGTGAGATTCTGCATCTTCTCTCCAAACAACTTTATTATGCTTCACTTCTTTATTAGCTGTTCCAGCTGCATGTGCCATTAACCAAGTGACCCATATTTCATTCTTGAAAGAGCAGAGTTACGTAGGAAAAAACTCTCATTATAAATCAAAGTACTTGTGAAGAGTCAGTGATTGCAAAACTATTTAGAGAAAAGCACCAAACTTCCTTATGATGCTTATTGCAGTATCTGTGCAGCATAATGTATTACAGAACTTCAAAAAGTGTGTCTTTGAAGAAGTTCTAAAGAAATAATCATACCATGTTGATCCATATAGTACATACATATTCTATGTTAAAATATATGTGTGTGTGTATATAGACACTTATGCATATTCACACATGGAGATATACATTGTCAAACACGAAGTCTTTGTCTACCCATCTATAAATGCAATCATTCAGCTTGTTTGGGGATAGTTAAAGGCAAGGGGCATTTACCTCAACGTTTGTAATGACCATTTCTCTGACAACATAAGCAATCGTGCAGTCTTCAGAGTGGCATCTGACACGGAAGCAGCCATATTCCATTACATCTGGTGGATCTGGCCAATACTGGTGACATTTGGTCTGTAAAGAAAATTAGGCACACATCAAGACTGTTGTATACAAGCCCTTCTGTTTCCAGCCTTCCCTCCTATGTCATGGTTCAGGGAACTCAAGGAGCAGCAGAAATTCTGTTCTGGTTTGCTGGTGAGATTTTTTTCATCCAAATGGAAAAATAACAGGACAAAGTAGGCTAAATTCTCCATAAACTTCTGTTTTAGTGATTTATAATAAATATTCTGGTAAATTGGATGCATGATGCTTTGTCCGCTGCTTATCTGTAATTGCTAGAATGACTTCTCAAGGCATAATGTGGAAGAACAAAGATGGATTTATTCTGTCTTAAGAAAAGAAGTGCAGGGGTTAAACTTGTAGCTATCTTTAGCCACCTAATAGCAGGTTACAGCAGAGCCACACTTTTCTTGAAAGTGAACAACGAAAGGACAAGAGGCAACTGTAAAGAAGCAACAAGGGAAATTCTGACTAGATGCTGGCAAAAAAGTTCCACAAAGGACAAGCACAGAAACAAGAAGCCCTATGAGAATGTGGAACCTTCACCTATGGAAATAATTAAAATTTTGATGTGACACTACAACCTGCACAAAGTTCAAAGCTGGTTTTGTCTGTAAATTAAATTGATACAGAGTAGCAAGAGACAGAATTTTTGAAAAGTTAACATTTCTTAATTTTACTTTTAATAGGGCTCAGTTTTCAGAGGCTTGAAATCCAAATTATAACCACTATGCCTGAAATTTTTACTGTGGTAATTTACTTAACTACTTTCCCCTTCAAATTTAAGCCAAAATAATGTAACCATTTCTAAAAAATGAACATTACTGTAGAGAAAAAAAACCCCTATCATACAAATCTTAAGACTATTAAAAAGAGGCTGGAACGTAAAACCCCCAGGGACTGGGAAAAGGTTTGGCACTTGCCAATGGTGATATTCTTGACAAGAACATATATCCTTTTCTAACCCTGAAAGTTCACCCACAAACTGGGCAAATCTAAATAATTTCTGAAAGCAAGCAAACTCATAAAAAGTGTCTGGTGTGCAAAGGTACCAGCAGGAGGATTAGAAGCTACCAAGAATTGCTTTGAAGTTTCCAATTGACTGCATGAACTCCAGACTATTACTACTCTGTGTTTCTCCTCAATATGAGGAAAGGAATGCACCAATACAACCAAAAGATGAAGGGAGCATTTTTATGTCAGGAGATGTTCAATAATGTCTGCTTCCATGAGCAGCTGCATAACCTGACCAGTTAGAACCTAATTGTTGCTTAACATTGCTTCCTTACAACTCAATCTTTATGCTGTTTAAGACCTCAAATACTCACTCCCTTGCTTTCTAAAAACACTGGGTTTTGACTGGGATGCCAGACAAATTTCATAGTGCAGGACAGATGACACAGGAAACACAGATAAAGGCTACAGTGAAGGCACACAGGAGTCATCACCTTCTCCACCTTGTAAAAAACCCAGCTGTTGGGTTTTCAGCTTCTAAAACTTCAGAACCAATGCCTTCCCATTTAATCTAAAAACGTTATCTTTAAAACTACAAAGGGAATGTTAAATCAAAATACAACAGATTTTCACGGTACTATTCCAAAATTCAAGGAGAGACAGAATCTATCTAAACATAATTAAAAGAATTATCAGAGCAATTCTAGGAAAGAACCTGAGATGTAAATAAAAATAAGCAAGCTAAATTCTGACCACTAGTAAATACCACAATAATATCCTTTTTACAGCTAGACTACAAGGCTTGCTCAACCCACTCAACGCTTCCAGACATTTGCTGAATCTTTTAGAGAGAAACTGCCACATGGAGCCCAATACTCAGGGGGAAAAAAACCAGCACGTAGTACCTGTCTGATCAGCACAACAGAGTGAATGCAGTGATTTCTGTTTATCAGACAGCTGGTTTGTTTGCAAAGCAGCATAAGAAAAAGCAAATTGAGGACTGTCTGTTCAGAAAGCCTGGCCTTCAGAAGAATGGTTCAACGGAATAAGTTGGTCTCTGTTAGGGTTATTTAATTGTAACAATGGAAAAAAGTTCAAAGGTGCAATACATATCTTCAGCATATAAAGAACCTGGGCACCTACCCGTCCTCTTTCGGTGAGAGTTGTTAACATGATGATCAGTGACAATTTGTGATCCCAGACTACTTGCCAGAAGTGTGCACATGTGTGTGGAAGAGGCCCCTGAGTAGCAATGTACCGGTTCACAATGCCAGCAGTAGGAATTTCCATCTACAGAGTGAAAGGAAAATCCTGTGTTAAGTTTGGTCTCACTACTCAAGAACTATTTTAACTCAGCATTTCATTCAAACAGGAACCTTTGAAGGAAGATTAAGGCAAAAAGCTAAGTAATAAGACGATCAAGATCACAATTTGTTATGTGAGAATCAATTTAAAAGAGATGTAAAGCACAGATTCTATAGTCCTTGATGCTGAAGTATGAACATAAGATTAATAGCAAAAATATGCTTGAAAACTGGAAACTGCAAAGCTTTCTAAATTTTCTTTAATATTTAGTAAGTAATGATGGCAAGGTATATACACCAAAGGTACAACAAAAGCTGCTGACTGCCTGATACTAAGCACAGGAAGTTAATTATTGACTCTGTGATTTAGGTGCTTAGCTTATGTATCTGACACAAATATATACACATTTTCCCCTCTTTTCCCTGACTCCCAGCCTACACTTGATTGATTAGGGAAGCCAAGGCTCTGGTTTATCTTCTGGATCCTTCATAGCATAGCTGATAGGCCGTAAGCAGTTCTAGAGGGAAAAAGGCTTAGTTTTATGGAGACAACCTCAGCATTTGAAGGATATGGAAAAATAAAACAATTTTTACTGGTTAAAGACTCTGCACATTTCCACATGGTAGCACCCACTACCATTAGGATAGTCACTTGTTTCACAGGAAACACTATCTTTTACATTCTGAAACTTTACATCTTTGACATTTACAAATCCCCAAAATTAACACAAAATATCCTTATTCCCTAAAAAAGCCAAATTTAGTCCGCTTTAGTAATATAGTAAGTGAGTAAATGCAGGTCTTTGTATGACTTACATTCACATAATTTGCATTAATGTAATCTTCATCTCCTTGCAATATTATCCTTGTGGCATCATCTGCACACACATACAAGAAAGAGGGAATAAAATTAGCAATTAAAGGACATGCTTCCCCTCTATTAAAAAGAAAAGCTGAGGAATTGCAGAGGCACAAACAGCAGAATACAAACCAGAATAAATTACCCTTTAGAAAAATAAAATGAACAATTATATTACTTCAATTATATAATGAAATCTTTAATGAGCAAGTTCAATACAGCAGTTTTAAAAAGCAAAATAGGCAGAAACTGTACTTTAGACTCACAAGGCAGAACATCTTTGTATCTATTCTTGTCCATATTCTGAGGTACCTTTGCACATGTAACAGCCAATCCTGGTTTCTTTCTATAAAGTTGCTGCAAAGTAGAATGAAAAAGTATAGGATTTTGAGGGATGTGATTATGCTATACACACACTAATTACATTTACACAAACATACATAGCCCGAAAAAAAATTCCTTATTTTCTTTAATATTTTTCCTATCCTTCTCCAAAATTCATTTGAGAGGTTTTTGTATTTAACGTGACAAGAATTTCTATTATTGCTACTCCATCAGGATAGCTAGAAGAATTTCTAGGAAAAAAAACAAAACCAAAACCAGCATGTGAGCATCACTGGTATAAACTGTTACTTTGCAAGTTTGCCTTTTGCATATAAAACCGCAGACCAGAAGGACAACAGTGGTGTAGGGTGGAACGAGGGAGCAATGAATGGCATCAGAAGAAAAAAAAAAGCTGCAGACTTATTTTCTGGAATCAACTATAATACAAAAATTTCAGAAAAATTTTTATTCTCTGGACTAAACCCATCCACTTCAATCCTGCAAGTACCTAAAAAACCAAAACTTCAATTTATCACAATCTCTTAACATTTGATTTCTTTGCTTTTGGGCCAACCCTTATGTTGCAAACTTTATCTGGAGTAAATGTGGACATATGAAAGGGGGTATGTAAAATGTGTGTATAACCAAAATTTTGGTCTTAGGTTAATGGTTGGACTCTATGATATTAGAGTTCTTTTCAAACCCTAATGATTTATGCTTCTAAGTACATCAAACAAGACCAAAAAAAGTTACAGAGGGGAAAAAACAACAACAACAAAATATCAAGAACTGTAATTATATAACTATAGCTTTTGTATATATTAAATATATATGAAAGCACCTTACAACTGAGTCATTAACCTGGCTGTGCCAGAGTTTTACATCCTTCACTGAACACTTACCAAAGAGCTCACTATATCTTACATGTTTAATGAAGATTTTGAATCCTATTTGCTTCATTCCATACATAAAATGCAATGAAACAAACAGGAGGCTAAAATCCCCTACTTTCTGGTTGGGAGAAAAAGAACAACACACAAATATATTTATTCTACTGATATTTACTGGACTGTAAAACTCTGTATCACAGCTCACTGCATTTTTCAACTTATACAACATAAGCCATTTGAGAAGAGAACTTGATAATATATGTAATGGAAAAGCTATTTGTTTTAAGTCAAGTTCTACTTTACTAGAGCCAGGTTGCAATTTCTGCCTTTTTTAGGAAGACAAGGGAGAATAATTTAAAGTCAAGTAACCAGTCTCGAGCTTCTTTGTTGCCTGGCAAACAGTCATTTGCTACTGACAGACTTCTTAAATTCTGATTAAATGGAGGAAGATATTCTGGAAAAACTTGATTATTCACAGTCTACTGGCTAATTAGATACTATTTTACTAAAGTGAATGGAGAGTTTGAGAGTCACCAAAGCTTATTGAGGAGACACTGCCGTTGCCTCTGGTTCTGAAGATCTCTAAACAGTGAACTCAAAGCAAGAAGGCTACTAAGCTGTCCCCTAGTTTATTAGATTTCAAAAATGTTTTGTGCTTTTTCTGTAATATCCTTTTATAAACAGTGCCATAAAAAAAGATAAAATATAGGATCAAATATCCCATGAATACCATAATATCATATATCAGAATATCATAAAGGATCAAATATCCTATGAAGTTCACTACAGGAAATTTGTGCACAAATTTAGTCAACAAATTTGACAATTAAGAAAGTATTGAAAGGTCAGTTCACATTTTTGAGCTACTGCTTCAGTAGCCAACAGATTTGTTGTAATTGCTGCATTGCATCCAGTATTGTGGATTTTGGAAAGCAGTTATGAACCACTGTCTACAATTCCTTAAAAACAGGGGAATTTTAATTCTCAGAAATCATGTAAAGAAAGCAAACCTCATAAAAAGAGTGGTTATACGATAAACAATACCACAACTCTTCAGCCATTACCATTAAATTTTACAGCTTTAAAAAACAGTAAAGGAAAAAAATATCAAAAGGGGGAAAAATTTTATTGCTGTTCTACAGGTTTTCAATGACAGAAGGGGTTACCCCAGAACTCAATGCCAAATTTATAAATCATAATAAACTACGGTTTATCCAGAGCTACTATAAATGTTTGAATCTACAACAGTAAAGCAACCACAAACATACATAAACTGCATACTCCCTTGCTATTAGAGAAGCAGACGAATTATCCTTTGGAATTTCTTACACTAACACTGCAGGAACTAATTAATAAAATATAAAACATTTTATTAGTTTTCTATGACATTCCTTGCTAACACATTGAAGAACATAGAAAAAGAAAAAAAATTACAAGACCGACCTCTGTCAAAATCCCACTACTCTATTTAATAAATTAACAAATGCAGAAAAAATACTAATTTAGTGAACTTTGGGTACTTGAGTCAGAAACACATTAATTCAAACACATTTTTCTCAGCAGATGGTATTTTGTGTAAGACTGATAACTCATTATTCCCTATTCTAAGTAGTGAAGTGTGAAACTGATGGGCAAGTCAAATTGTTACTGTCTGGAGATAAGACTGAACAGGAAGAATGAGATTTACAATTAATTGAAACCCCAATATTATGTGCTGGTTACAGCTATTGGTCTATGCTAACAGCATTTCAGAGTTGAGTATTTCCTACCTCAAACTGAATAAGGACAGTCCCACTTTCCAGCCCTCTTCTGAGCTGTTCCATAGACTCCTCCAGTGTATCACCACCATATTCAGAACAGACAGGAAGAATAGATTCTGGGACAGCATGGGAATCAGCTTCATCTTCTGATTTGGGCTCCACAAACTGTTTCACTACTGAAAGATGTGTACAAAGTTACACAGCATTAATGCGTTTTTAACAGATGTAAAAATTTACCAGCTTGAAATAACAATAGAGTTTGCAAAACCTCAGGAAAGCAAATAGCAACACATTTAATTGCATTTCTTTTTGTACTATGTTACTGTAGAAACTATAAAAAGTAAAATTTCCTCATGACCTTTCTGAAAGAAAAACTCAAAATGCCTGTTTATGAAGGCAGAGAACTTGAATTCCAACCACAAGGAGTTTTTTGCAACCTTGTCTTACAGAATGAACTGCTAAATAGGCCAATGAAACACAACATCCACTATGGTAAAAAACTAAGGAATTTTACCTAAAAAAGTATAGACCATAAATATCTCTAAAAACCCCTTTTTTTTAATATAAGTTTGGACCTCCAAGAGCAAAACAAATGCAAAAATCCTTACCTCACACTCATTTGCCATTAGAGAAGCCACAGAATTATCTTTCTCAATTTCTTATACTAATGTTGACAGAACTAACTAAAGCTAAAAAAAATCATTAGTCCATTTTCTACAACATTCCTTGCTAACATATTGCAGAACATGACAAACATTAATGAAGTGATCTGCACGTCAATTCTGTCCCTGTGCAAGGTATTGTATCACCAAACATGTCCAGCTGTGGTTATTCTCTGCAGTGATGGGAACAGCTCATACCTGCGAAACTTCAGAAAATGGGGAGCTGTTCATACTCACGCCTCAAACTCAAAAATTACTGGTTTAGGGCCACAGGTTATCTTTAGATAAAAGCAGATTTCTCTTATCCGCCTGTTGGAAGGGGACTAGAAAAGTTAAGGGAAAACTAAATGCTGCATAAAGCCAGTGGAAAACACCAGTCTTCCTAGAAACACAAGAAGTTTTAAATAAAGCCAGTGTTGCAGAAGTACATACCACTTAGGCTGTTTCATTCCCTCCTGTTTCCCAGTAATGCACAATCCCTTCAAATTTTTATGCCTTCATGTAATCAGAAACTCTGTGTAATTGTGTGTGCTCATGTCTTACCATACCTCTTAAGGAAAGCAAATAATAAATCAGAGTTTCACATCATCTGAAAGCTCTTGGGATCTACAGGGGTTTAAATATGGAGTAAGCAAAGCCAAGCTGGATGAGTTCCTCATATTTTAAACATACAGGCTTAAGACCCTGCATATTTCAAAGACTGTCTCCTCTTTGCAGGCAGCAGTTCAGCAAGCAGCTGGCACAGGTTTATCTCAGTATTGTCATTAAATGTCTATTGTAAGATTGAGGTGAGGAGCAGCTTATTTGACTTGTTCCATCACATAATTGTGCAGGGGAACAGCCCATGAGTTTTTGCAAACCTGAAGTTGGGGAGTTGTGAAATTATGCTTTATTTAAAAAATAAAACCAACACCCCAAATCACCAAAAAACTCTTTCAAGGGACTATTTATTCTCATAGATTTTTAGACCAAAAAATAAGAAGAAATTCTAACTTGCTAGATTCTTTGTTGCAATGGTAAGAACCCATATAGTTTTAACTACTTGTACTACTAATTTGAATGTAGTGAGAACTAATTTTTGCACAGACCTATTCCAAGTGCTCTGAGAACATGTTTCTGCAAACAGAAGAGGGTATACCACCAAGCATTAGAGCAACAGTCTCAAAAACATTAGAAGTGAATAAAATTAGCCCAGTTACCTTTCCTCCTGACCAAAAGTGCAAGCTCTCTTGTGTGAGATTCTCTGCTGGCTTTTATGAACATGACCACCTGGTCATGAGTGTGCTCTGAGATATCTCGGCCATTAATTAATACTATCTGATCACCTTCATACAGCTTTGGAATGCATTTATCAGCCTGTTTCAAGACCAAAGAAACACATTAATGTCATCACAGTTGTGCAAGCAGGAACATATCAGGATATTAAATACACCACATAAGCAGTCTTCACAGTTCTCCTGACAAAGTTTCATATTCTGTATCAGAAGGTCTACCAAAGGATTTGGCTCTAAAGCTGTCTCCTGCTTCAAAGCCTCTCCATGACGATAAGGAACAGTTCAAACAGCATATTAATAGCTATAAAAGGAACTCATGTTAATCAAACAGCCATCATCAGATTGCTCTCAAAGATCTGTATTTCAGGCTTCAAGCCTCAACAACCACTGAATTTCTGGAGAAAGGGTTTTGGGCACATAAGATAATCTAGTTCACTTTTTATGCAGTGAATAGAAGAAGTTTAGACATGATTTTCAAGAACATGATTTAACATGACATTCCCCAGGCATGCACTTTTTAAATTCCAAATAAATCCACCCACATTTCATATCTTTGTTATTTTGTAGATTCTTGTTTAGATTTAGATTAACGGCTGGACTCCAGGGTTTGCTCGGCTTTTTTTCTGCCACACTGCTCAGTATGCTTAGCCCTATGTCCAGCACAAAGCAGTTAAAGCTATGGCTAGAATATGATGATGATGCTACACAGATGACTAAGGGACTAGAGCAGCTCTTGCATGAAGGAAGGCTCAGAGAGCTGGGAGTATTCAGCATAGAGAAGAAAAGGCTCAAGGGGATCTTGCAGTATGCATCAATATTTAAGGGGAAGGCACAGAGATGAAGCCAAGCTCTCAGTGGTGCCCAGTGACAGGATCAGAGGCAAAGGGCTCAAACTGAAACACAGGAGGCTCCACATGAACATCAGGAAACAGTTCTACTGCTACGGTGACTGAGCACTCCAGCAGGTTGCCCAAAGACATTGTGGAGTCTCCCACCTTGGAGCACTCAAGAGCCGTCTGGATATAGTCCTGGACAACTGACTCTGGGTGACTTTTGAGCAGAGGGGGTTGGACAAGATGACCTCCAGGTCCCTTCCAACCTTCTGTGATTCTCTAATATGAGTGTGCAGGATTCTACAACCTTTGAGTGTCAAGTAATCTAACAATTTTATTTCCATTGCTATCCTAATTTTTATTTTGTCTAGGAAGCCTTCAGCTACACAAGAGTGATATACATATATAAACACTTCATTTATTTATTGTAGGAATGAGACATAGATCTTTACTGTTTATATTTTTTTATAGGTGTTCCCTGTATTTTCTTAACAGACAGCACAGGTTCCCTGAGCTCTATTCATCCAGTATCATTAGCCCTACCAAACAACCATCACCAACCCCGAGTGTGAACAAGACATTAAAATTAGATCTGATTCTGGTTATGCCCTGCACTGATGGCTCCTAACATATTGTTATTACCAACTAATAAATAAGAGATGGAAAGGAGAACTTATAATGAAAAAAATGATCAAGAAGAAAAATGCAAAAAAAAAAAATCAGGCAAGAATATGAAGAAAATAAATTGGGACTCATTTGTGACAGAGAAAAAAGTAAAAGGAAAGAAAACTTAAGACCTGTCTACATGCCACAAAACAAAGAAGAGAAACAAGCAAGGGAAAAGAAAGATGCATGCAAGAGGAAAACATCCCATGCAGAGAGGCTGACTAAAATTTTAAAGAAGAAATAGTTTTCCCCAACTTTTCCCACAGAAATAAGGAAAGAAAATAATGAAGCATAGGGAAGATTGACAATGATGCGTAAGAAATGTAAACAGAAAAAGAATGAGAATTAGGAACAGCCATGATTCAACACTGATATAACTAGGTATTCACAGCTCCTTGCCATATTTTGTACAATTTACAAAGGCAAGACTGAAGAATGTAACTATGAATGACTGAATAATTTAATCACTCTCAAATAATATTAAGTTATTCCCTCTGAAATATAAATATTTGAAAAAATAGGTGATCTAAAGACCGTATCAGGTCAGTCTAGGAGAGTCAAGACATCAACAAAAATTTGGAAGGAATGGTTTCTGAGCACCTGTATTTGTCTGTAATTTAGATTTCTTGGCGGGCTGCTATTAGTCCTCATTACAGATGGAGACTAACATCTTTGCTCAAACAAACTTTGTTAATCATATGATATGTTAATGACTCAGCTTTCTTATTTGAATCATCTGACTATATAAAATATATCTCAAAGGAGAATTAATTCCTCCTATGCAAGCATAATTTGTGGATTTTTCAGACACTGAGCTTTTCCAGACAATAATTATGTCAAAGGCTCCCTGTCCTATTGATACACCCAATGTGTCATTTTATGCTAATCACCTCCTATTGCTCCAAGAAGCATGCATGCTTTTTTTCCATGAAAAGCTCTATTAAATAAAACCATAGTGACCTCATTATCACCTGAGTCAGTACAGGACTTTAATTAAAAAAAAAAAACAAACAACAAAAACCAACAAAACCAAACAGATGCAATAAATGGTTGTTCCTTCACTAAAATGTGCTCTCACAACAATTTTGGCTAGTCTGTCCTACAATTTTCCCAGCATACTACATTGCAGCTTTATTAGAGGGAGTTTTTAAAAAGAATTTTAGGATGTGTAAAGAAACATACTGCCTTATTTTGGAGAGTAGATTTGTTTCCCCTCCTATACAAAAAATGCACATCTTTTTGTAGGAAAGTGGGAAAAAGGTGACCTAAAAACCTGAGAAATAATCTTAGCAAATACTATTAGCAAATAGCATCCAATTTACAGGGTAATGAGTGAATCTAGAGCAAGTTAAAATAGTAGGAATGAAGGTACGGCATGACGGAGCTAAAATAATATAAAAATGCATTCCATAGACTTTTAAAGTTGAACTTTGAAATATCAGCTACATTTCATTAAACAGTAAAGAACAGGTGATATTGCGTTTACAGAAAACCATATAATCAATGTTAACACTGCTATTCTCTAAAAATAAGTGTATTTTTTTTCCTCTTGCTATATCATGACATGATTTCCCTAACAATGCTGCTGAGTATATTATATTGGATAATTGTTTCCAATTTTTTTCTGTGATCCTGGTAACTTGCTCACTTGGTGGTGTACTAGCCTAGAGACCTAACTGGTCACTCTTCTCCATATGACATCAAAAGGAGACACTTCAATGAAGTGTTTAAAGTTAGAAGTCCAGTCCTTTTGCAGTCCAAGAGAAAAAAATACAGATCAGTACTTTCCAGAAGACAATCTGAATCTGCCAAAGGAAACAACTGCTTCTGGAGAAACATCTTTCATTCTCTGATTGCGGAATGAGCCTGTTTGCCCTATATAATTTCAGACTCTCAAATCACCCTTAAAATATTTGCTAGGTTGACCATGAAATCTCTTAAGGACCATTTTATTTTCAGTTCCTAGATTTAAGTTATAATTTTGTAGCAAACTTTTATTCAAATAATTATTATAGTTCATAAAAGAGTGCTATGAACTGTGTAAGTCAGGCCAAAAATCATAAATGTGACAAAAAAATAACTTCTCAAGCAATCTGTTTTAGTTTGATTTGCATAATGACATTTAGATATCAGTCCTGTGACTGCTTATCAAATTTCAGAAGAGTCAGAAGATTCAGAGTGCCTTATATTTTTAGGATTAAGTCAGTAATATTTCCTAACAAGTCTGCACTGAAATTATTTTATGAGAGTTAGGAAATAGAGTTCGGGAAAAGGCAAGTGAAAAAAATTTGATGTAACTATGCCTTAACAGATTTATGTAATAATTATTTAGAAAAAAGTTTAAAAATATTTTATGTTCCTATTATTATTTCACAATTCAATGGAAGAATTCAATGACTACTGATTTTTATAAACATTTCACCTAGTCTATAAATATTTCCATAAGAAAAAAAATCTATGGCAAAATAGGAACAGAGCAAACATGCTCCCTCTCTATGCTCCCTCTCTCCCACCAAGCACTCTTCCATCCTATAAATAATTTTAGCCCTAAGGATTTCTTTGGTCTATTGTGGCTTGAATAGTTAATAACAACAGGTTTCCCTCACCCAAGTATTTGTCCTTTCCTGACCACACACAAAATTGTTTAACCACAGCATCCTTTTTCAAGGAGTTTCACAGGTCTACTACTATCTTCTGCACGAAGAACTCCTTCACCAAACACAAAGAACCTGACCTTCACAAACTTAATCTAGTAGCCCATATTTCTTCTGGAATTCCCTTTTCACAGTGCTCCTAATCTTGCAGATCCCTACAATAGCTCCCTCAAATCAGCTATTTTTTCTAGGTTGCAGGGGCCCAAATTATCTACTTCTTCAGTAAATGATGTTCCTAATCCTCAGTCCTTGCCCCTCATCAAGCATTTTCCAGTTCAGGATGCACTTTTTGAGATGACTGGAGAACACAAATATACTTTCTACTTGTATCTTGTTTGGCTAACACTTCCAGATCTTTTAATTTCTGGTTTAAGAAACCACTGGTTAAACCAATGCCTAAAGAGAACAGCTCTGCTGCTATCTCATACTGGTTATAGGTGTCCTAATTTCCATGTGTACAGACCTTTGAGAGGTGGTAGGAGTAACAATGGAAGGGATTAAAAGCCTCAAGAATTCACTTACGGGTGATCCTGGAGTTATTCTTGATACCACCAGTGGCATTTTCTGATCTACTCCACCCTAGAGGAATGTCAAGTAAATAGCAGCCATAAATATATCATTAAGCATAAGCAGCATTTAAAACAAGTAATCACTTATTGTTCTTTCTATATAAATTTTTTATGCTGTGTCATCATAGGCAGGGTTGGCAGGACTGAATTTTCATCAGTAAATGGGGAGTTAGGGGGTGGGTTGTGGTGTCTTTAAATCTACCAATTTCCAGTAAACTAGACTGGGTGTCTTTTTCTGGCCATACATTTTAACAGGCAATAAACAGAAAAAATAGAACATTTATTGTAACCCTGTGCTTGAAGCAAGCCTAATTTAACACTTGCAAGGCAGACAGTCTTCTTAGATGTTGTGACAAATGTGCAAGGAATCTGGTAGGATCAAAGTACTAGACAACTGTACTCCGTTATTCTCTTTATATCACATTCAATTGCTGCCCCACCAATAAATAGCCAACGAGAAAAGATCAAACTCTGCTCTAATTTTGATATTACGGCTAATTTACAATACTCTGCTAAAATGGAAATTCAGTGAGGGAATGGAAAACATTTACAATAGTCAATTATCAATAGTAATTTTCATTTTTCTTCATAAATTAATTTTCAACTTTCCAATACAATTTTTAGTAAATATAATTCAATGGAATAGCACAAACTATTTAAATTGTTTTATAATACAGAGGTCCAAATTTCCAAAAGTTGATGCCTTAAATTAGGCTTTCAAGTTCATATTTCAGCAGCCAAATAGGCAGTTTGCCTTGGATATATGCCATGCCCACAATATAAAGGCAACTGAAAACCAGAGAACTATTAGATGCTTATTTCTGTAAGTGTTGCTTTAGCACTTGAGGATTAGGCTGCCACTTCTAAAAACTCTCAGTCCCTAAGAAATTCCTGTAAAATATAGTGCTTTCCCCAAATCATTATATTAAAACATAAAAATAATCGTGAAGTTAAAACATTTTATTAAGGATTTAAAAATAATTAAAAGACAGCTGGTTTACCTTCAGATTAAATCCAAACTTCCCTTCTTCATCTGGTATGATACGCACCAAAAGTAAGTCTCCCTCAATTAGGTCATTCTGCAATATACAGAAAAAGAAAGCAAATTTTCTAATTTTTAAAACAAAATATCAGCAAATTAGAAAACAGTGCATCCAAATTTAGATGTGCTGAACAAAAGTTCCCTATGTAAATCCACCTTTAAAATAGGAAGAGGATATGGTTGTAGGATATACCTATGGCAGTAACCTTTTAAATTGTAAAAATAGCAACATACATCTCAGGAAAACATGTTTTAAGGTTGCTATGTCCTAACACTGTTACTCTCATCTTAGCTTTCCTTCCCAACTTATAAATCCTAATAAAGTTTGAGCCTGTTGCCATTAAAAGCTTAGGTGCAACACATGAGTAGAATTGATTCTGCTCTAAGAACTGTGAAATAACTATTTTCCCCCTGATTTTTCTCCTTTAAATAGGTGTATTTTTATGCAACAGATTCAATTTAGGTGTATTTTTATGCAACCAGTCCACAAGGCAGAAGAATTAAAAGGTGTCAGCAGCTAATGGACATGTTGGAAATGATATAACTTTTCTAACTGATTTGAATTAGTTGTTTTAATTGATTTTAAGGGCCTACTTTTAGCCAGAACCCCTCTGGAACAGGCTGGGGAAGAATTATCCACTATCATAACAGTAGCAGGGAGCAGCTGTTCTCCAGCCAGGTCAGAACTTTAAAGGTTGATGTTTAGTCATCCTTTAAGAGATGCATGGGATAAAGCAGAGTTGTGTCTGCTATTCAGGCATATAGCAGCTTGAGTTAGCTGATCTTTATCCTTGGAAGAAACAAGATTTAATCATGTAAGGATTTCTATTCCACTAGGAACTTTCTCTGAAGCTTCTGGAATGCTGGACACTTTGGACATCAACAGAGCTGGCAAGCTTGTCTATCATACTGTATCTCACAACCTTGGATAAATGTGAGAGGTAACACAAGATCTGTTCTCATTACTGAATAAAATATGCCCAGCCTGAAATACAGCCACTGCTCTTGTGCATTCTCAAACCACAGCTCAAAGTCACACTCACTACTAGTTCTGACTTTAAAAGCACTCAACTGAACGTACCTTATCGCAGTAGTACTGACTGGAATCTTCCGTCAAGCTGCTTTTTGTAACGTTGTCATACGTTTCTAAGAACTGCTTATCCACCCCTTCCAAAGGGTAAGAGCCAGAAATGCTGCCAACTCCATTGGGAGACTGAGCCAAGGCTTTAGGTGAGAGACGGGTCAGAGAACTCCGCGTCGGGCTGTTTCCCAGTACATTCCTTTGTTTAAAAAGGATAAATATTGCTAAGGTACTGTTATCCAGATTTTTAAATTAAGAGTTAAAAAGAGCAAGTTTTAAGGGTTAAAAGATTTAATACCACTTTGTAGTGGAAGCGCAGGGAAGCAGGATTGGAGTGTGATCAAAGCCTATTATTTGATCAGTGGACATCCAGAAGAACGGACAAAAATTCTGGAATACCAAAACCATTTTAAGCAAAATATTTGGATGTTAGCAGTGAAAGGCACTGTTGCGGTGCTACAGGAATTCACAGTAGCACATGGAGAGAGCTGAACTGCAAGGCAAATGCACTTCAGTTGCCAATTCTATCCATGAAAAATCTTTTGCTGTGATTCCACTCTCATTCCTGCAAAGCTTTTTTTTTTTAATTCCTCCCTCTTATGAGTGCCATCTCAACCTTAACCCTGTGGGAGAAGGCAGTCTGCAGAAAAGCCATGGTAAATGGTCAGAGAAATAGGAAATGAAGTGACAATGAAAGATTTAACTACAGCTAAAGTATTGTGTTATTGAGGTAGTTATAACCACATGAAAGGACACAGAATTAACTTAGGGTGCAGATCTGGCAATCAAGAACTTTTACATTCAATGATAACAAAAGTCAGTAACCAAAAACCCCAAATCCAGGAATTGGCCAAGTCGCCTGATGGTGCTCCAGGACTTCACAAACATTCATTTAGCTACATTCCCTCTTATGAAAAGGATGACATGCAGACCTCTAATACAACCAAACCCCTTCTTTAAGTGGACCAAACTCATGGATGCCATACAGACTAACTGCTCCATCCTTATAAATACTACCTAATGTGAAAATATCTGTCTTGGGGAAAGCTCAGGCATAGCAACATCAAATTTTGACAGTGTTAAAGTAGCAGAAGTACATGCAAGTAAACCCCATCATAAAAATTTGTAAATTCAAACATTTACTTCTGCTTTGGTATTTGTCTATATATGTGAGCTTTTTTGAACCATTACTGGCAGCCAACGAAAAGTAATTCTACAATACAAGGAGTGTAGCTTAGGCTTTTAACTTACAGGACTTGTACTGCAGTTTGAAGCAAACTTTGATACTGTGAACACTTACGTCTCAGCCTGTGAAAATCTGATTGCAACAAACGCAAATGCCCTCAAAGATGCCATCAAGCAAATGAATTCTTGCCATAATACTTCTGACTTTCAGTTATACTAGGTGTACTTGGCAATGGCAGAGAGGTGTTTCATAAATACTATTAGCAAATAGCATCTACTACAGAAAATATTTTTTCAGTGTTTGGGAGATCTTATTCAATTGGCTGTTAATAGTTTCAGAATGTTTTGAAGTTGGGAACTATAAGGACACTGTTAAAATTCTGTTTTTATCTGATAGCTTCCAAGACTTCGTGATTCCTATGAGGTCAGTGTTAAGCAAGGAGGAACACTGTGTATGTACATACATCCTAATAAGTTTTTCAGAACTTAGTTCTAAAGAAACATTTCACTTATAAGTTAAAATTACAGCCCATAATGATTTTTCAATGTAGAAAAGGAATCTAACAATACCAGAAAAATATGATTATATATTTCAGCCAACATCATCTGGCATTATATAAAGAGTCACTACACAAAATTACCAGTGGATTTTTGCATCATTAAACTTTTGCAACAGTTTCTAACCAACTTTTTTTGTTAATAGTGATGAGGGATCTATTAGAGCTTAAGACTTTCCAAACCCTGACCCCAAAACTTACTCTTTTTTTTACAAATCTTTACAATCTTCATTGGTTTATACATTTATGTCTTTTAATCATACAAAACCACTACTTTGAAAAATAAGTTGAAGTTATGTATTTAATTATTTATCTTAAAGCTAGAGATAGGAGAAAGTGTAAAGAAAACTCACTTTGGTGATTCTTGTTCAGATGACCTGGTAAAAAACACGCAAACACAAAAACAACATTAAAAGAACATAAGTTAAATCTTCAAGAAAACAAGAACTAAACTCCAATTAAAAAAAAAAAAAAAGGCCTGCATAGAAGCCAAAAGGTGTGCACATAATAAATTAAAGAATACTTAATCCTATGGTGAAAGTCTGAATGAGATAACTAGGGTGTTTATGAAACAATCAACAAAAATCCCAGGGCAACTCTGATTACTCACTTCCACTTTTGACATAAGCCCAACTACAGGCAGCACACATCTGCTACTGCAACTCAAACTATGCAGTTTTCAGAGGCAATTATTTAGCCAGACACACTACATCATTTTAGAAAGTTTTAGGTGTGGATCACAACGACTACAGATGTCACTGGCTGTATTGTGTAAAAAGTCGAAATGCGGCAAGATCTTTATGTTTAGGTAGCCAGAAATGAGCACAGGTGGCTTCAGAAGCTTGACATTTGCAATGCTTATTCTCATGATGTGAGAGCAGAGAAGGTGTTGACAGAAAACTTTGAGACAAAGCATAATGAAAGCTGAAGTGGTTACACGAATGAGAACAATCTAGAATGGAAAAGAAATCAAAATTTGCAGTTCATAGTATTTTCCAATGCATTCGAGTAGCTTCATCAAAAATCACCTGAAACAGCGAGCTAAATGACATTACATCAATTAAAACAATACCTGTGCTACTAAAACAAATTTTAAAGTAAAAGTTACCAAAAATGTGCTTGCAAAGCAAAGTTTAAGGCAGATGGAATAGCTTTACAATTTTTTTGACCAAAAAATCCCGGAGTGGTGTAAGTCCATTCTGGAAAAATACAAATGTGAAGAAGCTCAGTTTGAATGTAGAATATCTGAATTGCCAAGTTCTAGGAAGCAATTCACAGTATACAGTTAAGTTTTCAACTTGTGCTCTCTAAATCATCAATACTAAGAATTATGTACTACATTTCATCAAAATTACAGTAAAAATAGCACCAGTATCAGCCTAGTTAAGTTTCCTTCCAAGTAATTCGACAACATGAAGAAATTCTTCCTTGAAAGGCAGAGATGGTGAAGCTTGATCCCTGAAGAACTTTGGAGGTTTGAGTTCTGTGTACTTTTAATAGTTTTAAAACATTAAGCTTCTTCCCCTTTTATTGCAGTCATTGCTTCTGACTCCACTAACATCCACCCCCGCTCACCCACTAATACCTCTGGTTCTGTTTGTCCACAATCCCCAGAGAAATTTTACCCACCAAGTGTAAGCAGATCCTATGGTAATGTAAACTCATTGCCTAACCAGTCCACATCTAAACAGGACAGACACTGAACTTGTACTTCAATTACTCAGTGAGAGGAGAATGTCAGCTTAAAGTTCTGGGGCTTTTTCCTGCCTAGTCACTGACTTTCACTAATCTTGAGAAACTTTGCATCTTCAAAAACTCATCTCCTACATTACAATTGATTGCATTGTCCAAATATGCTCAAGTGGAAACAGAGGCAGAGGGGCTGTACAATGACATAAACCTTATTTCCTTAGGAAGTCACACTAAAAATAAACATTGAATTTATTTTCGTTAAGCTAATGGATTTCCTTGTGAGGCAAAGAACAATGAAACTGTACATTTTTTTGATGTTTTGCCACAGAAGAGCTATACCTCTATTACCAAATTCTTTGCAGAATCAAAATTGCCCTGAGATGCTCCCTTCAAGAGTCTTCATCAAAAACTTACAGACATAAAATTGTGATGAAAATACATACAATGTCCTGATTTTAATATATTATCTCTCCTCTATCTTCCCAAGAGAAAGAAAAAAACCCAACTTGGGCTTTCATTCATAGACCTTCTATAAACTTACAGTAAATTTTTCATTATCTCTACCTTTGAAGACTTGAATGTAGGATATAAATTCTTAGTACTATTTGATGAAGATTTATTTGTTAAATTATTGCACCTTAATTCAAACACATTAGCTCTAAAGGACTTACTGAAAATTCTGTAACCTTTTAAATTGGAAAGAAAGGTGACCAAATATTTGACTGAGAAAAGCAACCAAATTCAGTGTCTAAAAGAATTCATCAGACAGCGCAGCTTTGTCTTCCTGAAGTCCTTAGTAGGTCAGCATACTAGAGCTGCAGAATTTTGCACCGCAACACAGTTAAATAGTATTTCTAGCATTTAATTACTCAGCAATATGAAAAAATACCTTAAACATAAATTACTGTGTGGTATTTTTTTGGCTACACAGTGTTAAACAGTTTACGAAGCCATCTTCCTCATTTCACAACATACAAGGGCTTTTTAAGTGACATATTTTAAGTCAATGAAAGACAACACTCACCAGACCAGCCATTCAACTTTTTCGTCAAGGAAGAGAGCCCTTCCTTGCAATGAGATTAAGCTTTCCATTGGTGCAGAAAACAAGCAAACACTTCAAAACTTCAGGTAACTTCTCTTCCTCACTTCACAATATAACTAAAATCATGCCATTTCAATCTTGCATTCAGTATGGATTGATCTATTGATAATTATCTTTTGAATAGAGGTCTTTGCCCTGAAAAGTCTAACTCTCCTCTTCTGTCAGAAGGACAGAATGGAAAGGTCTTAAGGAAAGACCCCTCCTCCTCATTTTGGTGTGACCTACCAGGGAATTCTGCTATTCTGAGAACCTAGGATGATAAACTACAGCAGAATAAAACCCCGAGAGAAAAGGGTCAACTGAAACAATAGCACTGTAGCAAAACTCCCCCTTTACAAACAACTGAAGGAAACATCTGTAGGTTTTGCCCTTGTGCTGTTCTTGAAGTTCTTAAAGCTTCTTTTATTGTAACACCTGCAGGGTTGGGGAGACTGAGTGTGCCAGTGCTTCTATTATCACCTCTTTTCTGAGGACTCACCATTAAAACTGGGGTTTTTATTCATAAGCAAAATAAGTGGAAGATACTTGCAGCAACACCTTTCTGCTGCCTTTTAGAGAAATTTATACACAGAATATTCAGCATTTCTGTGAAGAAAATGACTGTGTAAGGTGTTGTAAGTTTTTTGTGCTGCATAATTAAGAGAACCAATACAGAAAACTTGAGGACTTTATGGCATACACAAGCTTTTCAGTGATTTCCTGTAAATTCCAATAATTCATTTGTAAGCTGCTATCATCACCATTAAAGGGATAGTTTGTTACTCTGCATTGCCTCTATTAACTGCATTCCAGTTTACTGGCTTGCCATGAAAGTTTCATGTATTTTGATACACAACAACTGCTTGGATTGCTGCAAGGTTTGCCTTGTCACAGATTTCCAATTCAACTTTAAGACTTTCCATTTGGATGCAAAATTATTGCTTTTTGAACTGTCAAGAAGTGTAGTACATTTGAATAAGGATATATACTTGAAAAGTTTACATCTAAGCAAAGTATACACATGTACTATTTTCATGTATATTTGGGTGGAAAAGAACGTAAAACTGAAAGTCTATTAGTAGTAGCCTTAAAATTCTAATTTGAAATTAACTGAAACATTCTATCCACTGTCTAGTACTAGGATATATTCCTTGAGAAAGGCTAAAGTACACAAACAAGGACAACCGAATTTTGTGAAATGCAACATTTTGTAAGAGCAAAGAAATTATCATATATGTGTATAATTAAGAACTAAGGATAAATAACAGTTTAAAATGTGGGGGTTTTTTAAAATTATTTGCAATTTTCTACCAAAAAGTAGTTACTGGGGCTTGGCTGGATAGATCTGAAGGGTACTTTTATGAACATTAAAGCTTTAAAAATTTTTGCTCACATGAAAATTCGTATTTTATTTATATTAATGATGTGTTTCCCATAGTACATTCACCAAAGTTCAGTATGCAGCCACAGTTTATTGTCTATCAAATGCTAAGCTAAAAGAATTGAACAAATGCAGCATCCGTTCAGGAAATCTATTTTCAGTCCAATACCTTCACCAGATGATGCATCACACTCACACCAGGAACGTATGTGCACTTCCAGAAATTCATAACACAGTGCAAGTGAATTTCCTTTTTGTATATTAGTTCATCATTTCATTTCCTTCCCCTCCAACTCTGGAGCTGTACACATTATTCCATCTGTATCATTAGCAAAAGATAGTTTTACAATGTAAATTAAAAGATGTTTATAGCTTTGCAAGCATTTCAGAAAAAAGTTTATGAAGGGATATACTGCATTTATAATAAGTAGAATTGTAGACTCAAAATAATTTATGTTGGAAGGGAACCTGAGAGGTCACTTAAACTCTTTTTCAAAGAACAGACATCAAAGGTAGATGAGGGTATTCAGGTCCTTGTCATGTTGTGTTTCGAGGTTCTCCAAGGATGGAAATAACTCCACCTCTCTGTTGATGTGTACAAAGGCTTAAAAAAATCAAAATTTTGATTTTTTTCCCCCCCTCATTATCTTTTGAGCATTGTCCATTGCATTGTCCACATTGAACTTGTGTCCAACGCCTCATGTCTTTCCTCTGAATCTCCAAGAGCTGGCTCTATATTCTTGATAATCCTCTTTTGGCAGAGCAAGGCAACAATGTGACCAACCCCTCCTTGACTCCCCCAGCCTTCTGGTTCTCCTCCTGCATCATACGCTTGCACCTGCGAATAACTCGCCAGATTTATCTCATCAATCAATGTATGATTCTAAATATACGATCTATATTGTCTCACCTGTCAGGAAGCTTTTCTTGCTGACTGTTACTATACCTTAGCACTTAAAAATATGTTTTACAATAATCTTCTTTCTGGTTAGACAGAAAATTTCACAGCTAATCTTTTCTGTTAGGCCAGTGAATCTACTCTAAAAAAGTACCAAAACACTTGCTCCTACGCAATTTGCTGTTGCAAACCAAACAGACAAGTTTGGTTTATTTAATTACAAGGTGAACAGGAGAAACTGAATCCAAATCAGGTAACAAGACTCTCCACACAGCTTATCAGGTTACTTTTCTAAGCCAATAAGCCAGTTATTTTTTCTCATTAGCACCTTGTATATTGTGCTGGTTTTGGCTGAGGTAATTTTCTTCACAGTGTCTAGTATAGGACCCTGTTTTGGATTTGTGCTGAGCACAGGGTTGGTAATACAGAGATCATTTTGCTATTGCTGCACAGGGCTTACACAGAGCAAAGGCCTTCTCTGCATTTTGTATTGCCGTGCTGGTGAGGAACTTGTGGGAGACTGGGAGGAAACACAGCCCGGACAGGTGACCCCAACTGACCAAAGGGATATTCCAGACCATATGACATCATGCTCAGTATATAAAGTGGGGGGAAGAAGGAGGAGAATTTGGAGTGTTGGCATTTGTCTTCCCACTTCACTGTTAGGTGAGATGAGGCCCTGGTCTCCCAGAGATGGCTGAACACCTGCCTGCCTATGGGAAGCAGAGAATTAATTCCTTGTTTTGCTTTGCTTCTGTGTGTGGCTTTTTCTTTCCTTATTTAACTGTCTTTATCTCAGCCTATGGGTTTTCTAGTTTTTACAATTCTGATTCTCTCTCCCTGATTCCAGTGGTGGGGGAATGAGTGAATGGGTGTGTGGTGTTTGGTTGCTGGCTGGGGTTAAACTACTGCAAATTTATATATTCTTCCTAACAAGTACCCTTCCCATTCAGAAAAGTGTGTTCAAAAACATGAAAAAAGGCATTAAGAGGGCAAACAACAGCTATATTAACACTCCAAACAATTTTACCTATGAGATTAAAAAACTATTAAAAAAAAATTTAAAAGCACAAACCATTAAACCTGAATTTACAAGATCAAATATAAGGTCTTCTCCTCATACAAAGGGGAAACAGGTCCTGTTCTGGTAATATGAATAAGATTATCTTGAACTGCCAAAATAAATTACTGTTTGTTTCAGTAATCCTTTGCATGTATCACCTTCTTTCCAGCTTACTAACATTCAGTTAGGGGGCAAGTGTGGGTGCTGGCCACCACATGGGTCTTCCCACAAAGCCAGATGAAAACCTTAAATCCATGCACAGGGAAGAGTGGAGTATACTCTTTCATACTGAATGATAGAAAAGCATGCAGCTTCCCACACATGGGTTTTTAGAAGTTAAGACCTTTGAACAACACAGTGGTTTTCAATTTTCATTTCTTGTCTTTTGCTTGTTTACATTTCTCATTGCCTGGTGAAGGGTGAACATCTGTATCACACCTCAGGCACTTAAAGATGCTTGAGAAAAAGGAAAGGAACAATGAAAACATGGAAAAATTAAAGTTCAAAGCTCTGTAAATAGTACTTGATTACATGGCTTTAAGTTTTCAAGGCAGACCTTGGTATTTTAAATTCACCATGTGTTTAAAGAGTGTATTATTGAAACATTTTAAATTAAATTTTAAATTTACACCAAGTACCTTAACATAAAGATACAAGCAAAATCATTATAGCAATTTAAACTTTCATTTATTTACTTGAGGGTAAAGTGCAGGATTGTTTATTTTAAGGAGTTTTTTTTCTTTTCTTCTAAGAGTTCATCTATGAAGAATCCTACACATTAAGTTATGTCTTCATTTTAAATTTTTTTTCAAGCTATCAATGCCAAGATCCAGACCTTGCACTGGGGATGGCCAGTGCAGCCTCTCAGGAGAAAATCTAACATCTGATAAAAGATTAAGCACATCAGAGTACATGATTCCAGAACATAACTAGTCTACTGCCCGGTTGAAACCAACTTAGATTTGATGATTACTCCTTAAATAGAAGATGTTGCTGAATTTTTCCAAAGTGGCATTGAAACAATGTCACATACTTCAGTATGACTACTTCGTTTGCACTGTACCTTTTCCCCTTAAATGACACAGTAGCATACAGATCACAGTGGTGTCAGGGAAAGGCAAACCAGTAAGGATGATTTGTTCCTCTACATCCGGGTGTCTTTCTGCATTCTAAATTTGGAAACAGTAGTGGTGCCTTTATCAAGACAGACTGCAACAGTGGTAATCTTCAAGCACTATACCAGGCTAAAAAAAGCAAAAATTATAATAAAAAAGAAATCCCTGCACAAGTCCATCAGTCTGCCTTTAAAAATAACCAGCCGTGGCTTAAACATGTTAGACTGAAAGAGAAACATTTTTCTCAAAGACAGCATCTTCCAGGAGCTCTTTTGAGGCTATCTGTTAGGATAGCAGAGGGTCAGGATGAGTCGATGCCTGGTAGCCTGTTGGTAAGACACAACTTTGAAAAAACTTCCCAAATTAAAGCAGCTTTAGAGCTAACTTTAGAAAAAATAAAGCCTCAAAATATAACTTACTTTGTATCTTAAAGGAAAGCCAGTTTGTATTTGTAAGTCTTCCCTAATGTATATCTCAGGGTTTAAGGACATCTGAAGACATGTAACTTCACAGAAAAAGAGAGTTTTTCCACTTTGCATAAGTTAAGAAATTTAAAAGTCAGGAGCAGCAGTGCTTCAATGAAGAGAATGCAAATCTCTCAAAGAAAACATCTTCAGGGAAGCCAAAACTATGGAAAGCAAATTCTATATGAAAAACAGTTATGAAACAAGTGCACTTACTAATTAGTATGTTTTATCTCAATGTTGTTCTCGAGATAATTTTTAGAACAAAATAATAATGGTACCATGGGCATATACATGCAGGCATGGTGTAGACAGAGTGTCAGAGAAAGTGTACCGTGTAGTCAGAAAACAGACTGGGTTACCTGTTCTGAACTGGTGAAGCACAGCCATAAGAAAGTGCTGTACAACAGAGAAAGCAACGTATGAGACTTCAGAAGGCCAAGTGTGGGCTCCTTGTCTGTGCTAGTACTAATTTTTCAGTGGCAGTAGCAGTCAGCTGAGATGCCCAGCAACAGGGCAAGAAAGAGGAAGAAGAACTGACAGGGGAGGTCTTCCTCACAAAGGCTGGGGGGCCCTGGGCCTAACAAAAGTCCTCTTGAAGTACTCTTCAGCACTGTCTTTTCTGACAGGTTTTGTAAACAGCTGTAATTTGAGATATTTGGGTTAGATAGACAAACCTACTCGTGCCCCACAAATGAAGTTCTGGATAATGTATGTTAATTTGAAATTAGAGCAGTTTTTTGTCTATAATACAGATGTAATAGACAGCTACAACCTTTTCTGCAGACGCTAAATTGAGAGGGAAAAATTGCTTCTTTTCACCATGTCTGAGCCCCAAATGGTTGTTGAATAACCATCACAAATATGAAAGTGCCTTAGATAATCTGGGTAGCAGAAGCAATGAAGCTACACCTAACACAATGCTCACAAGCTTGCCCTGGCTTTCTGTAGTTCACCTGTGTGCATGGTTGTGCTATTTTCCAATTTCCTTTTTTCCAGTTACAGCCTGTGGTACACATCTCAAATTTCAGTTAGAGGGCACAGTGTTCACACAAAGCACATTTTTAAAACAATTATTGTGTCCTTAAGAGAAACAACGTAATAAATGACAAAATATTATCGAGCCTCATCTCCAGCATGTTCATTTAAAGGATTTTAACAGCAAACATAGTCCTAGATGATGACATGTTGATACAGTAAAATATCTTCAAATAAATTGAAGAAGAAATATTAACAACTGCTATGCTTTACGCTCTCTAAACTAAGAGCTGCTCCACATAATTTGTTTTCTAAATTGTGTACTGTTTCATAAAGTAGAACTTGATTGATTCCTTTACGAGAGTAGACAGAGCACGGAAGAAAATCAATTATTAAGAAAATAAATACACTTGGTATTGTCAGGAAGGAAAAAAGAACTGTATAGGGAAATAAATGCAGGTATATGTACTTTTGCCAGCAGTGGCTGCTTCTACATTTCTGATACCCATCAAGGTTCCAAATGGGCCTTGGCAGGATTAGGTAAATAGCAAGCCTTGTACATGAGTTTTATCTGTGATTTGCCTCAAAAAGCGCTCTATCATAATAGGTCAGTTTGAAGGTAGGTTTATCAACCTTCAAACAACAAACCACTTGTTCTTTTGACAAAAAAAGTGAAAAAGAGGGAAGACTATCCCCCACTCCTGAAATGCTGATGGCAGCTGGAAAAATAAGTTAAGAGGTATAGTCCATGCTAAGCACAGCTTGCACAGTCTTGCTTCAGAAATAGTAAATTAAATTGATGTTTGCTTTACAGAAATCAAGCTGATGCAGGATTATTATTATTAATATTTGAGGTCACAGACATAACCATTCAGTGATTAAATACCAGTATTTACAGCTGTTTGCCAGCAGCTCTCCAAAAAAGTTTCAGAAATTTTTCATGCCAAAGCTATTCAGTAGTTATCATAAGCATTAACTAACAGCTTTATTAACAGTCTCAGTGGGTTAGGCAGTAAAAAACGGCCCCCTAAAGACAATGTGTCTTAGCAGGACTATCAGAAGCTACTCTTGGCTCTCCTCTAATGAAAAAGAGATACTGAAATTAGAAATCTGGGGGGTTTTCCACAGCAGGTTTCTGTTACATCAATTCAAATCTACTGAAGACCATCATGGCAAAAAATGGGTAAGCTGGCTTTACAAAATTTATCAGTACACTCAGAGGTTTTTTATAGTTAATGCTTAAATATTCCCAATGTATGGCAAAAGCCCAGGGCAAGCATCTATATTTAATACTGAGGATATGCAAAGTAAACTTTTTTCCTTACAAAACAGATTTAGCTGATAGCATAAGATTCCCTCTCTATCAATAAAGCACTCATGGAAAGAAAGATTTTACAGTACATACATACTTAATTTTACTTCACATCTTTCAACAAGGGAAGTGAAGCAAGTAATAACTATTGTAAGATTGCAAAAGGAAAAACTGGAATAGGGACTAACAAATTTCAGTGTAGAGAAAAACATTTTTTTGATTTGTATGGCTACATTGTATTTTACCTCAATTGTTAAAAAGGAAATTCTCAATTACTATTTTACTTCACAAAAGTCTAACAGTCAATACAACAAAGGATCATTTATTCCATTCTTCTTCCAAAACACACAACTTGAATTTAATTAATCAGATTCATACAAACATTTTTTCATTTACCTGCGGAGTATCAAATATTATAAACATACCAAAAAACCCAATAACTCATTTGGGATAAGATGTAAGAAGAAAAGCAATGGTTTATATGAGGTAGTAACAGTAAAAATCTCCACAGTGAGTGATATTACTCAAATTCAGCACAGTCATTTAGGGCTCAGAAAATAAATGAATGTGCTATTTTCAAATTTAGAACATCCTTTTTTCACTGTCTGAGGGAAGGTATAAAGGCCAGCTTTCCCACTCCATTCTCAGTAGGTATAAGATAACTGAAACAGGAAGGAAAGAAAAAAAAACAAACTACAGGGGAAGAAAAGAAAAAGGAAAATAAAAAAAATCGAACAATGTACTAGCTGGCAGGACACAATTCGCCAGTCACAAAACACAGCATGGCAACGTTATTTTCTGTCTACAGCTTCTACTCTCATCATCTCTTCTTATGTCTGCCTCTCAGTATTTTTACTCAGAAAATACTTCTTAAAATGTATCCTCTGCTAATTTTAAAAGCACAGGCATGGTTTCCCATCCATGACTATTCACATCTAGAGGTCTCACTTTTATTTATTATCATGGCTACTACTGCCATTAGTACTGATAAATAATATTAAGGTTCAGGTGCCTTCCCGTCAGAAAAAATATAAAAATGAAGTGACAAACTCAAAATACTTATTACACTCAAAAGAGTGACAAACTCCAAATATGCGTACAACATGTAAATTTTTCCTCTTTTACTGAAAACCCTCTGCTGTAATACAGAAACAATATTATAGAATTTAAAGAAAACAGTTTAAATCCAGAATTTAAAGCTATGTTTAGTAGCTGCACACTGTCAAGAGAGGCAGGTGAATCCTATCAGCTTCCATTAAGACATTGCTTCTCAAAATACACCTTGCCTTAACGTCACTAGGCATCACTAGAAACCATTTTTCTTTTGTAATGCTACAAAGGAACCTGCATTTTAACACATAGCATTCTCCCTAGCTGCAAGTTTTAAAGTAGCTGTTTTCGTTTTGAGATTGAAAAATTAATGAGGAAGGAAAGAAAAAAAAACGTTGATATTGTGATAATCTGAAGTTACCCATTAAGAAATGAGTAGCCACGCATATGATGTAATACATGAGAAAACAAATAATCAGAGTGCACAAAGACAGGTGCTTCAAGTCCTGGAAGCAAACCTAGCAGTGGTTAAAGCGCTGCAGAGAACAAAGTCGGTCCTCAAGGAATACAGCCAGGAAGCAGACACTGCCTTTAGACAAGCCTCTGAAGGCTAGACTTTAGACAGTTCCTCTGAAGAAGAAAAAGATGGATGACCACTAGCATTATGATGTTCTTCTGTATACTCAGATATATCAGCCTTTGACAAGGCTGAGCTGATGATGTGGAACGTGAGTGAAGGGGTTCACTAAAGTCTTTCTCCCCACAAAAAACTCTTGACATGTAGGAAAGGGTTGCAAAAGCTACTGGGGAACAGGATAATACTGATTTGAACTATTTGCCATAATAGTTCCCCTAATTTTACTAACAGCTCAACTACTGAGTATTGTTTAGGGATGAACGGTTTTGCTTTTGACTGGTCATTTTGTGTCATGGCAATTGCAGTATAGAAATTGGTCAAAATAAAGCTTATGCAAACACAGAACTGTTTGAATTCATTGTAATATTACAACTGATGGTGACTGTTTTACACTACAACACTTTGGTTTTTGTTCGGTGCTTTTAAAAAATCAAAATACACAATGGATTGTTTGCAGAAGTCCTTACCTCCTCTGCGGACTACGGTTCTGAGAGAATTCTGAATCACTGTCCTTTGACGTTGGAGAGCCCTTATATGTGTAAAAGACATCCTCTGTTTCAGTAATGTAACTGATCTCGTTTGTAAGGTTATCTACAGATGAGTGTCGTGGTTTGCGGATTTCGTGACGTAGTCTAGGACTCCGCCTTAAAAATACAGAATACAAACACATGCAGGAAGATCAGAATAGTTCACGAAACTTTATAGAAGAAAAATTTCTATCCTATTGCAGTCATGACCTGAATCTTCATAACAGGACTATACGTCCCACTTTAAATAATCAATTTTTAAGCATTTTGTATGGTATACTAGGCAATCATACACTGCTAGGTTCAGTACACTGAACGGATTTGGCATTTTCACCCCTGTAAAATGCAACTTATATTACTGAAGTTTCAATCATAGGATCATTCTGGTTGGAAGGGACTCATGGGGGTCATCTAGTCCAACCTTCTGCTCAAAGCAGGGTCAACTAAGGCCAGAGTAGGCTGCTTAAGGCTTTACCCACTCAAATCTCAAAAAATCTGAAGGATGGAGACCACAGTTCCCCCAGGCAATGACTGTCCATGTGGAAAAGCACTTTTTCCATTACATCCTAACAGAACCTCTCTTGTTTCAACATATACTTGTTGCCTCATCCTCCCACCATGCAATACTGAAGAACCTGGCCTCATCCTGTAGCTGGATGTAATTCTAGGCTGTCATTAGGCATCTGGGAAACCCCTGCTTCTCCAGGCTGAACAAGTGCCACTATGTCAGCCTCTCCTCAGAGGGTAGGTGCTCCAGCCTCCTGACTACGTTGGAGCTGGTGGTCTTTGCTGAGCTTGCTCCAGTATGTTTTGTACTTGCAGACAAAAAGGGCTGCAGCATTCTATTAAAGTCTAGAAAATGCTGAGCAAAAGTAGGCTCTGACCTTCCATCTGACCTTCCATCTACAATTCTTAATTCTGCCAGGTTGAAGTGGACTTCTTTGCTTTCACGGCACACCAGATGGCTCACGTACCACTTCTGCCTATAAAGATTATCTGGTTGTTTTCCAGAAAGCTGCACTGCAATACAGTTGTACTGGGTTCTTACTTCTCAGGACTCTATATTTGTTGAATTTCACACATTTCCTTTTGGCCCATTTCTCCAGATTATTGAAATCAGTTTGGAGAGCAGCCCTGCCCCCAGGCTTATTGATTCATCCCTCCAGTTTGGTGCCATCTGCAATCTTTATGATCAAGCACACCATTGCCTCCTCCATGTCATAAAGATGTTAAGCAGGACAGGGTGCAAGAGAGACTCCTATAGTCTATTTTTACTGTTGTCCAGGTAGAGTGGGACCCACTAACAACTCCCTTCTTAGTCCAGTCATCCAACCACTTTAATGTTTTTTTTAAACCACCCTGTTGTCCAACAATCCAGAAAAACAATGTCTTAACTTGGGTATAAGATCTTGGCAGACAGCATGAAAGCCTTGCTAAAGTTGAGGTGACACCCACCCTTCTGTTGTCATATATATTCTCAGAATAACAAAGTTTAAATCTATATGTACACACTACATAATTATTCTGCTGGAGTACATACAATTAGAAACAGTAGGAGGCTAGAAGGTGTGGAAAAGGCTGAAAACGGATTTACCAATTGGGGGTAACAGGAGGTGATCGAGAAGGAAGGCTTTTGGTCTCCAGGTGCTCAACCGATAAGGATCGTCTCATAGATGGGTTCCAAACCATCCCACCTATCACTTTTCTGCAGTACTGGTTGTTTACAGACCTGAAAAGATATAAAACAACTATATGTGAATTACTTTGCATAGAAAACTTAAATGAAATAAAATATGCTTAGGAAGTCAACTTCATAGCTTAAAGCATTCCCTGTGCTTACCCCTCCTTACTTATGCATTGACATTCTCACAGAGACACTTGCTGTCCCTCACTTGTGGCAATAAAAGTGATTGTTAATCCCTGCTACATAGCTAATCAGAAGCCTGGGTAAAAATAACTTTTTCTGAGAATTATTTTTAACCCAATTGTGTTTAAGAAGACAGAGGGGGAAAACAGGAAATTCAGTATGTCCTACTGGCACTGAAGTAGGTGCCTGACAAAACACAGTTCAAATACAGGTAAAATGTTCTGGAGCTTCCCTGTTAATACTCATAAAGGGGTAACAATTCACCAAGAGCTTCACTGCACACAGGACAACTTTACCCATCTACCTGCTGCCTCATCAATTAAGAGCTACACCAGACAACACTTTATTTCCAGAAGGAAGCCACTTTTGAGTGATGTATTCCTTACAGAGATAAACCATTAAAGAAAAATCTGACATGGTCTGGACTGCTTCTTGTGACAAGAATGTGACAAGAAAAGGGCTGCATCAAGATCAGAAACACAGCTAGGAAAGCAATAAAAATACCTTACTAATGAAATAACACAGCATAAAGAAAATCTTTAAGTAGACTGAAATTGAGATAAACTAACTTCTATGCATAATTTTTTACAGCATTTCACAAGTCAAGCTGAAAGATATGCTGCTCATCCTGGAGTTTACAGGCCTAGGATTTCTCATGGAAGAAACAATTTATTAGTTACAGAGAAAATACCTTTGGCTCATTAAGCCCTGAGCTGTATATAATGGGCAGCTGGGATAGCAGATTGTGTTAAGGACCTTACTATAGGGCTGAAAATTCTACATAGCATAAAAAAAAAAAAAGAAAAACGTTACTTAAGCTGTGGATATTGTGCTAAAATCAAACCTTAAGCATGCTTTGCATTGTACTACTTTTTGCTTATATGAGCAAAAGAAAAAGCAACCCATAACTTTTTTTTCCATATATACTGAAGTACTTCATATATCTTGTTCACGATTTTAAAGGAAATAAATTCCTTCATCTTCTAAATGTACTTTAAAAGCTTCTGCCAGTATAAAAAACAGAGGAAAAATTTAGTATGAAGCATCTACATATCAAAATCAGCTACCCATCTACGTTTTCGTGCTTAGAAAACAAAGTCCATCAGCTCAGGAGAAGCTTTTGCCTATACTATCCATTTCATTTTTCTAAGACTTTTGTATACAATCACGAGGCACCAGCTACTCTGATCTTCTTCAGAAACAGAGTTTTTCAAAGAAGCCTCACATAGTTGGAGCAGAGTGAAAGACTGGAAAAAGAGGATGCATTATGAAAAATGCATTGTGAAGAACTCCACATTAATCAGCTTTTCTTTTTTACAAGTGGCTGTTCATGCATTTTCCAGCACAGACAACTTGAAGTGCAACATAACTCATGTGATGGAAGCCAGAATCCTAAACGCTTACTCTAATCTTAGACCCCTAATCCTGACCACAAAATCACTTACACGGTATGTTCTCTAGGTGTTTCAGTTAAGGCACAGAAGATAAATAATCTCCTGAACTTCAAGTAGCTGCCCTTCAGATGCCAAATATCAGCATATTTCTCAGCAAACATTCTGGGAGGCTGCCAAAGCCTTTCTGGAATGGGCTGTACTATCTTGAAGTGATGCTTCCTTTCTCCCATCTATTACTGAGGCTATCCTTGGTGAAAAATACAGATACATTTTTAGGTTTTCAACAAGGAATGAGAATGCGCCTGGGAGAGGTTATTCAGCATTCAGTCCAGAATTTACCTCTCAGGATCTGGGAGATGTAATTCAGTCTGCTCCTAGAACAAGGTTTACAGGTGATTTATACAACTCAGCAACCTAATTTAAATGGAATGCCACTAGTACCTTAAGCTAAGAGAATCAAGAAGGGCACATGTATGAGCAAATAAGAAATTGTACTTACATACTGCAACTATCTGAACTGATGCAATAAATGCTAGGCTATCTGCCTCACTCAAGTGTAGAAGAACATAATACAAGAACGCCACAAATTCCATAGGAAAACCTGTGATACTCAAGATGGTAAAACCTTAATCTAGCACCCTTCAAAGCTGATGGAAGCATCATGAAAATAATTATTGAATGAGAGTCAGTCTTAAAACCTCCAGGATTGCCCGATGTGGTCAGTGGAGTTTTTGTGCGCACATTTGGTTTTGTGGTTTGGTTTGTCTGTTTGTGTTTGATTTAAACAATGCAAAAATTTGTTCCCTTTCAAAGGGAGAATGCAGAATTTCTTTTTTGGTAATGTAGCTTTCATGTGAGTTCAGAGCCATCCTTGAAAAGTAACATGGAAACCCTTACAACATTCTACAATCATAAACAAGTAGGAAACTGAAGATTTTCAATATGTGAAATATGACCTCAGAAGCGACTTTTTCACAGTTTTTCTTAAATATTTTGAGAAAATAATTTGCTGAGTGACAGTGACCAAGTTAATAGGAACTACTCAAAGCATTTCAAAATTACTGTTGCTTCTTATGTACTTTAGCAGTCTTTCATAGCAATGGTTGCTGAGTTACTTCATCCTCATCTAGTTCCTAAAATTCATGCTTATTGCTGGTATAAATAAAGTTAAAGAGGTTATCATTAAGCTGATGGAAGGTATCTCCATAACTGATTCTCCCCCTGGAGATTCCTTAAAAGTCTAAGTAAGAAATTCATAGAGATAATGCCTCAGATCATTGAAATTACTTGAAAAGAATTCTTTCTTAGTAATTCAGATCAACAATGAGAACTGTCCTGTATGCTACAGACTATTGAAAAATTGTAGCAGCAGATTTGTCAAAAATAAAATGTTTGGTAAAAAAATCAAATTATACTAAACTAGCACCCTTTGGAGCTCACACTGTTTTCTTTCTTAATATTACAAAGGCCGCGCAATGCCTGCCTGTATATATCTGTCATGTAGGAGGATCAGGGTTTTGAATCTCTGCAAATTTGAAAGAAATAAAGGAATCCAGGACCTGACAATCTTACAAACTTTGAGTCACCTCCTCAACACCCCATTACAGGAAGAACAAGGTCATAACACTCCATAAATGAGTTGATTCTAAAAATAGGGATCTGTAAAAGTTAGAAAATTAGAATACTGTTCGTACAACTACTTGTTTTCCATGATCTAGAAACCAGATCATCTAGCCATGATCTAGTACTAAGTGAAAACATGGAACTACACTCCAGCAGAAAACATAACATTTTATCAGACTTCTTACTGTTGGACAGTAACCTCATGGGTTAATAGTTTCATTTTCAATTTCAGTATTTCAAATTATTTCAAATATTTCAATACCAGTGCACTTGGTATCAATTTCTGCAGTATGAAAGGAAACATCAGCGTGAAAAGCCAGAGAGCCACCAAAGTCTGAGAAGCTAATTGAAGCATGCTGGTATCATTCAGAAGTTGAAGCTAATCCCAATAGAAAACAGAAAATCAGTCTGACAAATTAAATGTAAAGTTAAACTGTTAAGGGAACACGTTACAAAAAACTCACAAAAACACACTACCCACAAACAAAAAAGAAAACAATAAAATACTTCTCAAAAAATCATGAGAAAAAGCAGGTTTCTAGAGAGTCTACAGCTCATCAAAGGTTCAAACAACCCCCAGAATCTTACATCCAGATGTGATAATGACGCAAGACTTTCTTTCTCATTCACATTTAATACGAAATATTTTTTATATGTTTCATTACAGAATGTTTTCGTGGGGTGGGGTAGGCGGGGTAGGTGGCTTGGGATGAGATGGATGAGACCATGAAGACACAGGACATGACATCTTTGTAGCTGAATTGCTGATAAATGTAACAACAGAACAAATCAACAAAATGGAAAAAATCATGGAAGAAATAAGTGACTGATACTTATCAAAAAACTCTAAAAAACCCTAAGACAAAGAGCTACTCCAGTAAAAAATCACAGAGGATGGCCAAAATAAAGGCCAATTGCAAAGAAATGGAGGAGGACGTTACAATGTCAAGTGACTGGACAGTAAACTGGCAGCTTAATTTTAATGACTATAGAGCTCAGTTACTGCATATGGGGAGGAATAATCCCAGCTTCATATAGGAAAATTACAGGCTCTAAAGAACTACTTCTGGGTAACTAGATCTTATATAACACTAGGAAACTAACAGCTCTGTAACTAGAAGAATCCAGTGAGGCAAATAAAGGATGAGAATTGTCACAACAGGGGTATCTTGAATACCTGAATGGGAAAAAGTTTTTCATTATGTCAGCAATAAGTGGTTGGTATGAATGCACTCCAGAAGTTGCCCTAACACATTAAACAGAATGTGTACATGACACTAATGGCTAAACATTTCAAAACAAATCTGTTCTGCAAATTCACTAACCGGATCATTAGCTACATGACATTTTTCCTTTCCAGTGTTTTTATATTTCAGACTGAAGCAGCAAGTTGAAAAAATAGCAGTAAAATATACATTCAAACACCTTTTCAGGCAGTTTTAAGAAAAGTTCTACTGTAAGGGGATCACATTGCAGAAAGTGAAACAACAACCATATAATTTGTCAAATGGTTCATATATAGACTGGGACAGACCTATGGATAGGACTGAACTCTGTCACTCCAACTTGAGCTACCACTGACACAAATCCTCCCATTCCCATGACAGAGCAAAACATGCTTTCACACAATACTTACTTTGCTGGATTTCTAGAACCCAGTGTCCAATAATGTGATAATATCTTTTTTTCATGAGGTAGTGACTTCTTTGCCTGAAAAAACGTGTGATGCTCTACACAAGACTTCCAAAGATTTTTGCATGCTCTGTAATTTAACATGTTGAAGGCAACAATATGCTCTCTGGATTCATTCTGTAACAGCAGGGAACACCACGTTTCAACATATACAAGTAGATGAAACAGTAAACAAGGTCATAAAACAACAATAAAATTATTTTAAGCCTAAACATGAAAAATACACCGAGGCAAACAAACAAACAAAAAAATCAGCGCATAGTAGATTTTGAGCTGGAGATGGCCAAAATACTGCTGGGACTATGTGAAATTTCAAACTTCAAAAAGTGCACTTTACAAGATAATGAAATGTTAATGGAATATTTAAGTCTAGAGCAGTAAAGATTTTGTATTTATGAGTGTCATTTTAAACCGACAAATATTTTCAGGTTTCCAGTCAGATTTTGACCTCCTAAGACAAACAAAAATCTTTAAAACATTCCATTAAGGGTGCAATGTAACATGGAAAAAAACCCTCATTCTTTGAATTCAAACTCTTCACACAAGGCTTCAATTCAACAACATTCTTTCAAGCTCCATAGTATGCAAAAAGCATATTCTTGATAGTCTTTCAGAAGAAACTGAAGATGTTAACAGTGATCCTTCTTGGAGGGAAGAAAGTAGCTGTGATGGGACTGGAGCTGCTGCTACTGCTGTTCAAATCCACTCCTGCTTGGATGATAACGCGAGGCCACAATGAGAAGGATCAGACGGCAGCAGAACACAAAACTCAGTGCAAACTCTTACAAGTAACTTCAGTGCCTAAGTGCCAGTGAAACACGAGTGCAACACAACGGTGTCACCCATGTTTATGCCCAAGATCTTGTACAAGAGAAAGCTTTGGTTAGTTAATCTGGTTAATGATGGGAAGATAGTGGAATGTGAGCAAAGCAAAGAGAAGATAACATGAAACCTTGAGTCAATTGCTATCACAGTGCAGCACCTCAGTGAAAAAAAGCAAGCTTTCAGCACTCATCTTTTCCAGCTCCACTAAATTATGACTGCTTTTGACATCTCAACATGTAATTAGACAGGCAACATTTTGCTTGTTCATAGCTACAGGCCTGTTGGGAAGTAACTACAGACCATTTTGGCTGGAATAGTCAATCTGTTTTCCTCGTCTTCTTTTTATTTCTAGGCAGCATTTTACAAATGCCACGTATCAGAGATCAATCCTGCATTTTGCAAATCACTTCATGTTTAGTTCAGAGAATCTATGGCTTCAGACCCTCTTTTAGAAAAAACAGTGAGACTCTCAAGAGAAAAGAAGTTTGCCTCTTGATTTTACATAAGCATTGAAAAACATTTAACTGATTACAGTCTTTCAGGAATGTTTTCCCTTTATCTATTAAAGCATTTAAAAAGTATTTTCTTTTTAAGATGTGGGTTTGTTATTTGAGTCTCTTCCATACTGGAACCAATTCATCTTCTGTCAGTTCACCACAGTTGCTTCTAAGTAGCTATGTAAAATGAAGCAGGGAGGCATAGTGAAATCTTAACTCAGGATTTCTTGAAATATATAAAGCATAAGTTACAAGGATTTAATGACAAATGCCATTTCTGACACATTCCCTGTTGGTTGAATAACACTTGAAGGGTTTTACTACTCCAGCAGACAAATAAAAGGAAGTGTACAGATATTTTTGTTGGCCTGAAGCACTGGCCTTTCAATTGCCACAAAAATTATTTTATCCAAACTTCTCAATTATACTGAAAAGCTGTAGTATAAAAATAAAAAATTAAGTACACCTAATACTCTGGTTTTGAATTTAGACTTGAAAACAGTAATGAATTTTACTTGTTACATCACAAGTGTGCTTTCCTGTTATCACAGAACCTTCTCAGTAAACTTTAGGTATGCTGAAAATTTTAACGTGGATTTAAGCTAGGGAAAATATTTTCAGAAGTTTCATAAAAATTTATTCAATTTTTAGACTTACATAACCTTTTGTTAATAATAATCTGCCTCACCAAGAGGCCACCTTGCAAGTCATGCTGTTAAATCTGTGTACTTCTTTAAAGCTGAGTTCTACTGGGATCCAAGGATCTAATGCCTATCATACTTCTCAACCCAAGTTCTAAAAGAATGGCATTTTAATGATTATCAAGAAATAAGGATTAGAGAAATTTGTGGCCATTAAGGTAAAGGGAACAATTTCACATAGCTCAAGTGTCTTGCTGGTTCAGCATATGGAAGAACTTTTGCATCAGCTGTATGCCTATTCCACTCACAGAAAATCTGAAAGTATCTACAGCACAGAAAGATATATTTTAGTATGCAGCAAATGAAGTTGTTTTTAAGCATTAGATAGGAACATAGAAAATAACATTCCATTTCTGAAAGGTACAAAATGTTGCCTGTAAACAGCATAGTTCCTATTCCTACCTTAAATCCTGTACCCTTCATTAAGCCTACATGTCATGAGCTTCTATAGCATCAGACATTCACTGATTCATCAGTCTTGCTCCCCAGTCCTTATGCAGCTCTTCAGTAGAAACAGAAATACTGCATACTCCTAATCAAGTAGCTGATCAACAGATAAAAGCAGTGGGAGGGTAAAAGAGAAGGTGAATAGCAGGGAAAGAGTGAGATAAGGTAATTTCGTTTTTCAGGAAAGGCACATAAGGAAATAAAAATGGAGTAAAAGAAATAGGGAGAATAAATCCACGAAACATGGCACGTCCCAGAGGACTGCAAATTCATTGCCTTTGAAAACTTTCTGCAGATTTTTGTAAAGAATCTACATACAACATACAAAGCATAAAAGAAGTGCTATAGCACTCTCATCATCTTTAGTCAAACCTTGCCTATGAATATACAGTATCTGCTCTGTTTTCCCCACATTCTTTAATTTTCCTTACTTCCAGATTCATTTACCTATTTGCTTCTGTATTTCCAAGCAAAAAGCTGATCAATTCAAAGAGTGACACCAATGCAGTCATCTGCCCTCAACACACCCCTCAGGCATCCCACTGTTCTGGCAAAACCCCTAGGACTCAACTGCCGTCTCTCCTATTGCACTGCACCAGCAAGCTTTTCCAAGCAATACCACTGGAGTACTGCACACTTGATGCCCTAAATTTCAAGCAAAGGGGGCTGACAAGGATGGATGCATGCACAGATTTAGTAGCACACCTGGTCTGCTTTTTCTTATGTACAGAGAAGGAGTAAAAAGGTCATGCAGCTGGCCTTACTTTCCATACAGTTCTGTAGCTCTTTAAGCATGACACTGTGTACATTACTGTCATCTCCGTAGGTTATGAAACAAAGAACTATGATCACTTAAGAGCAGGTAAGCTAAAAGGATCAAGAGCTTTGAACTGTCATCATTTAACAAATGTTTAATTGAACAAATTAAGATTGCTGCTCTCTTCAAAGGTGACACAGGTCTCCAGAGAGAAAAACTCTACTTTTGACAGCAGTCTTTATGTAATGAACACACATATTTTATATTAAGTCCATAGACTGTTCTATAGTGACACTTTATTCTTCTGTATTCCAAAACCACTGTAAGACACTCATTTTCAGAGAATCGTGGAATGGTTTGGGTTGGAAGGGACCTTAAATTCATCTTATTCCAAGCCCTATTTTACTAATAATTTTTGGAGAGTTCCTTTACTACGTTTATTCTCACAGACACATTTGGAAACTGCTGTCTGTAAGCCTGCCCTTATTTCTATATTTGTAAATATTTAGATTTTAAAATTACTACTTATCAGTGAATTTTTAATCCTCAAACCCAGGGGAAGTTACTACTTGCACGTGTTTACACTCACGAGTGAGTAGAATGGTTTATCAACCACTTATTTCTTCATGCACTGAAATATATATGAACAGACTGCAACGTGTCTGCCTATAAACAATACATTTAGAAACTTACAGCTAGTAAAAAAAACTTAAGATCTGTCTACAGTGTGTAAGGACACACTCTGTGCATGCTATGTGTGTGCAAGCATTAGTGCATAACACTATCTTTGGATACTAACTTTGTTTAAACGTGAATCCTGAGAAGTAACATGTGCATACTTGCACACTCCTTAAATTTCAAAGAACCCAACATGCTGGGAAAAAAGAAAGACACACTGAAAAGAAAAAGAAGAAAACATATACCTTTTGTTTAAAAAGGCCTCCCTAGAAATCTGTGTTCAGCAGACCTCCTAATCTATGTGGGTCAAGAGGTGATCTTGTAACACAGCTCCCATCAATTTAAGAGCTCATTTACTACCAGAAAGAGTCTTCACAAAGTTCAGGTACAAGTTAACTCTTACCTTTTACTATGTTCTCAAGTTTTGTCCTCAACTGAGCTAAAATATATACATCTGCTGATCACTAGTTTCTGAGAGTTTTTTTTTTCTGTCATATTAAATAATCTACGCTCTTTGTAGAAAGGTACCTTATTTTTTTCATATTGTGTCAGCACAATAATGATTAGTAATCAAGACTTCCCCCTCAATTAAATAGACTTATATTTCAACTGTTCTGCAAAGAGCAGAAAGCAACCCACAGATGCCAACTCTTAACAGTAGAAAAATTGTACTTTAGTTTTATCAACTATCTTCACATAATTTGCCAACTCCTAAAGCCCTCCATGATGCATACAGCAGGAGGTGTGCTATTTCCCTTTTCAATCTCATGTTTTTGAACTGCAAAGCGCTCTCTTCCTCCAGGAACCTTGCTTTCTTCCTGAGCTGAGCCCCACAAGCTGAAGGGATCTCACATAGTCCCCCTAGACTGGATAGGCACATTTTTAGTAGATTCACTGCATTAAGGGACTCTACAGGGCAAAGAGAGCAACAAAGGGAAGAGCAGCAGATGCTGATGAGAAAAGGGAAATATGCTACGTTAATAAATATTGGAGAAAGGATGAAGATCTGCATTTACCCGAAATCTCCAAGGGAGAAGACCCCTCCATGAGAAAGATACAGTGCAACAGACTGAAAGTGGAGGGATTCAGTGTTGGAAAAGAAACAAAAAAAGGGAAAGAAGGAACAAGCAGACCAGAATAGCAGGACCAAGTTAACAAAACAAAGTTTCAAAGGCAAGTTACCACAACAGAGCCTTTTGATCATCAGTTTGTAGGTTACATTCAATATACAAAAATATTGAGTATGACCACTTGAGCAAAACAAAACTAGAGGACTACTTACATGCTTTTGCCGTTGTTGTATAAAAAACTTTTTCCTTTTAAAGGAAATTTTTAATATGTTCACCCTAAAAGAAAGAAACAGGCCATGAAATACTGAACAATGTTTAGAGGCACAAGACAATGAAAAATAATACTGTGCACAGTGAGCCTGAAAGATTATAGCTGTAAAATATTCAATGAATAATATGCAGCCATCTCCTGTGTTGAGTGGCAAATAGATGTCCTCGTTTAATCTTTAAATAGTTCACAGCAGTTCTCTCCCACCAAATCTATTCTTGCAACAAAAACTTGATGACATCTTCTACACTAAGCTGCACAAATGTTAAATGTGTCAACTTTTGTATAACTTCAGAGTCATATGACAACTGTGACTAAAGGAACAAAATTTAAGACCCTAATGTCATGACAAGGTTGGTCTTACAACAACTGAAACTTCACAGAGGCTTTGCAGAATTGGTTTCATAATGTCAAAAATATCACGTACTTGTGCTAAAAACTAAACAAAACCTCTAGATAAAATCATAATTTTAGAAGGATGAAAACTGTAAGAATGAGTGTTAATATATTTTTCAGTTCATTAACATTGCTATGTAATTTATGTGGTAATTTTAGAATGGAACACCTCTTTTTATACATACACAGTGTGAATACATATTTTCTAAGTTAAAGATTACAACTGGAATTGGTGCTCAAGCAATTTTAATTTTAATTATATGCTTATCAGTTTTGCTAAATTAAACAAACTTCTACCTACCCACACACCTTCCCACAGCAAAACAAGATTTGTCTAAAATACCTAAATTTTCTCTGCAATAGTTCTGCTTCAGTAACTGAAAACCTGCATTTCTTGGACAAAGAAACTCTGATCTGTGGTCAGCTGGAATCTTATGGATGGCTTAAGGAAAGCTATTTAAAGTCTGATCAAGTCATGTTTGCCTGAAAAAAAAACCATGAAAGGGTTTTGTAAGTTTACTGCTAAAAGTCTCATAATATTTTCATGCACTGACACTTCACAGGACGTTAGATACCATCACATATGAACTATGTTGAAAGTCCTCCCAGTTCTGGCACAAGTTTTTGCATCACTCTAATCAAGTGGGATGGCATAAAATTCATTCCCTGTTGCTCATGGGAGATGTACTTGAGTTATAGAGCAACATCCTTCATGGATACAGGAGAGTATATTTGCCAGTTACTATCAAGAATATTCATGGCATTACCTATCCCCCCTCCTGCACAAGAGTGGAAAACAGTGTGTGCCAATTTCAGAAAATGCTTTTCTCCATCAATTACAGAACCACAAAGAAACAGGTATTTCAACACTAATCTTTACAAGACAAACTGATGCGAAAATTAATGGAAAATTGAAATCATATCCACCTCTCCTGTTAGGCCAACTCTTGAAATACTTGCGTCATTTGTCTTGCTACCTCAAATGATAGTGATCTGTGTTGCTCATCTAAAAGTTCTGGATTCTGAACTACCTGACAAGTCACATAATTTTTCAGTTGTATTTACTGAGCTGCAACTCATTACATATTAATTCTTCCTTGATTCTAGTGCTACGCTGCCTAACTAGTACCACTAAAGTTTTGTGCTTCTGGTTCTTTTTTACCACATTTCTTGACTTAGATAAAACTTCAACAAACAAGTTTTTGGAGTTATTCTCAGCTTACACACTTGCTGTCATGGTCTGCTCTTACCCTAACACGGAGCCAACAAAAATGCAGGACACAGAAAAATAACCTTGCAGACTAAGCAAAAATCCTCCCACCCAACAACAAAATGGGAACCAGCATCCCAAAGTACCAAAACTCTCTCAATCCCTCTCCTCTACATCCTATTTTTTGTTTTTATTAAAAAAAACCCCAAAGAACCAGAGGGAAAAAAAAAAAAAACAAAACCCAAAACCTCCCAAAACAAAAGCCCAAACCCCATGATTCACTGCATGACCATTTAATAACTTCAAGCCAAATCAGGGCTTTAAGTCTCCTTATTTTGACTCTCCTAAATAGAGCACCCCTCTCAATTCCATTCATTCTTCTTAAAGTAGAAATAAACCTATTTAGTTCAGGCAAGAAAAACACTTGCTACTCTGATATTTTTATTTAACAATAACTAAAAATCATTTGCAGTGTTACACCTAAAAATTGAGTGAATGTTCACATCTAGAAAAATCTACATAAAGATCCAAGAGTTTAAGGTGCCAAAGGATTTAGACTTAACAAGTTCTTTAAGATGTCATACCCAAAAATTATATTAATAGAATGCAGTTACTGTTATCATAACTGGAGGCTCAGCAGCCCCTCTCTCCTACCAATAAGCTGTCCAGTGACTATGCAACATTCACAAATCATTAAATTTCATGGTTTACTTATAAAGCACTCACTAGTTATAGCATATTAAGAATGATGGATCTTTTGGGTCCCATCTTTCTATCATTCACAAGCATCAAAAAAAATTTGTCACTCCGTGGGTAACACTGGTATTGGTAATTTCTGATTAAACTGGCAGTCCTGTCCTAACACCTAGTACTAACAGCTGGTACTTGTGCCTTGAAGCAAAAAAAGTTTCTTTACCTGTAAATCCTATACTTTGCCACTGAAAGATCATCAAGAAAGGTTCTGTCCAATTTGCTACATAAGATATTTGTTTTCCAAGTTTTAACTAGCAATGTATTATGCATTCCTCAAGCAGTTTCTCTGAAGTTTTCAAGACAGTGAAACTGCATACAAAAAAAAAGCTTCAGTTGCTGCTGATACAGAGAGAGATTGTACGTTTTTGCAATTAATATTTTACTTGCAAAATCAATTTGAAAATTACCACAGAACAGTTAAGCACCTTTGAGAATAACTCTGCAGAGTGTATAAAATACTGCATTAAATCCAAAGCTATTTTTCAAACCTATCTTGACTTGCATTGCCGCTGACTGATCAGTCAGCTCTTTACGTAGGTTGCTTTGATTGAAAAGCCTCTTTCTGCCAAGGCAGAACTCTTTCACTGCCTCTGTTCCTGAAAACTTTTGGTCCCCTTTGACTACTACCATATGGCATGGTTGTATTGTTGTCACCCACTGCAGAGTATTTTACTTAAAATTTTGGAAGGAGTGCTTTGATGGTGTTTGCTGCCACCTTGAGTTCTAACTCATTAATGGTGAAGTTTGCACGTCCATAGGAAAAACCACTTGGTACAAATGGTGTTACATAAAAAGCCTAAATAAATACCATTTTAGGCATTACAGAAATATATCCTGCTTTGAGGTCTAAAATTAAAGTGAGAATCCATACTAAAAATACATCCCAAGCAACTCTGCTCTGGTGGCTTTCAGCATCTGCTTGTTTTGGCGGGGATCAGGGAATGGACACCATTCCAGCACAAAGAATTATGACTAACTCATGCAAGATGCCAGAAATAAAATATCAAGAAGTTAGCTCCTGTGTAGGGAGCTTTTGCTTTCAAGATGAAAAGAAATTTTTAGAGAGAGAGAGAGAGAGAGGGAAAGCTTGGAACAATTGCATTAGCTGTCAGCTGAAAACATTACTGTTTGAACCTCATATTTTAGAGGGGCAATTATTTGAACTGAAAAACCTATGGGTTTTATTTCACTCAATTTCTTTCTATAAATGAGAATAGGATTTTGTGAAAAATGTTTTAGCATCTGTATTTTATTCCTCGGTGCTCTCCAGGAATAAAAGTAGCACAGGAAGTTGTAGATTCTTCCTGTCTTGTTTGCTATCAACTATCTTTCCCTTCCTTAAAAAAAATCATATAGTCACAGATTTTAAAATGCCATTGCTCTATGGTTTTCAGGAACAACTATTATCCATTCATACCTTACTTAGGTCAACTAAGTTGGCAGAACAAGACTGGCAGAAGACAGAAAATGTGCCTCCAGCTGGCAGTTTTTAAAACCTGCAGCAGTTCAAAGAAGCTGAGAGGCTAATGTATGAAAGAGCAGCACTTAAGGCACAAAGATGAAAGATAAAAGTCTTTTATGCTTTAATGTGCATTAGAAATGGAAAAAAACAAGTTTTCACTGTGCTGCTGTATGAGAGCATTATTATTGACATACATTTATCCAGGATGATTGCAGTATATCCCAGGGAGCTGAAATGCAACTCACAGCAGAGAAAAAAAAAAGAAAAATCCAGAGACTATGCAGTATATTTTCCCCAAGAAATTTAATTGAAACTTATTTTATTGCTTTTTTATAGGAAATAGTTGTTTGGTTGGGTTCATAAATGAAAGGATGGAATGACTCCAGTATTTAAAGAATACAGCTAGGGAACTTTTTTTTTGTATAATTAAGGGCCAAAAAAGCAAGTACAACCCATTGGAATGCATTTTTCTGTCATGATTAAGAACACTGCACTATCTTACTGAAAAAGTTATCCAGAAAAATTGTTACAAATTCAACAAAGAACTAATGTATAACATGACAAAGCTATAGTTTTATCAAGCACAAAAAAACAAGTTCATACTTCTTTTAAAAAGGAAAGACTGGAAAAAAATTCTTTCTGATCCAATCCAAAAACCTTACAGAAATGCCCAGCCTCCATATAATTTCTAATTCAGGTTGTAATTTTTAGTATGGCATAACTAAAAGCCCAAAAGCACTTTAAAAAAATTATAGCTTATGTAACTTCTCATGTCATTCACATTAGAGTTCTTGTGCACATTATTTCTTTGCGGAGGTTATTTTCTACAGCACTATCATGCATTCTAATGTTTTATGTATCAGAGAATAATGTAAAGGTCTCTCCCCTGCTGACTCCGAACCTTGTTAATGTTATATACCCGTATTTGATGAGATTTAAAGATGTCTGAATTATACTATCCTACTTCCTGTAAATCTGAAACTCCAAATAACTCATTTTACATTTCTACTCCAAGAAGCAAATATCTTATTGCTGAATGCCATGTTAAAGAGTTTGGACTGAACTTAATTCAGACTGAATTGGCTGCTGAACCAGTAGCAGTACTGATTAGTTTTGTTTGCTCTTAAAGAGACATATTACTGGGCATAACTGCAGCAAATTTCCAAGACCACAGGGTCCTCCTAATCACGTACTCATACTTGTAAGTAAATTAACTTGATCAAAACTTCACAAAGTGCAAACACTGCAAAAGTCTTAGAGATTTAAAAGCCTAAGAAAGTTTTCATTTTTATCTGAACACAAGGAAATACCACAATACTCCATAAAGAACAAATACATGTATTGTAGGCTTCTTTGGAATAAATGGGAAAGCAAATGGAAGTGAGACTGTAAAAACTGACGTATTTCTTCATAGTAAAGGAACTTACCAGGGATAGAAGCTTGTACAGATGAGCTTCCTATATACAGCAATTCCACCAGATGCGATCCCAATCATAAGATCTAGATTATGGAGATCCTGCAAAAGAAAAATACTGTAAGAACACAGAAGCAGTTCGTGTTATTCACATTTATCTACTAATAAATTTCTTTTCAAGCTTTTTATACCTGAATTGCTACACTTGAGGAAAAAATTCAATGACATTTTTGAGTTTTGATTTTCGTGCATCTCTTTCCTTTGATGTTATCTAGTACATATTATAAATATTATTCATTCATTCAAAAAAGTTGTAATTTTCATTCTACTACCTTGGATATTCCTTAGTTCTATATTAGAGTAAATTTGAAAGTCTAGCCTTATTATTTTCAGGAAAGAAGTTGAAGTAGTTCCCAAGATTAGTCAGGTAAATGTCACAGAATTTTGGGAACTGAACAAAAATTTCCTGATTATTAAGCTGTTTAAAAAGAGAGAGGAAATAATTCCTTACTTTTTCCTAAAAGGACTTAGCAAGAAAGACTGCACAGGATGTGACTGCAATTTTGCGTTCAAGAGTATGTTGGAGAAATACCCATGTGTACATGAATATTTGATACACCAAATGAAATCCATTATTAACTAAACTAAAAGTTGTGCATTAGCTTAACTGGAAAAAAAAATCATAAATTTACAATCCTTTCTAAGTATTGAGATACTCAAGAGGAAACACATTCTTCCATATAAGCAAACATTTGAGTTAAAAAAAACCAAAAAGGCAGGGAGAAGGATGCTGGATGGTCATTTTGAGTCTAAACCCAGACTGATGTTAGAGAAGTTAGAAATCTTGGCTTCCCATTTCTTATGATCAATACACACTAAAATGTTATTACACAGATTTCTAAGCAGAGCTAAATGTACACATAAATCCACATGTAAGCAGAATCCATTGTTTAAAATACCAGGTTTGAGTCAAATGCAGTTTCAGACTGTTTTTAAAGGACAGCCAGTAATAATAGAATTTTTAAAAGCCTTCAGTAGCGCAGTTGCTCCTCTAGATGGTACTCTGGGCTCAATTAATATATGGCTTTCCTCCTTGTCCAATCCCAATTTCATTATATTAGTAAGGTACAGAGAAATGGAACATGTAGCATGTGCTCTGACAATACTGTGGAAAGTCTACAATAAATGCTTTAAAAATAGTTGAATAGAAGTGTGATACAGGCACATGAATGAGTGAAGTCCAACCTAATTTGCAAAGTGTAATACAGGAATCCAGAACTGACACCCTTTTATTTTAATACTTGGGAAGAACACTGAGGTATTCAGGAAAACAACTGCTTGTAATTTAGCTGTTTCTGCCATGACGTGGCCAGCCTAAAGCAGGGTAGAAAATTGTATTATTAGCACTCAGAGCTTAGTCCAGGTTCCTGCTTTTAAAAAACAATACTGTGAAGAAAAAACAGCATTAGGAGTAAAAGCTAAAAATCTACAGGATTAAGCAGAAATAAAGGATTATCTAAACACTTGATAGGGATTAATTAGGATAAACCACTCTATTTTCTCCAGAAGCTTTGTCAGAACAAAGTTCATTCCTCACCCTCCTCTGCACCAGCCCAAACCACTAATCTCCCATGTTATTTCTTATTATGAATTCTCTTGTGTTAAGCCTAAGAAACACAAAACCAAGATGTTGCAATAGCATAAAGAGAGGGTCTTTTATATGAAATATGATACTGATGTGCAGTTATTTCCCTTTCAAAACATCTATGCTGTTAAACTGCACAACAAAGAAATAACATGCATATTTTTATAAAAAAACATGTAACATGAAGAAAAAAAATTTGTAAAGATAAAAAATCACCATGCCAGGCATGTAGCTAGTTAAGTACTGATTCACAATTGATTTAATTTACAATTACCATATTGATTTTTGTAGCTATGGAAATAATATTGATTCAACAAATTTCCTATCTTCAACCCTCTGAGTAAAAAAATGAAAGCTGAGTTAACAGCAGATTAATTATTGAGCAGGTGGGATAGTGGTCCAGAGTCAAAAGGAGATTAGGAGTTCAAGAATTATCAATATAGTTTTAACATACTGAATTCACGTTCCTGAGTCTCCTAACACTATTGCATTTTTTAATATTCTAGCAGTTCAGATTTTTCATCAGAAAAAAAGCAGAAGTGTTTGCAGATGAAAACTGAGCTCATATTAAAGTTGCATGTCTAGAAAGCCGCTAAAAAGAAAGCTCACACTTTTGTTAAATATTTAACTTTGCATCATAAAACAAAAAATAATTAAGAAAGCTAAATATTCATCTGCTTGTCAAGAAACATTTTCCAAAAGTATCCCACTCTCAACCACCAGTACAGGATCATGAGCTTCTTTGAGCCATTAGTATAAAAGCCAGGCGTTACCTGGTTCTTCTGCCATACACAGTCTAAGAGGAACAAGACTAATTTAGTAGCAAAGACCCGAATCGTCAGAATCCACAGAAATAAAGCCTTTCACAAAGCCACACTTTAATTAGCCCCTACTAAATCTGTTCAAGGCACTGGGATGTGACAAAACTGGAAGGATGATTTAAAAGAAGTACTGAGTGGGGGGAGGATATCAGGAGGCACTGTAAACATCCCTGCCAAAGCAGGGGGATGAAGAAGCAGCTTATAACGTTCTCTGCAAAGTTCTTACAGGCCCCCAGGAGCAAGCCCAACAATACCATGTTGGCTGAGAGGTTTGCCTCATGGCATTCAACCCAAACAATGACTTGCAATTGATGTTTTGGAAGTACAAAACTTCAGAGACAACCAACTACACCCCTACTAAAAACGTCCCTTCTCAGCTTCTGGTCATTTACAGCTAGAGGATTTCCTGGTTTAGAAGCTTCTTTTATGTTTAATGGACTCCAGTGACTGCCTAACTGCTCCTGACAGCTATTTCACCTTGGGCATCCATTAAAATAGCAGTAACGCTTACAGTTCAACTGCAGCCTTATGGAAAAAGTTCCTTTACTTAAACCTGTCTCTTTTTGTTTTCCTTAAAACATTCATGGTTGTTACCCTTCCCTGTACTTTTCTTTTTCCATTACCCACTTTGAAATAAGAATGGGAGAGAAAGAATGAAGCTCAACATTCAAACAATACCGAAACTCAATTTGAAAGGTGGCATGGTATTTTTTGCTTTGCTTTCTCTACCTTCCTAGCAGCTTCTAAATGTCTAGATGTCCAGTTCAACTGCTAGAAAAAACAGATCACTTCTAATATTTCATCCTTCCAAAAAACTGAATTGTGATAAAACTATTATTTTGAATTGAAACAGTAGCAAGATGGTCTGCAGTGAAATTTCATTTAGCTGAAAGCGTCTGAATCCAGTCTATCTTCACTACCTGGCACTGGTATGACCACCACTGGCATCCTGCATGCAGTTCAGTGGCCTGCAGCTCAGGCAGGATAATGGAAATTGGAAGAGATTGCAGAAACAATATCCCATTAATATTAAGAGACTAGTCACTAGTGGATGTCTTAGCACTCAAGTTGGCTTATCAAAATACTAGGCTGTAATAGAAGTTAAAAGCAAACATCCAATCAATTTAAGTGCATATAGTGAAATCTCAAGTGTAACAGTAAGACCTTCATCAATAAAGTAGAAAGGTGACAGATGACCCAATGGACAGACAATGTACCTATACAAAGTCAGAGTTAATAAGATCATTTCCTTTCCTTTCTACTTTTGTCCATTCTTAAAAAAAGCCTCTATCTCTTGAACACTGTATTTCATGAATATGAATGTAATTACAGCGGCTTCATACAGAAGTACTTTAGGAATTCCTAGAAATCCAATGCAACACTCACTTATTTGTGGCATCATAAAGAAAAACAAGAAGAAAATATCATTCTGAAGGAAGCAAATTACTCATTCTATTCCTTGCTCATCACCAGAGAAAGTTATGAATTTTTCATTGTAACTCTCAGTGTCAGAATTATTAAAAAAACTCAGAAAAACGTTAAGAAAACTAGAAGTGATCTTCACCTAGGAAATCAATTATCTGTAGCACACTTCCCTTAGCTTTTACACTACAAGCCTTATGCCAAAACAATTTACTATTGCATAGAGGCACAAATGTTAACTTGCACACTTGGGTGCAAATAAAGAAGCGTTTTGGGGATTGACTTCAGATGAATAGTGTAGTCAAAAAATTAAATAGCAGTAGCCACGGAAATACTACAACATGTTTCTTATCAATGCACACCCTGTATCTAAAAGATTTCAAATACATTTTTAGTGGTCATCTACCAAGCCGTTAAATACTTCCTAGATTTAGCCTGGAATCAGAGAATACAGGAATTTAAACATCCCCCCCCCCCCCCATATTCTTAACACTTAAGAAGTTAGTGCTAGAAATTCAGCAAAATTAAACTCTTAAAACACCTGCCAACTAATAGCACTAAACAGAGCATTCATTTTCTTTCATGTTAAGACACTCAGAAACCTTAGTAAAATTATTAAGTAAAACATATTGCAGTAATTAAATAGTTTATCTTAAAAATACATTGTTACACTTTTGAGGAGCTCTAGCTTATCTGGTTGAAATTCCAGCACCTATGTTACACAGAAATTACTGGAAAATTACCCAGATCTAATTAAAAATAACACATGATAAAGTCAGTACGTAAATACTACTCTTTATTGTGCTATTAACTCATGTAAAAAAATATATAAATTTACTTTCCAAGGGAAAAATTACAATGTAAACATACTCTACCACTGTGCAATTCCACTCCATAGAAGTCAAGTGTTCGTGCTATATTTATATAGCAGGACTCTGCTTCAGATTGCTTCAGGCCACTAAAAGAAGGGGAAAAATAAAAAAAATGAACAAAAGACAAGTTAAAAATAAAAGATACGATATTATATTTATTCCAAATGCATAAAACTAGAAGAATGCCACAGTCCAGCGTCTGAGAAATAACCCCTCATTAGGTAGCACCACGAGTTCTCCACTGGTGAAGGCCCTGCTAAAGTACTCTCAAAAAACTGAGTGAATTATACACAATTTTATTACCTTAGCCATTCTGGACCAGCTCTTTTTAGAAAAATCTTTTTTATCTGTTATGTTCAAAGGGATGAGGAAACTATTCCCCTATAAAATCTTTATAGTAAAAAGCTGTATCTATAAATATTCTGTATTTCATAGTCTCTCATAAGAAAGTAATTTGAGGAAAGATTAGAAGCACGAATGTACTAATAAAATAAAGGGGAGAGAGCAGATTAAAAGTTAAAGTTATGAAACTCACCAAGGGAAAGCCATGTGAGTCAACCTACAATCTTTAAGTCCTAAAATACTTTTTTCTCCTGCAGGTAAGACATACAAGAATTTGACCTTCTTGTCTTCAAGAAAGCTTCTACAAGTGCATGTAAAACCAACTCTTTGCTAGGTGAGCTTCCAAAACAACATGCATAAAATTACGTTAATCAAATGCAATTTAGGTGCAGCCTGCAAAAAGCTAACATAACATTGAGTTATGTTAAGAACTCCAGCATCTATTACTTCCAATTAATATCCCTCCCTTTAAATGCAAAGCCATCAAAATACTATGCCCTGAAAGAGCCAGTCTAGGAAATATTATATCATGCTCCAGAAAACTGAAAGCTACCTTGAACTAGAAAGCCATGGTGAGGCTCAAAGTGTGGCTTGAGAATGTCATAGTATCGGCAACAAAAGAGCAAAGACAAAAAAAAAAAGCAGTTTGTCACAATCCTGAACTAAACTGGTTTCTCAGATCTACACATACACTGACTACTGTCACCTTGATTCTGCCAAACTTTAGTAGACCTTATCTCTTTCACTGTGTCATAAAATTACAAAAGCAAACCAATGCAAAATGGGTATTCTGTTATATAACAGGATGCTGAATATATTTGCAAGAGTACAATACTGCCATTTTCAAAAATGTGATCAAGTACTTTGTTCAGAAAGTCTGCTGCACACCAACAAGATATGCCTGCAAATTTTAATTCTCAACTTGCATACTCCATATACACCAGACCTTGTGTCTTGAAGGGCCAGCAAGTATCTCAGCACAGACTTAGGTTTTTTTACTCATTGCTGTTACACCCTCCTACTCAATTAGAGGTGAAATGAAACCTTCAGGTCCCTAAGCAGATGGTAATTATTCAGTGAGATAAACAGGCAAGAGGACACTGGCCTTGATGTTCCAATTTTTATAGTTGTTGATACCCAAAGACTAACGAACCTCATCTGGACTATAAGCATCCTATTTAGTTTCAAATGCATCCTTCTATTCAAACTGATTGCTGGATCTAGCAAGCACTATGAAAACCTTACCAGTTTGGACAATATCTGCATCCTAAGATCTCAGGCTGCTTATGTGACTAAGCAAAACACAGCAGGAAAACCACGTTAAAACCAACTACATACAGAAAAATACATGAGCTCAACCCAGCCACTCCAAGACTCTTCAGAAACTTCCCTCAGTGGTCTCCAAGATGATTGCTTCCTAAAGACAAGCAGATTTATTCAGTCCTGTCTGAAAGTCCCCCTCAAAAAATTACTGAGCCTACTGGAAACTGCAAAGTCATTTGGAAGGAGTAGAGGCATCAGCTACTGTGTTTCTGAACTGTTCAGAAAGCAGTCCAGATTAGTAACTCCAACAACAAGGACAGTTGGAGTTAAGAGTTCAGTGGTTATCTTCTTTTGCCCCATAAATGACAACGCATGTTCTCAACTGCTAGGGAGCACACAAGAAGTTCAGATCTACTCACTACACCCACTAGCAGTAAAGAAAAGAGAGGGAAAAGTAAGGGTATTGAGAAAAAAAACAGCTGAGGGACATTAGGAAAAGATGAAAATGGAAATATTTCAGGATATAAATCAAAGAAACTAAGACAGTGGGGAATTAGCTCTGCTGCAGCTAAGATACAGAGAAAACAAGTCTACAGAGATTTGGATTCCATTTGCTCACAGGCAGTTTCTTAGATTGGCATATTTGCATTCAGCTTGCAAGTATCTGATCAACACCACTAATTCCAAAGCTGCAGTCTTACAAGAGACAAATCAGCAGGGTCAGAAAAAATAATTAGCAGCGCACCGACTGGAATAATCTGTTGCAGCCTTTGTGTTACACTCAGGAGAGGGGAGAAAAAGCACAAAGTTAATTGTAAGTGTTTGGTGGTTATGGTGTTTATTGGAGTTTTTTTCCACATATATAGACAAAAAAAAATTATAGAATTTGAAAAATGATCAAAAGTCCTTCATCCAGAAAACCCCTCAAACACCTAGTATAGCATTCTAGATTGTTACCTTTAATAATGTATAAGGCTAACTGATCTACTGGAGGTTATAACTAGAAATTTATTTAAAAGTTTCAACACATTAGCATCATACTCAGAATATATTTAATCTAGCACCTCTATGCTAAACCCAAGGATTTCATTTAACGGAAAGCTATATGAAATACAACTGGCTGTTGTAATGAAACTACTAAGAACTTGAGTCTTCCTTTTGACATCTTTTTTTCTTTAAAAGCTCAAGAGGTGAGAGAGAACTAAAAGTTCACATTACCTGTGTTGCTCGTGTAGCGTTTCTACTTTGGTAAGAAAATCTTTGTTCTGCTCTGGTATAAAGTTGTAACTTGACAGATATCCTGAACAATGCACTGAAGCATTATAGTCTCCAAGTTGTGCTGTTAAGAAACAAGAAACACATATACAAAGTTTTCGTAGTTAATTGGATTATTGTTTAGAAGAAATTCCTTCTCATTAAAACATGCACACATATGGGGAAATGCAGGAATTACTGATTATATCCCAACATACATAGGGAATTGTATGACACCAATGAAGTAAGATTTTTTTCAAAATACACTTACCATAACAATAATCTCAGGCACTGAATGACTCAGTACTTTATTTAGTTACTTATATAGCCCCACTTTTGCACCATAAGCTGTTAACAGCACTGGACAGACATCATATGCCGTGGCGGCACAGACATGCAGTACTGTAACATCAGAGAACACCAAATTGCTTCAGTAAGAGATGGCAAATTAAATCAATTGGACACATTTACTTGACTATAACATATTAGAAATCTTCAACAAGATCTGTCACTTAGAAAGCATCTACTCTTCACAAATTCAGGTGGAAATCACTCTACTATGGCACTATCCTATAAATTCAGCTGTGAATTACTTAACAGAACATGTGAAATAACTGCTGATTTACACATAACATTATCAAGCTGCTACAAAAGTAAATAACTATAACCTGTACTAATCTTCTTCATAAGGAGCATGAAATAGTGATTATACAGCCTTAAAGTTTTCCAGAAGTTATTGGTATGATTTGCACATTAACATAAAAGAAGGTAACTCATAGGCTGCAAACAACTCAGCATAGAAAGCCCCTCAAGTAAATAGAAGTTCAAGAGCACACTTCTAGGATATACTATCAATAATATTAACACTATTTTCCAGAAAAACAAAATGTAAAACAGGGATATTTAAATGATTCAAGTTGAGGTGCAGGAGAGGTACATCGGAAATAACTTACACCTACAGTAACTACGTAGGATCTGTAATGCAGGGGATAACAAATATTTGCCACTTATATACTCAAACAGAATGATTTTTATGGACCAGAAAACTGAACTACTATGATACAAGACAATTCCCAGGCAAATGCAGTCAAAAGCTAACATTGTTGCACACCTGTCTGCATCAAGAGAAATACTTAAATAAAAAAGGGAATGATAAAGCGTAACTAATTTACTTTGAATGCAGATATTCTTGCATGCTTAGTTCTTTCTTTTCAGAGGTAGCCTGAACTTTAAATTAGTTAGCAAAATGTCAGGCAAAAGACTAAATATTTACCATTAAAACCAAAACACATATTTGAACATTATTGTCAAATTATCTGAAGAACACAAAAACAAGAACAAAGAAAACCAAACCAAAACAAAAAAAACCCCAAACCAAGTCAGAAGATATAGAAGTATCACAAGAACCTGAAATAATTTTTAGTAATGCCCATATGTTAACAAAAGTCCAAGCCTGCCAAAGCTAAAACTAAAGCAACAACGCTAAAGGCAAAAACTGGGAACTTTTAGAACTAAGTAGTATGCTAATAACAGTGTAAAAACCCACAATTTCACAGACCATAGTAGTTGATTGAGGATACTTTCCTTTACAAGTCATTAACACAACCCATCTTTTCTATGAAACAATCTCCATCTTTACAGTTTGTTGCAGCCAGTTTGAATTCCATTCTTGCCAGTGGGAAAAGACAAGATTGCAAGGAATAAAGGTAACATTGTTTTCCACTTCAATTATCTTTGCAAAAGGAAAAGATACTTCTACTGTAATTTTACCTTCTCTAAAGAGGACAACTGCTATTCCTTCATACATTTTGAGATATAGTCTTCTTTCTAATCTTCAAAATAGGCTACTCTGTTTTTTCTCCCTCTTCCGCCTAGCTACCTGAGGCCATGCCAACAAGGAGAGCAATTTAGCTTCTCCAACTCCCTAGCCAGCTGTTACAGTAGAAGAGAAACATCTTGCAAGACTAATGATCTTGTGTGAGATTTAATTATCCAAAAAAAAAGTTAGGACATATCGAGATGTTGGCAAGAATAATAACCCATGATGCTTCTATCTATTTACTGGATTTCTCCAGAAGAGAGCAGAAGGGCAGGAAATACTAAGGACCTACTTCTAATCTGAGTTTCTCCTGACATAGTTTCTGCTCTTATCACAAGTCAGCAGGTAAGATAAAATTACAGTACAAAAATAAGCATATTTTTACCTTTCCTCCATTCTAGACCACTGTTGCTCTTTAATTTATTATAACTGGCAAATGATATAAAGTGAGAGAAAATGGAACCAAGGATGAGTCAAAAAACAAAGAAACCCCAGGTATTTGTATATCAGAATATTGTATTTTAGAGTTCTATATCTAATATGAAAGGCTTTAAAGTCCTTATATTATACCATATGATGGACCATTCATTTAGAAGGCCATATTCAATAAAAAGAGAACATTTATCTTTTAATTCCTAAGAAATGAAGAGTTTAATAGTCAAGTAGCTATGTTGACATACCAAAACACTAGTTCTACAAACTTTCAATACAGTAAGAGCTTAAAAGTGCTTGAAACACAAGTCTTGAGATCATATATGTTTACAGAGCATAGGATCTGTCTATGCCTTAATGAAGTCTAAACAAGTTACATATTCGTCATACTTTTCTCAAAAGTAATTTGTTCAGCTATCCTTCAAGGTGCAGATGACATACTGTTCTCCAATTCTACGGATTTTGCATGTAAATAATAGTAAAAAGATTTGCAGACAAAGTAATAGCACCAGAACCTATTTCTGCACATGGGCATTTCAAGTAACTTCAGATATAAGAAGGGAAATGGCTAACCATGATGAGAAATCAGTCATAGATCATATGGACAAATTGGTCCAAAGGAATGCTTACAAAAGCTGGTATTTGAAAACTGGTTTAATATCAAATTTCTATAGACCTGAGAAGTGCACTAGAAAAGAATCAAGCAGTATCATATTGAATTTGTAACTTTTTTGTAAGTTTAATATTTTAGGTCACACAAAGCACGAAAGTGAATTGAGTTGCCCGTTTTAAAGAAAGGATAACTACATATGAAGATCAGGTTCCCAGGGAAACAGAAAATAACCAAACAACAGGACAAGTCTAGCACAAAAATTGTAAAAATCCTCAGGTATAAAACTGCAGTCCAGGATTAAAAAATAGTATCAAAAGACTGGCCTCCAAATCAGGACAGCAATAATGACTCACATGCTTGAGATGAGGGTGAAATGTAGTATTAAAGGCTAATGTTTATCTTCATATGAGCCCTGAGGTACAAAAAGAAAAAGGTCTTAATCTGCACAATTTAATCACTTTAGAAATTTTAAGTGATTGCTTTTTGGCACAAAAAGAGAACAGAAGAAAGACGAACTTCCTAGTATAAACTGTTTCTCAACAGTAACTACAAAATATTCAACATATTAAAACGTCTCTGGAATCAGAAAACAAGTTGCTACAGCAGAATTCAGTTTCAAAGAACCAACATAGCAATGTAGACACTTATTAAAGACAGACTAAAAAGGTCCATTGGAACGAGGAAAAAGACACCATGTTGAAAAAGGTTTTCAGAGAGAAATTCCTAAAAGGACCAAAACCCTCAGAAGTGAATGTTGAGAGAAGGAAAGGTGTTTCAGCAAGTGGAACCTGTATCCAAATAAGTATGAGAACATGAACACTAACCCACTCAGCCACTAAGTAATTATGATGTCCCTACTGGACAAGTAGAACTAGCTATCATGTGAGTTAAAACTAACTTGTTTTGTAAAAGGAAATAATGCTTCACACTCAAGAGCCCTTACAAAATGTTCAGCCTAGGCATGACTGTAAATAGCTGCTTATGACCACTTACAACAGCTGGCCATTTTGTGGTAAGACAGAATGAGAAATTAGGCATTAATAAAAACAAAGGAACATTTGTAGGGGGAAAAAAAAAGAAAACTATGCACACACAATGGTAGTCTCCAAGTTATTTACCACTCCAGAATGAAAAATGAGCCAGTCATTGTAGTGCCTTTTATTAAAAGAACTAAAAAATAAAAATCAACAGCTCAAAACCCAGACAACAGTTAAACAACAACACAAAGAAATAGTCTCAAGGAAAAGGAAGAAACAAATTAGAAACTATGAATTATACAGAGTTGATGTTTCTGCATCTCAAATACAACATGTACTTCAGAAACCATATAGACACAATCAAAAAAAGTATTGAGAAAAGCAAAGTATTGAGAAAAGCAAAGTATAATCCAAAGTACAAAGAGTATTCATTTTGAGAAAGTATTGGGATAAAAGACTTAAAGGAATAGTTACCAGTACTCCCAAAACATTGTGAGGTTTTGCCAAACTAATGCATCTGATCCTCTGCCATATACATTGTTTCTCAGCATCCACCACTACTCATTTGAGAATCACAAAATCATTTGGGTTGGACAAGACCTCTAAGATCATTGAGTCCAACCCTTAACCCAGCACTGCCAAGACCATCACTAAACCACGTCCCTCAAAGCTACATCCACACATTTTTTTAAATACCTCCTGGGAGATGACTCCACCACTTCTCTGGACAGCCTCTTCCAAAGCCTGACAACCCTTTTGGTGAAGAAATCTTTCCCAATACAGAACCTAAACCTTCCCTGGCACAACTTGAGGCCGTTACCATGAGGGTAATACTGTGTTACACGGACCTTGACCTTGGGAAACTCTCCTTTCCCCCTTTTTAGTTATGTTACACAGAAATATTTAATAGGTTCATCCAACTTAAAAATACAGAATAGTATCGAGTCCATGAGGCACTGAAGAAAGTCAGCTCCATCAGCTACAGCACTGGCCAATATCCCAGTCTGGGGTTCTCCACTCTGGAGATTGTACCTTGTTTTGAAGTGTTACAGTTCAAAAAATTATTTGTGGCTTAATGGAAGACTGTCACATAAACAATACTTGAAGCAATGATCTCCTGAAGTGGCCTCTGTATTGCCTAACACAAATGTAAAATATAATTAAGGAAAACCAGCCCAAAAGAGCTGGAAAGTTGCTGTATGTAAACAATCAGGACACTCTTAGAAGATGCTAGCAAGCTCAGGAGCAGCAATCTAGAATTCAGTGAACCATATGGAAGGAAATGGGAATGTATTTCAATTAACCTCTCCAAACTGATTCTTGTGTTGCGAGTTTCATGACCATCACACACAACACTGGTACTGCTGATGACAAGTACTGTAAGATATGATACAAGATACCTGTGACTGAACAGCACTCATGCAGGCTTCAGAAGAACAGATGTGACATGCACACAGTTTTCAGATTATCCAACATATCTAGTAAGTGATTTCAAACATTGGAAATTCAGCTCAAAATTCTCTCTATTAATCCAGTAGGATTTTGATTCTAAGGCACAAGTGTTAAAGATGCCCTGGAAAGAAGCAGAAACCTGGCTGATCTGTAAGCAAATCTCTCAGTTTACGTGAGATGTTCTTCTGAGCACTATTTCCTTCAAGAAAGTATGGGTGGGGAGCACACATAGACAAAAATCCTCAAATGATAAACATGAAAAGAGAGAGGTCTCTATAAAGAGAAAGAAAGTCTGAGGTTTCATCCTAATTTTTATAAGGTGAGGCAAAATGAAGGCAAGTTAGAAGAAAGAGTCAGGCCTCACTGTGGAGCTGCTGTTGCTGTTTCTCTAAATCTTACAGCCCACCTCTACCTCTAGGGTATCAGTCTTATGGCATTCCCAAAATTCTAACTCTCTTATTCCCCATTCCTGAGAGACTTTCACACTAAGCTTAGCTTTCCTTGACTCCTCATCCTCACTAGCCTTCCTTTCCTTAGAAGAGGTTAAAGTCCATTTGAATCCCTAGCAACCAGTCAACCCCTTTCTGAACAGACTCCCAAAGACAGATAGCAGTGTGCTATAGATAATTCCTGGTTCTCAAAGCAGAGCTGAGAGGAGCAATACCACAGGAGACAAGAGCAACTGATGCTCAGGAAAAAAACAAGCTTAGAAGCATTCATAACGTCTTTGTTGGCTTTATTGCTGTGCTTCAGATTCAAGTCCCAAGTCAGCAATGGTTTTATTGATGTAACAGAATATTCTCACGAAACTCATGGGACTTCTTACATACCAGTAGCTGGGCATTTAAACAACAGCCTGGAAATGGCAATTTACTACATGAAGTGATAGAAAACAAGTAGTGCTAAATCAGCTTTGTGACATTTGAAATAAAAGAAAAGGAATAGAGGTACTGTATAAGTTTCCATATTTGGTTTTATAGATGGTACAACATTCCCATTTTACACTAGTAAAAACACACGATTTATCATTAAGATTTTTCGGTATAAGTGTATCCTTCCAACTTCACAATGACGAAATTATTTGAAATGCACCTTAACAAGTTCTTCTTCTTAAAAAAAAATATTTCAAAATCCGCTGATCATTTTGTCACAAAGCACATTCCTGATAATACACCAACAACTTATTCTTGAAGTGTCTGAACTATGTTCGTAATCAGGTTCAGTCACATGTTATTTTGACACAGTATTCACACCCACTTGCATTCCCCTGTAACTTAGCACCACCAGGCAACGCAGGGCGTGCTGAAGCAGAGGGACACGTCAGAGCTTTATTTCAGAACCACAGTGCTGAACCCAAATGCCTGTGCAAAGGGCACTAAAGAGAAGCAGCATTCCAGCAGCACAGCAGACACCACCAAAAACTGTCCCCTTGCAAAACTCATACAAAGCCCTCTGAAGGCCAAGCATACAACCAGCACATGGAAGAACTTTTGTTTAGAAGCAAGAACAGAAATATCAAACACCAGACTTCATACACTGTGAAAGAGATCTGCTTCAGCCCTCCCATCAGCAACAACTGCTACACCTTTTAAATAAACAACCCACAACGTTGGCAGACAACAAGGACTTCCCCCTCTGGATACAAGGGAAGCTACAGAAGGAGAGAGCAGCCTGAAAGCCACCAAGAAGTGGCAGTAAACAGCTCAGGTAGAACTGATTCATGGTTACCTCAGACAATGGATTTCTCATAAGCAGCTACCTCATACCCAAGAACTTCAGCTCTCCTTACTGAGTATGATTAGGAATTAAAACAGTAATAGAAAACTACTTAAAACAATCTCAGTTGACAGGAATCACAGCAAACATGACTCAGTAAGGAGACTGAAACCCTTGGATTTCAAAACTGTCTTTCCTATGCCACCATCTTCAGGTAAAGGCAAAAAAAAAAAAGAAGAAAACCTTAAGGGAATATGTCTTTCTATTAAACATTTCATTCTTTATCAAGGCAGAGAATAAATATCAGTATCATACAAACAGCAACGGAAAGGACATCAGAAAAAAAAAGGTTACTTTTGGGTTTGGGGTTTTTTGTGCTTTGGCTTTTTTTTAATTAAAAAAGAAAAAGAAACCAAAAGAAAACCCACCACCTGGTAAAAGCAGCACTATCAGGAGTTAGAAAAAACAGGCAAATAGCTCAATGGGAAAGCCAGAATCCACCATGAAAGAGAAAGATTAAAACACACTAGCACCCTCTGACAATCTTCACTGTCCTTTTATCATTCTTCTTTAGGACAGATAACTGCATTAGTAGGTATCCTAGCCTAAGCACTAAAAAGAGAACAGCCACTAAAAAGAAAACAGAAAACTGAAGGGGAAACAGGAACTACTTTGGGATTTGGGGTACACTAGATATGGCATGATTAATTTCACTTTGTGATAAAACCTTTGCATTCTTCATTTTTGAGCTTTAGCACAATTGGATCACCAATAGTTTGTTTAGCAGTCCTAATGGTGCAGAGTGTTTCAGCCTTCAAGTGCCCTTACTGGGCCTCAGGAACACCAGAGCAGGATGAACTTCATTTGGCTACAAAATTGGGACTGCCACCTACTATGGAAAATTTTCCTGGTTTCAACTGTTCTTACTGAAGCTTGAATCTGATTATGATTTCATTTTATAAAAGGGTGCGACAAATGCCATGCTTAAACACAAACGCAATGCTTCACAGCCTCTTAGGGTTTTGATAGATACTAAGAGTTTATCACATTCTTCTCTGAAAATAACACTTTAATTATTGTAGCTTGGTCCTTATTTCAAACAAAAATTACCTCAGTTGTTTCTGTGGGCCTTGTTAGCCTTTCCATAAAAGAAATGAGATTCAACCAAATAATTACACAACTATTCTTGCATACTTTCCCCTGACTATTTTAGCAAATATGCAAACTCCACTAAACCCTCAACCTGTTTTTTTTTCTTTATTTGTTTAATGAGGAAGGTCTTCCTCCAGCTGTTTTTCACTATCTGTTGAAGATGCTTGTGAGGCATTGGATCAGACTCCAATTTGGTTTTCCTACAGAAGATGTTTTTCTAGTATCATCATTTGAAGTCTTTTTGCCAGTTCAAAGCAGATGAGAAGGATGTAAGTTCTTATATAAGGAGTCACCTTAAATGTATTGCAAAGGGCCAGTTTTATGCATCTAACAAACCAAATTCCATGAAACAAACATTATCTAAGAAGGCTGTAGTTTCTTAATCATGAGTTTACCTTCCTCTTAACTGTTCTCTAGATGACCACTTATTCCCTTGGAATGTTTTCCCGTAGCTATTGTAACACGCAGTAAGTTTCACTGTTTTGTTTGTCCACTGACAAGGCAAACCTGATTTTTATCAGCAGTAGAGGCACACATAAATAACAACATTATTCTTGTATCAACTTTTTTTTTTTTTGACAGGCCTAAAAGGTGTGGTTTTTTCTATTTACTGTGTCTGGAGGCTGCTTTAATAACCTGCACCTGCATATTGAATACTCTGCACAAATAGATAAGGAAAGAAATCTGTCCTGACTTTCCACTGACTAACAGCCAAGAAGGTAGCTGGTCAAAGAAATTTATTAACAAAATAAGGATTGGCTATTACTTACATTGTACTGCATATGATGCCAGGACAACAGCAGAATTAATGGGGCATGACAACCTGGAAAAGAGAGGAAATAATTTTATTCAGACATAGGCTGTACATACATCTTATTAAAAACGTCCAGCAATTAGTTCAGTATGAGAAGACTAATTTAACTTCAAAGAGTATCTGTTTTTTTCTTACTAAGTTTGATTGTTAAAGCACAGTACAACTGGTATTAAACACCTCCTTAAGTGAATGGTAGTGACTACTCGGAAAAGGACATGCTAAAATTCTTGCTGGATGCTTATTCAGGAAAGAAAAAGGAGAAGAGATTTTTATGGAGCTCTGGACATTACCTTAACAGCTGCATTCTAGTATATATAAAAGTAGGCACAAACACTAAATTTAGCCAAATGCCAAGCACAAAGAGCTCTGATCTTACAACCAAAACTGACTCTATAATAAAGAAAAAAGGCAACACCTATAGGCAGCTGACATTTGGCAGCAAATACTTGGACCATGTTTTCCTTTTTATTTTTTAATGTACACACATGCAGAAATCACAGCCAAAGAAAAGCCAAAAGCACTGGGTAAATGCCCACCAGATAGGTAATAAAACCCTGAAATCATGAGAAATAAAAGCATGAACTGCCCTTTGATACTCCCTTCTGATTACTGCACCAGGCAGCAGGTCCCCAGGTTTGGAATTCCATGGCCGGCACACTAAGCCTTGCATAAGTATCTCTGTGGCTGATGTCGTGCCTGTTGACAAATAGCACCTCCTACAGCTCATTCACAAGAGACTTCTAAACTGTTCTCAATAAGTGAGTTATGTGAAAATTTGTAACATTTCCTAGCAATGTGATTTTTCTTTAAAGCAATGTTTCACAAGGCATATTTTTGGGATATTTGGGATAATCAGTTGGGATAATTTTACAGCAACCCTCAGGTAAAAGGCTTTTTAATTTTATTTTAAAAAGAATGACAGAGAAATTGAAGATTCTTCTTATTACCTTCCTTTTGCAATATCAGTCTTCAACTGCAGAAAGAATAAATGCCTAGAAAAGATATTTTTGGACAAGAAACAAATGTGCATTTATTTTTAAATGGTATGATTTAAATAGCTACATATATTAGCTTTATTTCATTAGATTTCCCAGCAAACTATACAAACAGATGAACAAATATTAGTGGCATTTACAAATATGCAATCATCCACCCACTCACTCTCACAACATTTTTAAGGATCTTTGGCAGTCTCTACTGCAACACCAGGGCCACAGTATTAACATCGCAATTAACACTATGAAAACCAAACCACTACTGAACTGGGCTCTTTTTCTCCCTGGAATACTCATTTTGAATGAAAAATTTAAAAAAAATAATTAAAAAAAAAGGGCAAAACACCCCAAATCTCAATCACCGTTGACTGTGACAGTCTATCTTGGAGATACTCAATGGAGGATGAGACATTTCTCTAGCAGCATATGCTGACAAAAAGCTCTTAAACAATTCTCCAAGACCAGTTCAGTCTTCCCCTTATTAGTGTGTTTGACAATGTTAGTTTAGAGTGATACTGAAGAGTGGGCATGTGAAGAACCTTAAAGAGCAGATCTCAGAATAATTTCAATTTTAAACTGCACAACAGCTTAAAACTGCATGATTTAAAAATACCAAAACAGGTCAAAAGCTAAATTTTCTTCAAGAAATATAATTTCACGTGTTGTACTATCTATATTCCCAAGTCACTGAAATTAATAAGTAATGAAAGTGCTACAGAAATGCCAGATTAATGTGTGCCTTCAAATTCTAAACACCAAATAACAGTCACTGAGCAAAACAAGTATTCAATTAAAATCTTGTGAAAAGTAATTGAAAACTGCATATAATTCATTTACCGCACCACCCCAAAAACTCAGAGATTGGTTAAAAAAGAAAACTTTAGAGGTCTACTGTAAACTGAAGCATTATATATCTTTGCATGTTACAAATAATGGGCAAATCAGAAAACAAGAACTGTTATCTGTTTTTTCCAAAAGAAAATAAACCCCACCCTCCCACACCCTCAGCATTAAATCTACTACACATGTTCAAAACTGACTCAGTGTTGATACAAAACTTCTAAGATAGATAGACCTAGGGCATGCAGACTCAAAAAAAAAAATAAAAATAATTCAAGATGCAAATAAACATACTTTTTAAACCTACATCTTTGTACTAACATACTCCAGCTGTATCTCAGAGTTGTAAGCGGTGTATATCAGAAACTACTCGTGAGCATGGCATCAAGCTCTCCATTCCAAATACATTCAATACCAGGAGTTATACAAAGTTATCTATGTAATAAAGCATAGTTTGCCCAGCTGCAGACATGGGCAAGACACGTTCCTAGTTCATGGAAGCAAACATCAAACAGAAATTACCTGGTTTGTTCTTGCTGAAGTGTGTTAGGATCAGGTATAAAAAACCTTACACGAAAATGAAGGGTGCAGGGAAAACCTCCTGCAATATTTCAGAAGAGCAAATCAATTTTTAGTTTAAAACAGAAAGAGCCTAATATTTTCATTTCTATATTTACAGAAAAATTACATGAACAACCACATGGAAATCTCATGTATTTTTTTTCATGAAACTAAAAGAAACTGTAAGAAGTTTCTCCTGATGCCCCAAGAACAAATTTGAGAAGAAAATACTCTCAAATGTTGTAATGCTTTCATTTAAAGTATTTTTATGCTACTTTGCATAAAAGGGATTATTGAGCTACCCTTGTCTCCTAAGTATTAGAAGAGAGAAAAGCACCAAATATACTTGAGGTGTCTCAGCTGGGATAATGCTCAGTTCTATCTTACATATAAATACATGAAATTACAGAAGTTCACCATGCTAATTTTGTGTATGAATTGAAACAAAAATGCATGATCTGTAGCACAAGGTAGAAATGACAGTGCTGAAAAACATAGCTCAAGTGTCACAGCACAAACTGGGACAGTGTCACTCAGTCCTCCTAAGCTGCTCCCCGGCCAGGGTTGTGCTGGCCAGCCTGTCCTTCTTGGTAAGCATTCCATGTTACCCAAAGCTGTATAAAACAAGACATACTAGAACAACAAATCACCTGGAAGTGTGTAGTGGTGTGTTTTTCGGTAGGTTGTCTTTTAATAAAAACGCGTACATTTGAGGTTTCTTATTGTATGTGAGACAAGAAACAGCCAGAACCTAGACATGAAACTGGCTATGCTTCCCTCAATCAAAACCCCTTCTCCTTTGCTTCCCTCTCAGGAAGAATTCACCAGCACCACAATTTGACTACTGCTTTCACGGCCACCTAAGCATGTCTAACACTGCTCAGAAACCAAGTTTAGCTGCTGTTACAGCATCAAAGTTAATGATCTACAAGGTCTTATCATCTCAGGTAGGAGTAAGGAGAAGTAGAAGGATCTGCTGAAAAGACTGGCAGACACAAGACTTGCTCTTGAAGAAAATCTACCACCTGGACAACATGCATTTGTTCTAGTCATAAGAACTCAAAAAACCAGGACTACAAAGTTACAATAAAGATAGTAAAATTAAGTCTTACCTTTTAACTGTTTTCTAATAGGTTTGCTTGGTTCAAGCCATCGCTGTGAAATGAAAAACTATTAGATGGATTAAAAATATTTACAAATAAATACTGTTTCTTTATGTACATGTGTGTGCATGAATACGTGTGTATACTTACATGTGTATATATTTATACACACATATACATGCACACACATTCATTATTTACTATACTTACAGGTGAATCTACTGAAGTTTCATTTTGCTGTAAACCAAAATATTCCTTCTCCATCACACCCAACTGGTTATAGGTCATATCCAACAAAATCTGTCCAGTGTCTTGTTTCTGAAAACAAGAAATGTTTAGAAGTGAAACCCTGCAACACTTACACACTTTAAGGTACAATTAATTGAAATAAATGTTCTTGGTTTTTTTCCTAATGTAACTCATGAATAAACATAGCTGCTAATTCATCAGTTCAAAGTTTTTCAGCAATAAGTACTTTATTCTGATAAAGTTTTGGGTTTCTTTTCAAAATACATTAGGTACATGAAATTTCCTAATATAAACATGTACTCCAGCCCTTGATATGGGTGCAGCAAATTAATTGCAAGCAGACCACCTCTCCCTCACCCACAGTTGGAGCACTGCCCTTCTCCGGAGTGGCAGCCTGCAGGGACAGCTTGCAGACACGTGGGGCTGCTCTGGCCCATGCTGTCACCACCAAAGCAGCACGATGTACTTCCACATCAGCTGACAAAAGGCAAAGTAAGTATACACTAGGATGGGAAGAAAAAGGAGGAGGATGCTGTGATTCAGCCGTAAGATCCCTTACTTTAGTCTGCACTCTCACCTGCCCCTCAGTGTCCACATGCCATTCAGCCACCCCATTTTCTGCCTAGATGTCTCCCATGACAGGAATCACAGAAGAACTAGTGCAACACAGTATCAACAGGCAGCAGAGATCAGAAGTGGTATAATTAAGCTGGTATAATTTCCCCCAAACCAAAAAAGAATCTCCATGCCATGGCATTGTGGAGAACAGATTAATCAACATCTGCCAAAGAACACCATGAACCAATTCTATTTAAAAAAACCACTAAACACAGAAAGGAACAAACAAACCCCCCTCAACAAGACTGCAATCCTAAATACACTAATCAGTAATAAACAGCTTGCTGTATTGGGTTTGTGTGGCCAGATTTTGGTAGCAGGGAGGCACCAGAGCACAGATTCCCCTGCAGACCATGGTGAAGCAGGTGTGCTCCTGTAGCCCATGGAGTCCCATAAGAGAGCCAGAGATCCACCTGCAGCCAGTGGAAGATTCCATGCCAGAGCAGGTGGATGCCTGTGGGAGGCTGTGACCCCATGGAAAGCCAGTGGTGAAATGGGCTCCTGGCAGGGACTTGCAGACCCATGAAGAGAGGAACCCACACTGGAGCAAGTTTGCTGATAGAACCTGTGACCCTGAAGGACTGCACCTCATGGAAGAGTGATCCATATTGCAGCAATTTGTGAAGAACTGTGGCCCGTGGGAAGCCGACTGGAGAAGTTTGTGGAGAACTGTCTCCCATGGGAGGGATCCCACGCTGGAACAGGGGAAGGACTCCTCTACCTGAGCAGTGGGAGAAACAACCTGTGGCAAACTGACCAAAACCCCCATTCCCTGTCTCCCTGTGCCACTGCAGGAGAGGAGGTAGAGCCTGGGAAGGAGGGATGAGCGGTGGGAAGGTGTTTTTAAGATTTAATTTACTTCTCATCCCGCTCTGATTTTGTTTGTAATAAATTAAATAGCTATCTCCAAGTTCAGTCTGTTTTGCCTGAAACAGTATTTGGTGAGTGCAAAGCAGTATGGCATCTTAGCTCTAGATTTTTATATGCAGAATTGCTGGACAGAGCAAAAATTGGGCCAGTTTGCTTTTTTCTATTGAGAAAAAAGAAAATCAAAGAAAACAAAGTTTCTCAGATTAGTTTAATATTTTTCCAAATGTCTCTCTTAAAAGCAGAAATAATCTGCACACATAAAAACCCCCAACCAAAAAAAACAAAAACAACAAAAAACCAACAAAAAAAATCAAACCAAAACAAAAAAGCCCCAAACAAACAAAACAAACAGAAACAAAAAAAAATCCCCCCAAAAACCCAAAAAGAACCCCCAAAAAAAACCACAAACAAAATCTCAGAGGAAAATTATTTGAACTCCAAAAGAAAAGCACTTTTTTCTTGTACAGATTTCTTAAAAATTCAACTCTGGTTTTATTAAGTTCTGATTTCTTAAATAAATTTCTTTATTTTTTAAAATAATCCCTTGAAACAAAGAACTTAATGTACAAGCATGATCTTGACATTTCTGTGGCTAGACCCAGTTTTGCTCAGTATACAAGACTGTTCACTTAGAAGCCAATTTAATTCTTTCCTTAAACATTTTTTATGATGCAACAGTCCATTAAGTCCTGTTCAGAAGACAGATTTTTATTATTTTTTAGTAGACAACACTGTTGTGATTGAGTGCTTTAAACAGCAACACATTCCATAGTCTTCCCTTATCTCATAGGAGCATTCTTCCTATTTAAAAAGATGGGAAAAGAAAAACAAAATCTCAAGCAAAGGACACCCACTTGGCCCATCTTATTTTGGAGAATGGAATATTATCCAAAACTTTCTACTGCTAGAGCAGAACTCCTAACAGCTCATTTGTGAGTTGAATGCTCAGTGTTACTATTATCAGGCGGTTGGCCTCCTCTTAAAAGCTGTGCCCATTTTTCTTCCCATGTGGAGAAAACAGTGTAGGCAACACCCACCCAACTGTTGAGACTACCTTTTCCTTTCCAGCAGTCTCCCATCCTATTTAACTTTCAGAGCAAACAGTTGAGGTCTCACAATAAATGTGAGTCCACACAGGCCTCTAAAGGCTGTGTGGCCACTAAGAGCAGCAGCTTTGTCCCCTCCTTCTCTATCCCAGCTGCAAGTTCCCACTCCCCACCTTTCAAACAGGCTATCATTCTCTGGCATAGTCAAATGCACAGTACTGATCAAATCCCACTTTTTTCTGAAATAGCATAGGCCTAAAATCCAGCTTCGAAACTGAACTCTCAGTGACAGGTTAGGACCACGCAACCATGCATTCCTTGTCACAAAGTCATGGCACCATGCACCTGTAAGGCAGCTCTGTCCAGCACTATCAGTGACATTGCCTCCACTATGCAGACTGAGATTTGTCCATCAGAAATTATCCATGTGTGTACACAAGAGGGCCCTATGGAAACAGCAGATACCAGTCTCTGAAATAATGGGCATTTCCTGACATCAGTAAGTTCATCTTTAGCACTGACAATATTAATTTCCTCAGGGTTGGGTTTCTAAAAGCAGAATGTTAAAACACTTTCAAGTGTCATCACAACACCTGCACAACTCAGAACCCTAATTGTACACCTACGGTGCACACTTTTGACAGCACCTAAATGAGCTCCTAAATTTATATTGTGACAAAGAGCAGTAATTACAGGGGATGGGACAGATACTTTGATGAAAGAAGGCGTTCAGGAATCTCAGGTTTCATTACAAATAAGGCAGGACAAGACCACAGAGGATGGACTCTTCTGCCAATTTTTGGTTTTAATTTCAACACTTCTTACTCCCTTTGGTCTCCTTTCTTCATAACAGCATTATTTCCTAATTACTTTCTCAATTTCCATGCTTTCAATCTTTCATCCCAATTCAGATGCCTTCACCTTCTCTCTCCCCATCCCCTCACAATTGCATTCCTCCCTCTCCCCCAGCATATATGAATTGCTAAGCCTTCTCATTGCTTCCCTGTAAAGACAAGCAAGCTCCCTGCTACGACATTCTTGCTCAGCAGTCACAGTTCTCTCTCTGCAATGTTTCCGTGGGTCTCCAAACCCTAAACCCAGCTGTTCAGCCAGCACTAGTCTCATCCACCTACACATCTATTTATTTCTCTTCTGCCTCTCCACATTTCCTAGAAAAAAATAATTTCCGGCACTACTTTTAAGTGGTTCCAGTCCTTGCCCTCTGGTATTAAAAGCACAGGTTTTTTTTCCCCAGTGCCTAGATCAAGCACCCACTCCAGAAATCTCAGCTAAGTAAAAAATGTTATTTTAAATTGTTCAAGTCTTCTTGTTAAAATTCCCAGTTATAAGGGGTTTTGTTGTTTTTCAAGGAAATGTTTATTTCCTTAACTTTGGCATTGTTTTAAGAAACACTTGAATTCTTTTTCAGTCTATATACTTAGAAATGACCACACAGCTCATGCTGCACAATCTGGAATTTACTTTGTACATTAACAATGTACATGTTGAGACCTAGGTGTAAAGTGAGGCAGGCTAAGCACCTCACATCACCGCTTCTGAATTTCGACATCCATTCCAATACCATTCACAGCCACAGCATATTCAAATATTACGATGCGTCAAGTGCTTTACAACACATCCTATTTTTGCTCCCCTGTGCCATCATAGGAGGAGGGCAAAACAACATGAACACTGCTCAGCTATACTGAATGTTAGAATCAAGTTCTCCTTAACCCTATCAAACATTAGAGCAAGTAGTTAAGACATGCCTAATTAAGCTCTTGCTTTTCTACAATGAAATTCAGAAAATGATGAATTTTCTTTACTAGTCTGCACTGCTATAATGCCACAAGCTCTTAAGATATCCCTAAGAATTTCAAAGTTTTTACTGAAAAGAAACATTTTCAAGAAGTTTGCGTGTTTCCACCCTGAAAAGAACTTTCCATTTATTTCACTTTCATGACATCTACAAATCTTTATTCTGAACTGTTAAAACCTTTGCATCAACTACCTCATAACCACACACTACTCACCTCCATTTAAATCTGTCTTCAAGTCAATTACACCTTATGTTGGCTAGGCCAAAAATTAGTACTTAAAGCAGTCACAATTAACACCTATTACATTCTACCCGTGCCACAACAAGTTCCTTCAACACTGAGGGGATTTAAATTAGTCAAATTCAATTTCTAGTAAGTTAAACAATTGTGAAGACAAAAAAGCCATTCATTATTTTTTAATGTCAAATACTGCCTAGAACCTGGGATGATCAAGACTCATCACCCTAAGAACTGCATAAACTTAAGGTAAAATTGTTAGTTCCTTGGAATAAGGGCGTAAATATGCATGTAGAGTTCTTCAGTTTGTTAACTTCTACAAGGTAAGTGGTACAGAGCGACAATTTAAGAGGACAGTGCAATGTAAAACATGTCTCCCTGTCCTCTGCAGAAGCTTTGCCCCCACTTTCTGGTAATGATAACCATGCAGTTAAGCACCACCTAAGCTTTTGCAAATTCAGTCTCCCTTCAGACACAATACCCACTGCCTCTCATGTGCTGTTTGAGGTCCTTTCTCAATTTAGCCTTTAACACTAATTTGCAACCAAACAGCCTGTGTCCTTTGGTCCTAAAAGATGCATGAGCTTGAACACAGTGCTACCACTTTCTTTTAATTTCTGCAGTAATTTTACACACAGCTAATTTGCTCTTCTGCTAACTCTGTCCTTTTCTCTTCCTGGAATTTATTTACCCACCTGATGCTCTCATTCAAGTGTGGAAGATTTTGTTCACCTAGAATAAACAGAACAAGCTCTTTTCTAAGGTCCAGTTTTCTGCAGAGCCATCCTAGTTTTACTTTCTATGCCTGCCTGACTGGAACTTCTCGCTTTTGTCTGCAAGTGGCCAGGATCCACACATGACATTCCCTGGAGGGTTGCCTCAATGCCAAGACTAACATTGTTAATACTTCCTTGACACTGGCTGAAGATTCTTGCCTGGTGCATGAAAGCGCTCACCTTATTCAGAACAGTAACAAATAAGCAGCTCAGTCTGCAAACTGCCACTGTTCTCTGTTGTTTGCAACTGAAAATTGAGCTTAAAAAAACATTGCCTCATCTCATAAAAGCTATTAGTTTACACTACTGATTTCCCTCACTGCAATTACTCCTAGTCAAGATAACCTGCTACCCAATATTCCTGTATAATTTTTATTTTTAATAAGGCCTCAAACCTAATATTTTTGACTTTCTGAAAAAGTTTCAAGAGCAACAGGTTAATGAAATCTGACAGACAAGAACTCTCTTAATGTCCTTGCACTATTTAGCATTTTTTCACCAAGATCTACTGCCACCTCCTCAGCCAACTCCCTGCTCCCGTAACGCTTCTAGATTCCACACACTTTAGCGCAGTATTTTCCCCATACAAAGGTTGTACAAAATATTTATCCAAGGACAGAGGTTTAACCCGCTGCATTTCATCTGCCTCACAAAATGATTTAAAACAAACATATATATGAGGTTAATCATTTCAGTTCTAACTTTGGAAAAATCTCCCCTCCATTAGTTCTTTCCTTCAGCATTTATTATGAAGTCATGCCCCAAAAAGGGCTAAGAGTAACAAGCCTGCTGTAGGGCAGATCACTTTCTCACTGTCCTCAAAGGCATCATCAAATTTCATACTGTCTCACTGCTTTCCAGTTGAGTATACTGACCTGTCTCAATACAAAACTAAATATTTGTTGCCAGCCTGAAACTTCATACAGCAGTTCTTTCAACATGCAGGGACACAGAGCAGCATTAAACTGTCTTGTATTATCAAGCAAAATCGAGTAAGTGACACAGATACAAAAATTCTGCATCACTGCATTTTTCTATGAGTGGTTTAAAATTGTAAAACTCACACCCACAATCATAAAGAACCTTTAAGACTTCTATCTCTGTCCATTATTTTTAATATACCGATAGTAATTATAGGTGTTCATTTTAACAATCACATTCCTTCTCAAATACTAGAAGAAGAAACTTAACTGAGATGGAAGGGAAGGAAAAACATTCCTTACAATTGGAGCTTCAATTCATGCAACTTTTTGAATTATTACAGCCTTATCATTTTATTTCTAGAAGGAAACACTATTACTAAAAGCCAATTAGTCTAAAAGTAAAAATCACAGGTAATAAGACAAAAACATTAACTCAGATAGACAATGCAATTCAGAAGTGATCTGATGCTGTCAGTTTTATCCCTTCTCAAAAACCACTGGAGAGACATGCTTCCCGAGTTGTCATTCCTGGTTAATGAGTCAAAGTAGAGCAAATCCAGAAAACTCCTGCATGTTTATATCAAAAGTTACAAACAAATCTACATTATTGCAAATATACATATTGTAATACAATAAACACCTATTAAACACACTCAAACATGGTATGTGAGCAAATTCTGTATATATCAGAATGACAACTAACATTTTCCTCATGTGGAAAGCCTATGCATTATAGCCTTAGAACAAAACAGAGGTGACATCAGAGACAGAGGTGAGTTAACCTTATCACAAAACTGAAACACCCAAAATTTACTGGGAGTCTTCAAGAAAACCTGGATATAATTAAAGTCAAGCAAAACATTCAGTACTAAATGCAGTCAAGTCATTGTCTCAAAAGTGGTTTTGAAAGAACACTTCCAACTCTCAGCTTCCATGCATCTTCTACTCCTTGCCCAGACTTTGGACATGTTCCAGCTAAGTACTGAAACACATAGTGGTGGAACAAGAAAGGCCATTTCAGCCCGGCAAAGTTAACACACAATTCTCTTTGGACTGTAAGCAATGTAGTGAAATGTGTCTGTCTGCACTCCCATGTGAACTTTCTTGATATTGATGACCTAAAACCAGCACACACCACAAGTTATACTGATGGATTCTTTGTGATACCATGAATACAAATTTCAGATTCACTGAAACTGTAGTATAAACACCTTTAAATAAAAACAATGAACAAAAAAGCCAATCACTTCACTACTCTACCAAAGCAACACATCCAGGAGAAAAATGGCACTGCTCTCTTTCAATTAAGTCTTTATTTACAGCTGCTCAGGATACCAGTATTCTTTGGGATAAGTGATTATTAAGAACAAATTTTCAGAAAGGAAACTATGCAGCTATCTTCAGGTTTCTCAATAAATAGAAAGTTCCTCTGGTTATATCCATATCCAAAACTACCTTCCTTCTTCCTTTGTCCAGTCTTAGGATACTTGGGTTTTATTCATCCTGCTACAGACAGAACCACTGGGAAAACAAAGTACCATCTGAAGTAGCATTCATCAGGAAGATAAAGAAGAAAGAAATCTACAGGTATAACTACAAAAGTGCCATGCAGTTTGCTAACAAAATTTGATGAAAATCAGCTCTGTGGGCTCTATTAGGATCTTGTTCCTACTGAATGAAAAGAAAGTTTTATCTCCATTCTCTCTGTTCTCTGAAAGATGCAGTATTTTGAGATACCACGAATGCTCTACCATCATTTTAAAGATGTACTTAGTACTAGTTCAAAATTCCAAAATATGTAAGTTGTTCTCAGTGTTGTAAGTTTAGACTATTTAATCTATTATCTTTCTATCAAATTTAAATCCACCCCATATTTTGTAGTCTTGAGCATATATACATTGTCAACAAGATATTAGAAATGAAAACATAGGAATATCTATTTGTTCAAACTTACAGAAAATTTATTTCAAGTTTCTTATTACCCTGATGTTTCTTTTCTTTAATGCTATTTTTCTATGTAATATCCTTACAACTTTGAAAGAAAGAACTCCTTTGGCAGTAAGAATTCTGTGTTCAGATAGCTGCTACGTGACAAAGCAATGCTCCGTTCTTTTCAGTCCACTGTCATTAGAATAGGAGAACTCTCCAATTTCACTTATGCTATTAAATGGTCAAAGGCCAAGCTTCAAGCATTCTGCTTTTCCACTTTTACTTTCCTCTGTTTGTTGTTGAAAAACATAATCCTGTCAATGAACATAAAGCATACTTACGTATATGCGAATATTAGTTTAATGTTAGTTCAAAGTGTAACATCTATCCAAACTTTGAGCCTTCACAGATCAGAACCAGCTACCACTAGACCAAAAACAACCCTGAAAAATTCCCAACCTTAATTTTCTACTGATAATGTTGGAGTTCTTTTAAAGAGAAAACACTACACTTTATTCTTTAGAAGAGGTGATCCTGTTCAGTTCTGGTTCTCCAAACTCTGACAGAGGAGAAAAATTCAACATATTTCAGCAATAATTGTTAAAGCTGAGAAAGTAAAAAAACTAGAAAACATATTTACAATATACACAAGACATAGTAGGTCTTTTTATACATGTATCTTGTATCTATGTCTAGTCACTTCAGAAAGCACCTTCATTTTAATAACGTACTACTACATTATTTAATACATTTCTGCTAATTTGTCTTCTGGATATTCATGCCATGTGATATGCATATTTAATTTATTTAAAATATAGAATTGTCAATTAACCTGTCATCCAGAAATGATTAAATGTGGAGAAAAACATCTTGACATGAGAAACAGTTGAACAGTAAAGCAACACAGGAAGACTTCACTAGTGGGGAAAATCTGTTCAGGGCAAAACTCACTGTCCTTCAGTACATGCCCAGCTGATTCCCAGACTGACCACAGACACAAGTTATTCTTTGCCTACAGACATAAAACTGAATCATCTTGGAAATTAAAATACACACACAGAGTCAAGAAAAAACTTCATAAAGCTGAATTTTTCCGCTAATGTAAGCAGAACTTGGACACAAATTTTCTGCAGCTGGCTTCAAACCCTTTTGAAAAATGGACCTTATGACTCTACCAGAGTGTGGCAAAGCCTATTCTTAAGCTGATATCAAGGTTTTATAATCAGGAAAGGCCATCCTCACAGAAAAGTGCATCCTTCCTCATTACCAGTATGACAGCTCAGTACTCAAAGAACATAAATCTTCCGCGAAACCTCTTCCTTTTTGTAGTCCATAACACAGCGGGGTAGCCACACTCCCTGCTTGTTTTAAGTAGAGCAATAATGAGTCCTACATCACCCCTATGCAGTCCAGCATCATAGCTGCAGTAAAGGAGGCCCTTACAATTCCTGGATGAAGGAGGTAACCAGCAGCGATACCCTAGGGAGTATGCTGAAGGTAGGCCGAGAAATCAGTTGGGTTCAGAATTTCAAAAAATCATAGAATGGTTTAGGTTGGAAGAAACCTTAAAGATCATCCAGTTTCAACTTCCCTGCCATGGGCAGGGACACCTTACATGACCCCAGGTTGCTCAAAGGCCCCATCCAGCCTGGCCTTGAACACTTTCAAGGATGGGACATCGACAGCCTCTCTGGAAAACCCATTCCAGTGCCTCATCACCCTCACAGCAAAGAATTTCTTCCTAATATCTAATCTAAATCTACCCTCTCTCAGTTGGAAGCTATTCTGCCCTTTTATGGTTTTATCACCATATGCCCTTCTACAAAGTCCCTCTCCAGCTTTCTTTTAGGTACCAGAAAGCTGCTTTAAGGTCTACACAGTTCCTTCTCAATGGTTCCCATATTGCCCTCACTGTCTAAAGCAAATTTTACTTGTATAGTGCTGGACTTCAGTCCAAGCACTAAATGTAAAGCTGTGTAACTATCTGTTTACAAAGCACAAATATACTACTATGCATGGATTTAAAAACATTTTTAATTCCTCATTTTACACAGATCCTTGTGTGGGGCAGGGTGGTGTGTTGCAACTATGCCAGCTCACTGACAGGCAAGGCAATTCCTAGGGCATGCTGGAGACAAACAGTGGAAATTGTATACTAATGTGTTGCTCCTTCTCTCACCTTCTCTCCTTCTACCCCACTCCCCAACATTACGCACATATATGAATACATAGCATGCAAAATACGTACTAAAAGGACACTAATTCTGTATACACTACAGTGAGAATAACCTTTCTAACCTATCAAATAATTTATATTTCAATTAATAGCCACCAGACAAAGTTAAAAAGCAAAATCAGTCTGCAAAGAGAACTGTAATAAGACTTGGGAAAATACAACTTTCAGGTGCAGTTTTGAATGTCCTATTAGAAAGCACCATGTAATCTAAGATAGCTAAATAATACAGCTTCCTCAGCCAAATGCTTCTTCTCAAATAAGGTAAATTGGATAAAATAAGCATCATATAAAGAAATACACACAGTTCTTACACATAATTCAACTTAAATTTATCCACAGTTTTTCTACATGGTCAGATAATCCTACTGAAAGTTGATTGAGAAGTGAAGCCATTTCCTTTGTTTTCATTTTAAAATAAACTGATATTTTTAATCAGTACTAGATCTTATGAAACCTTACAGAATAAAATACACTAAAAATAAGGAGTACAAACCTCTGTTAATCCCCTTTTCCCACCCACACCCAAATAAAGAGACTGCATTGAAGTACAAAAGACTGAACAGAACAGTCCTACTGAGCCACAATGTCTTCACTGTTTACATCATCTTTGCATTTCAGAAAATTTGTACTGACATCACTACAAGAATTTATAAGGCCTCCTCCTTTCAGGAGGGGAACTTTTTACCAGTCCTTTGAAGGAGGAGCACACACCAATTTGGGAGTTCCCTTTAAATATGAATTATTTATTCATAGTCGATAATGATCACCAGATCTACTTTGTGGTTCGCATATCATATGGAAGACCTTTTTCCCAGATACCATCTGCATGCCATGATTTTATGACACTGAAGTTGGCTGGCTTGAAAATAAATTAAAATACCACTTTATAACCCCACTTCATAATCAGTAATTCTGCAATTGGTTATGGCAAAGCTATATCTTCAACATCTTTTGGAAATACCATGCCTCAGGGTCCCATATTTCATCTGCAGCTTTCAAACAAATTTCTATGTATTTAAAAAGAAAGTAGTTTTCCAAACTTACGTTGACTTTGAAGCTTTGTACTGAGCCATCCAAAAAGTGGACGTTACAGATTATTTCTGATCGGGTTTTCTCTTTTGGTAGCTCTGATGCTCGTATGTTATTTATCCTCCCACTTAAGGCTCGTAAACGGGAGTTCATAACTATTGCTGAATAACCTATAAAACAAAAAATATGTTTAATGACAGTTCTTATAATTATCTATGTTTGCTTTTCAGAGTAACCCGCACCATCATGAAGACCTCATTGCACCCCAAGTTAACAAATGCTTCTTATAGAAAATAGTAAGTTGTAAAATTAGCTTGTTGTAAACCAGAACATAAATGCATACATATAGAGGGGGATCCCATGTTCTAAATGTGAACATTATCAAGAGAATCACAGGTAATCCCTGCAAATACCTAGGTTAGAAATGAGCCACTGCCTTAGTTTAAATCAGTAAAAAACCCCAAACACCTACTATAGAGTAGGAAGGCAATGTCAAGACAAGCTTTTATCATCTGTAAGTAGGAAACCTCTTACCCCCTTTTATATTTACTACATGTTTCTGCATTTACAATACAAGTTTCACTACAATAATTCTGTTTACTCTCAAGTGACAGAACAGTCTTGAGTTAATGCAAATCAGGTTACATCAAGTAACACTTTGTTTCAGGAATATATATACACAAATACCATATGTAAGCCAAGCAGAATGAACCTTAAAACATGTCAATATTTTACAGTCTAGCATACATAAATTCATGAAGCCAGAAATTCATATCAAAGAAGAACATGCCATAAGAAAAACGTTATTTTGTTTGGGCTTTTTTTCTTTTTAAAAAAAAATTTTCATGAAAACCAAAACTCTGAAAACCATTATTTACAAATTAAAACAAACAAAAGAACATCCCATCAGACAAAAAAAGCCATTCATTGAAATAAGAAGTGAATTAAATTCAGACAAGCCTGTAAACATTTCAAGCCTCTCTTCACTGGATCAGTTTACCAATTAACATCACAGCTTTTAAAGCCAGTTGGCAAGCAAAGCAGAGGATAGTTTTCCAGGTTAATTACCATACCAATTACCAAACCATACCCCATTTATAAGGGGACAGCTACAAAGGCACTTGCATAATATGAGTGCTACATAGACTGCTGGCCAAGCTAGATGGGACTTATATATATGAATACTAATTTGCCATCTCCCCTTTTTTGTGTATCTGCCTTAAAACACAGACCGGCTTTTCTTTTACTCAGCTCCAGAAATGGAACAATTTAGGAAAAAAAAAAACAAACAAAAAACAAAAAACCACCACTTAAAAATACTGAAGCATTACATCTACTGCACATCTCTTCAAAAGGGTAACATGAAAAGCATGAAGAGCCATGACATGTCAAATTATAAAAAGTGGGCTTTTTGGGGTTGCAAAGACAACAAAGCAGTGCAGTGATCCATCTTCGCTCAACTATGTGTAATCTATACTCAGAAGCAGCTAAAACAATTGCCTTCTCACAGACAGCTCAGAAGTCAGACACACATAAGCATTCAACACTTCCAACAATACTCTCAGAGGGTTTTTTGTCCGCCAATTGATAGTTCACCATTGTATATTTTCTAAAATCAAAACTGTAAGCTGTCAAAAAACCCTCATTTTTTAGCTAGCATGCATTTTTTTTTCCCTAGGAAAAGGTGTGGTTTGGGGGTTTTAGCTGTTTGTTTTCTCTGGCGCTTTTCTTTTGTCTTTAAAGGAGGAGATAAAAAGGAAGAGGTAATCTTTAGGAGAATTATGAACAATATTTCCATATAAACCACCAAACACTCCTATTGCTTTGCAAGTTTTCTTGATATACAGTCTGTAGTTAATCACAGTATGTTAATTTTTATTTTTTTTATATCCAGAAAATGGGCTAATTCAGGAATGGTTGCTGTTAAACAAACATACAGTTATCCAATTATCAAGAGTATACAAAAAGGTGATGACAAACTAGGATTGTAGAGGAAGCCTTCAATCTTCCATTCTCAAATTTTCTAGCATATAAGTTTTAAACTACTTATTTAGCACTGTGTTCATCTTTCACCAAAAAGTCGAGTAACTACAGAAATTATACTACAAAGTCTTTTCTCCATTGTCCACCTCAGCTGGCAAAAAACCCCTTCTCACTTACAGAAATAGCTCTCTGCACACTAGTCCACTGATGGGTAAGAGGAAGGTTATTCTTCACTGTGGGCCAGCCACCAGATGAGAGAGCATGTTTTTGGTAGAGAGATTCAAAGCTTCATCAGCCTGGCCTTCAGGGCTCGGTCTGCATTGCAATGCCTAACACTCCCAGCACACAGATTTTTCCACTCCTGGGAAAAAAGGCTATTTTGACCCTTTTGCTTATAATCCCCAACCTCTCTTACACTTCCACCATTCCCTTTCTCTACGTCCTAATTATCTTCAAACTTTGTCAGGCTTCAGCAGAGAGCAACAATCACAGGAGTCCCCAGCACTCTGCTCCTGATCTACCCAGAGAAAGAAAGAAAATAGTTCATAGTCCCTGAAGCCCTAGTGCAGAACGTGCTGCAAGTTACGCTACACTTGGAGACCCTTCAGACATTTTGATGCCTAACCCTGATCACTCTCCAGAAAAGCATTATTGTTTTTTCAAGCACATTATTTTTTACAATTTAGCTAGATCATGCTACTCACTTGTTCAAACTTTAAATGCAGAAGCCAAAACAATAGCATCAATAACATTTTTATATATATATATGTGCTTGCTATCCAGAAAAACAAAAAGAAAAAAACACCGACCAAAAAAGAAAACTCTTATAACTGCAAGAAAATAAACCTGAGTAAACCAAGTGATGATTTTTATTTAAGTGACTGTGCATAGTAGCACAAGGTATTACAGGTCGGTTTCATACCATGGTCCATCCATGGTAGGAAGCCCAGCCTGTCTCCTGGACAACCTAAGCTATCCAAGAACTAACAGTAACACATACAAACTGCAGTTCATTAAAAAACAAGAAGTGCTTATTTTGACATTTACAGTCTTGTGCCAGATTTTCACAGTTACATCTGGTTTAACACCTTCAGGTGATCTGCTGGATGCTGGGTTATATGCCCAATGCCCCAAGTGAAGCAGTAAGTTGGAATTCATCATGAGAAGTTCAAACCTGCTAGTGTAACCAGTTTGCATTGGGTTCACAAATGAAAACCTGCAATTCCTTTCTTTTTACAATTTTATGTAAAATCACGCCAGGAACACAGAGTTCGTGTTTTGTGTTTATGGTGTGCAAAGAGCCCCAGCTGAGGCTCTCCTTGACAATGCCAGCTGACCACAGGAACTGTGCCAAGACAGGGACAAATGGCTGAGTGTTTGGACACCACAGCCATCAGTCAACCAGAGCTCAAGGGGCCTAATCAAGCCCTAGGAAGCTGCCACGAGCTGGAGTCCCCAGCAGAGAAAGCCACGCCTTCTACTTCCCACCTCCATGGCCTTGAGCGCCACCGTGCAGAAGTGAGCTCCTGAGGGAGCAGCGTTACAGGTGTCACACCGCAGGAACCTGCCCACACCACTTTGCATGTCCCACCTCAGCATGCCGCATGCTCAGCAAGTCTGCAAGGAAACAACTTTGTGAATCCCTAGCCTAAAGGGCAAGGGAAGGAGAACAGGAGAGAGGTGAGCAGCTGAGTTGTTGGCATCTACTCTATGACTTTTCACCCATGTGTTTAAAGCTGTATTTTAAATAGGGCCAGATTACTGGAATAGCTTATGGACCCCAGTGCAATATGTAGAAGCACATGAAAGAACCTGCATGGGCAAATGCTTTTGGGGAAGGCTGAAGGGCCACTGAGATCCCCAGCAAGACCAGAAGCCAGCTCTTAAACCCCAGCAATCACCCTCCAGCCGTGAGCAACCAGAACCAGCCATTACATGCAAATCTCAGTTCCTGTTTGTAGCCTCAGGAAGGAGACTGATTCACAAATGAAACCAAATTAAAAAAAAAAAAACAAAAACTGTAAGACAATTTTAAATATTATCAGCAAGTCAATACTTAAATATTTTTTCCCCTTTCCCTAAAATAAGCATGTCAAATCCAGGAAGTTGGGAGCTATATTTTAATTAAACAAAATCACCCCAAAATGCAGTTATTTTCACAGTTTTAAAGTATAAAACAAATATGTAGAATTCTATCCCATAATGAAATCATGCAATAGGCTTACAGGAGAAACAAATACAAATACAGCTACAGAAAGAAGTTAATGTTTTCCAAGTACATTAAACACATTTCCGGACAAGTTTGGTTATGCATGCCTTGTCCTACAGCAACGCTGCAGTCAAGCAGAACAAAAATAACATGTTTTCCTCATCTTTTGTATTGACTTTTAAAAATACTTTTTCCATACCAGCATTTGATTTCTTTCCAACTTGCTCGGAAATTGTTGTTAGAAAAACTTAAGACTCCAGCATCAGTATAACTACCATTAACTTCTTTTTTTACCAAGGAATTAAATCAAGGGAAGATTTGCTGAGTATACACCCAAGGACCTTCTACATATAATCATACCTTGTATAACTGTAAATAGTTTTGTTTGGTTTGTGATTTTTTTTTAATAAATCATGAATTACCTTCATTTCATTGGGTAAATTGGGATAATTTACCCCTGTAAGTGGCTGCACTCATGTTTTTTCTAGGAGGAGACTACTGCACTAAGTTTTCTCAGTTTATTATAGTCTTGACTGAAAACGTTGGCCTCTCAAAAATCATATATATTACAGAACCTGTGAGAATGCAATTTATGAAAGGACAGTGCTTCTAACCCACTTTTATTGTCTGAGTGACCACACCTGACAAGGAAGGGGAAAATTGTAGTACTAAAGATATGCCCAAGTCTTTTGTGTCCTTTAAATAACAGTTACATTTTACGGTTATCTGTTCCTTTACTTAAAAGATACAAAATAAATTAAATGGGAATACAAAGAGGTCGAACAAATTAAAGGTGTCTTTTTAACAATGTATATCCCTAAGACAACTGATACATATGCTCTTTAGCATGCATCAGCCCATGTAGTTAAGAATTATTTACACACCTCAAAGCCATATCTATCATCAGTGCATCTTAACGACTAAATTATTCAGCCAGATTTCCCAAATAGAAGAATTAGGTTTAACTCACTATCTATGAAAACCAGCTTCTGCTTTCACCTTCTGCAGAGGAAATACTTCATCTTTTCTACATTCCCAATGAGAAACCAGATGCCTCCCTATTAATAAAAAATTCAGTTCTTCTATTTCACAGAAAAATCCCAAGAGGTACTGACCATGATACAAATTACCAGGCATTACTAAAGCAACAACCAAAGTAAAACATAAACTTCATTTTGAGCAATGTGTGCAGGTCATAATTTTCTCCTTATTTGTAGTTATTTCCTCACAAAATTTTCCTGACATAATAGAAAGTAAATGTGGAAGCCAGAAGCATCACAGCATGATGAAACTTCACATCACTTAGGAAAATGAAAGCTAAAAAAAAATATGATCCAAAGCAATTAAACCATAAATAAACAACAAGCATGAAATCATGAAAATGATTAAGCCTCACAGCTTATGGTATAAGAATATCTCAAAATTGAGATGCAAAGAATAAAATACTTGTTGCAGCATAGCCTTACTTAGAACAAGAATAAAGGTTAATATCCATGTTGAAAGTTGGTGCATGTGTGTAGATACACACACAACTTCCAAAACATTAGCTGCAAGTTTTCAAACCATTGCTCTTTAAGAAAGGCAGCAATATCATTATTATAGAGACTCTTCACACCAAGGTTAAAATCAACATTAATAAAACTAAAGATTTGGCTTTCTTATATTTGCTTCCAGTGGCTGACACCTGTGATATTTTCAAGCACAGCAAAATTATTTATCTGTCATATAGGTAACCAATAGGTCTAGCAAAGCATTCTAAGAATGTTATCAAAAATTGCACTAATAAGGCTTAAATCATTCTAGTTATCATCTTAAGTTTTCCAGAAAAATAGACCCTATAGGCAGAGATTCTTCACAGAAAATTAGTCCATATAAGCAAAAAACCAGACATTTTGAAGTTATACCTTAAAGAGGCATAACACATACTGCCAGCCCAATATTTACCAGAACTACAGAGCAAAGACATCCTTCCGCAGTAAAATATAATAATACCTCTTCTTCTTTTAATAGCCCTTAATGCTGGAGTTCACCCATAAATAAGCCTTCAGGGTAGACCACATACACTATGACACCTCTATTTGTTTATTTAGAAAGTACTTCAAAGCATTTTAGTTTCAATGAAGGTAGTTACAAGGAAAAAAGGCTCATTCTAAAGACAAAAACCAAACCACAAGTAATTGTGAATACTCTTTCCTCCTCTAACCTCCACAACATTGGAATCTAGCTTTTTATTTCACTTTTAAAAGCCAAAAAGTAAACAAACTAGATTTGTTCCTAGGTCTAGAAATCAGGTACCTACCTATCTACAGTTGTCATTGTCTCTTAGAAGAGAATCCAATATATGCAGTTGAATAAATTTTTTAAAATCCCCACACCACTACAAGTGATTAGATGTTTAATTAGTACCTAAAATGGAGTTATTAAGTGGTTTTGCAAGCCTTCCCTGCACTTCATTCAGCTTTTCATTTTAACACAACCCTGGTAAATCCATATTGCGAAGTGTTTTCTTGGGAAATCCAGCTATTTTAAACTCTGGATTCAGCAAGATCACACATGAATGTCAAAGACAGACTGGAAGAGATGGATGGGAAAGGAAAAACTCCTTTTAGTTTTAGCATTATACTGTATCCTGACTGACATGTTGCTGAGATCCCACTAAACCAATATCATACTGAAGGTAATGCAAGCAGTGTGAACAGCTGCAGTACCTGGTGCAGATAAGCCATGCACCACAGTAAGCCACCCATTCTTATTCCAGTTCTGCTGCCTGGGATATACATACACTCATGCAGCTGGATTGGGAACAACATTTCTATTGAGGATCATCCTACAGAGACAAAGTAAAAACACTAAGCGATCCTTAAAAAGGGAAATAGTCACATCAAATGTTTTTTCTGTATATATATTATTACATATATATTCATTCCAAGACAAGTTTTAGAGACAAAGATTCCATTTCAACTTTTCTGAGAACCTTCTTCCTCTCTTCCCTCCTTTTTTGACAAAGGTTTGCTTTACCTGCAAAGATCTACCAAAAAGATTTTTACCTGGAGAGTCTTAAAACATGCACAGCTTCAGGCATCTCAACAGCTCTTGCTGTTAAGACCAAAGCAGCAGAACAGGCCACCATTACAAGTTAATAGAGATTATTTGACAAAAATAATAATAGTCTTTGCATAATAATAACCTTTACATGGGGCATTGGGAGTTAGAAGAACTATCCCAGCCTTTCAGCAACATGTTCAGCAGCAAAGACTGGTTATCTAAAAACTTAATCTTGAAATCAGATAACCTAAAGGTAACTAAATTCATAGAAGAGCTTATTGGTTGAAAAACAATACTGACCCATCAACTTCAGTGTTATTCAGAACTTGTGTTCTTAACATCCTTTATTCCAACTTCAGAGGTACATATTTTGGTCACATTTGCAAAGGATCAAACAAGACTGTATGAATAACTCCTCAAACTTCAAGGGTGTAAATCAGGTCATGCCAACTTCACAAATATTTTTTTACATATATAAAATAAAACCACGAAGGCAAGACATTGTAGGATCCAATGTGTAATGCTTCATTTCAAAGAGCATGAAGCATTATTGCTAGACCTGAGACACAGGATTAGCACAAGTACAGAGATAGTATCTACTGCATGCAGAATGAATGAGAGCAGAAAAAAAATAGTGGGAAGAAAAAGCATCTGAAGAGATCTGCTCCCTACGCTGTTAAAATACTATGAAATCCAGACGAGAACAAGACACACCTACAGTGCTTTCACATTTTTTTCATTTTTTATTGCTCATGTCAGAGATCTTTATGATGTTTATTTTTAAAAAACATGTCCAAAATAACACTTTCAGCCAGTGTTGAGGGCAGTAAACAATGCCCTGCTGCACTTCCTGCACTATGCCAATCAAAGCATTCAGGAACTCTATGGCTTCCTCTATTGCCTGCCTCAGCTTTAAGCAGACCACAATACACAAGAAAACCATCTCACTGAAAAATGCAAGGGCTATCACTATTTTATTCTCCAAATAATGCCTTCCAGAGGTAACTAACAATGTTGCATGCATCCAAAATAAAAACTGCAGAATGAAAGCTGAAGTTCACCTTCCTCACCTTGGTAGTGTCTTACACTAACAGCACTAACACACAAGAGCGGAAGAATATGAACACTGAGTCAAAGTGAAAGCTGAGCACTGCACTGCCCAGCTACCAACATTTCCCATAAATATATTAGTTTATATAGAATAAATAATTTATGCCTTCAAATTTTCAAAACCAAGTAGGTAACCATTCACCACTGAAATTTACAAAGCCAAGCAACTAAAATATTCTGAAATCTCAGTTATCAAATTAATCACCATATGAAAACTGAAATAGAAAAAAGACTTCATATTCTAAATAGTGGGCAATAAACTGTGTGTCATGAAACTTTTGTATGATATGTAACAAGAAACACAAAACAAGAACCATGATGTCAATTTTCCTGCCAAGTAAAGTTGTGATATTTAAGCAGAATTTTAACCACCTGCATGACAGATTCAGGAAGAGATGTAGAAAAATAACCAAAGCTCTGAGGATTAAAACATATTTCCAAACCATGCTTTTAGAGTGAAATTCTACTTTTATACTATATCCATAGTATGATACTAATCAAACAGTCCAGAAACTACCTGTGCTACTTCTACTGGTTTTTAAAGCACAAAAAACACCTTAAAGTAAAACAGGAATTATTCACACAAATCTCACACTATCCAGTATGCTCGCAGGTTAATATTAATCTCTACCTCCTGTAGGGTAACATAAATGAATACATAGAAATTTCACTTTTGAGAATGTTGCTGGGAATGTCAGAAAAGCATCAAGTGCCCATAAAATGTTCCCTGTGTAAGACATGCTCTTTTCTGATAATAACTTTGAACTGTTGTCCTCCACCTATGAGTTAAAAGACTACTGATCTACATTGAAACATTTCATTTGACAATGCAGCATGATGATGGCGTACCAAAAAAAAATTACAAATTGCAGATAACGCCTCTTATGAGTACAGGCATGTTAAAAAAAAAACAACCAAACACCACCTTTCCAAAACAAGCCTCTCCTCACATCTCAAATACATGTCTAAAGTACTTTTTCCTATATATATTAACCAGACAAATAAAAGGGATCTTTTTATAATTTTTGCCTCCAATTAACGGCGTACATTTTGCACATCAAAGCTACAGTTATCAAAGATTTCAGTCTTTTCAACAAGACTGATGTCATTATACCTCACATGTAATCCTCTTTCTTCAAAGCAAAAGAAATTCAAGCTGTTTTTTAAAGAGCAGGAAAGCAGCAGATTGTAGACAGAACAGAGTATAGACTCAACGCAAGGCTGTGAATCTAAATGTTCACATTCTATTTCTGATGTTGTCGCTATTGACATTTTGTGAACCGGTAGCTTTCCTCTTCCCCACACTGAACACGGATCATGACAGAAATAATTGCCAAAGCATACTTTTCAAAACCTTGAAAAAGCAGGGGGTAGGTAACTGGATTGTGGATACACTTAAGAACTTGCTCTTCTACAGAGGGACTGAATGGCCCTTAAATCTGTCAGCTCAGAAAGATGCTGCTGGCAGTGGTGACTGCCATTTGTTGCCAAAGGGGAAAGAAGGAGAGTAAACACCCTAATCATGGCTGTGAGTATTAATGAGTACTAATGCCACAGAAGGCTAACTCCACTTTTAAAGAAAACAGGAATTCCACACAAAATTCAGCACTTGATCGTTACTAAACTTGAGAAAATTGTTACTAAACTTGAGAAATGGCCTGAAATTACAGATGACTGAAGTTTCCTTCATGCGTGGGCACAGCTGAGTAGCGGATCAAGACCTGCCACTGTTACCCGGTGGTTTCCACAGTGGGCATTACTCAATCTGCTTCTCAACACAACAGAGGACTGTGTACCGTCCAAACTTGGGAAGAAAAAGTCTCATCACTGGCAACAAAAAGACCCAGTCCAAACTTTTTGCAAGAAAACATTCCAGATCTCAGAAGAAAGCCTGTCTTGTAAATTGTGTTAATGAACAAAAAACTCTTCAGAATTACTATGAATTATCTTTCTGAACCCAGATATTTCTTTTTCTAAAACTTCACAGAACTGTTTTCTATACATTCCTGTTTCATGTACATTCTACATCTACAACCCACTTTCTACCACAAGCTTTTGAAATACATTTCCTTAAGCATAACAGAAGACTTCTGTTATAAAACCTATGGCTTCAAAAAGTCCCCAAAGGGATTTGGAACACAGAATTGGCAATCTGCAGTTAAGCACAGAATACTCTTGAAAAAGATAAAACGGTAAAATAACCAAATCACAGCAATTCTTCCTTTAAAAGAAAAAGGAAGGACACAATAGCAATCTGGAAATTGAAAGTTATGTTATGAAGGGAACTTCAAGCTCTATGGACAGAAAAAAGTATTTCTTTCAGAGACTATAATTCTACTATTCAGTTTATCCTCCAGGACTGTTCAAAATGACAAAAGTTCAGGAGATCCTCAAGTCTCACAAAACTACTTGTGTTGAAGGAATTACACAAAGTTCTACCTCATGGCCTTCAGGAAAGAATTAGAAAATGTACTGCAAAAGTCTTGCACCTCAGAATCAAAACCTAAACAACATGGTAAAATTAAAACACCTCCTGATACTTTGATCAGAACTTTTTGTTGTTACATATTCAGAACAATAAAAGTGAAGATGTTCATGTAAGAAGTTTACTTGCCATTGAGGGGACTAAGGGAGAAGAACACCTCCAGAAAATTTACAACTTTTTACATGGGCGTGTAGTGATAGGAAAAGGGGTAATGACTTTAAACTAAAAGAGAAATTTCGATTAGAAAATCTTCACCATGAGGATGGTGAGGTTTGCCCAGAAAAGTTGTGGATGTCCCATCCCTGGAAGTGTTCAAGGCCAGGCAGGAAGGAGCTTTGAGCAACCTGGTCTAGAAGGTATTCCTGCTCATGGTAGGGGGTCTGGGACTACATGCTCTTTAAGGTCCCTCCCAATCCAACCCATTATATGATGATTTGTAAGTCAAGAAGACAAAGCAAATACACACCGTGAAAAGCCAGTCTAGGAACATCTGCACTTTGTAAACAATGGCCACAGATGAAGTTTTCTGGTATTCTTTCCTATCTTCATCTCATCTTCCTCCCCCATGTATGACTAACAGACAAATTGTATTTTAAGCTTACCAAAGCACCCCTCTTTGTTCCCTTTTCAGTTTGCTCCACAGACTTCAAAACATCTAGTGTCACAAGGATTTGTTAAAAATAAGACCAAACTGTTCTTCAGGACTTGCAGTAGCACTGACTGCATTTCTGTAGCTTTTGCACAAGTCCTCCTCCTCCTGCACAAAGAGAATAGGCAAAGAGAAAAAAGCAACACTGCCACCCAAACTGGCTAGACATTTTTCCAATTCCTGCACGTGCCTGGATGTCCTCACTTTAAAAGAAGAAAGTAATTCCTACACACAGTGAAGAAAAAAATAGGGTAAACATACTACAGAACAAGTCCTAGCTTGTAAACAATTTGTGCTCTCTGGTTTTCCATCAGTATTTAAACAGTGTACGTTTCAGACCAGCAAAATCTAAACATTTACGTCTTTACATCCCTGTTAGGCATTTTTTTCACCACCCTACAAGATTAACATGCACCCTGTGACCATGGCACACCACAACAGAAGGAGATCGCTCCAAAAAGCATTCACCTAGAACAGATGCTCCTGCATCTTCCCTCCACAGCAAACCCAGTGGCAGCTATCTTCCTTTCAGCACATTAATTAACTTAAGGCCCCAAAGAGCCAAAAAGCAACCTCCCAGTGAGGATTCACTGCAGCTTTGGTGACAAAGGCTGCAGGCTGGCTGGACAGCTGTGTCCCTGGCAGCACAACACCTCCCTGGACCAGGGAACACAGAGCATCCCTCCACCATCATAGGGTGGGTGAGCATATTGGGCCAGCTTTGAGACAAATATCTGCTAAAACTTCTGCCATGAAGCCACCAAAGTAGAGTGACCCAGAGTCAGGAAAACCACAGCTGGAGTTTGGGGGTGTAAAAAGGAATGGGTCAGAATGAGATTTTTTAAAGGAGTCTGGTAAAGAACTGCTTGCTCTTGAGTGAAGTACTTCTTTGGGTTTGTTGGGGGAGAGGAGCTTGTTTTAGGTGTTTTGGTGTTTTGTTGTTTCTTCTCCAACTCTGCTGCTGACATATAGCACTTATACAAATAATTCAAGCCCACTTAGGTCGTTTTTGTTCATTTTTAACACAGCGAGCCAACAAATGGGCATTTATAACAAAGCCTCCTGTTGCCATCAGAAGTAAGTCTCTACAACCTTGTATTTACAAGGTTGTTAAAGCTCCCATGCACAGCCAAGATTACATAATTTACAGAATTAAACCATCTCATGTTTGAGAATGTCCGTATGTATCAACTGCTGGTATTTTTCAGAGTCTATAACCCAGAGGCTAGTTTGGTTTTTAACTTTCAAATCATTCAATGCACAAGACAATGCCAAGCATTTTCAAACACACACACTGAATTTTGCCAAGTAGATCTGACATTCCTCAAGCTTTTCTATTTCAGTTTTTGTATTCCTGGCTGGCAGGTAGAATATTTATCTACTTCCCACAAAGCAATCTTAGCATGCTGTGGCAACCGATTACAGAGGAATGCAGGCACTAGGCCAGCATTGCTGGTTTATACTGAAACAGGAGCAAAAAGGGAGAGCTCCGCTTACAGCGCTGAGATCCGGTATCTCTCCCAGTTTCCTCACTGCTCAGCACTTTTGCAAGGCAGAGGTAATGGGCAATGCCTCCCAACAGGCAAATTCCTCAAAACCTAATGTGGAAGGGCTGGGACAGGTAGAAAGAAGGAGTTGACTGCAGCATCTCATCAGATGAGATTAGAGCTGTGACCACAGAACAGCTGGAATGAAAAACAGGACAGAAGTCCACAACTACTACTGTTTTCTTGCCTTCATGTTTCTTTCATAACCCTGCAAGACACCAGAAATGCATTTTAAAGGAAAGGCATCAGAACAAGGACTGCTTGAAAACACAATATTGTATTTCTAGTTTTGCTTAAGACTAGTCAATTGACCAAAAGTAAGCAGTACAGCAAATCAATGACAAAACAGCCTTTTTTCCTGGAAATAACTAATCATCATGAGAGCTTTAAAGGAGAAATTAATTTGAAATGGATTCACTGATGTCATCAAGCTTATTTTACCTTAGCAACCAAATAAAATAGATTAACGACTTGATTTTGAAAGCTATTAGCTAAACCTTTGCATGGGTCTCTAATAATTAAGCTTATGCTGTAACCAGTAACAAAGGTAATTACTCCTATTCCAGATTGCCTACCCTAAATTACACCTAAATAAAAGTACTCATCTTAGCTTATTTAATCTTAATTGTTTTCCTAGCACAAAATATACCTTGTCATGACCAAGTAAGCGGTCTACTTGCCCACAAGAGCTTTCTGAACGTGACATCAATATTTACACATGCTGAATGCTCTCAACTGCCAACTGATCTTTGGAATCAAAGTACAAATTCTGACCTACACCACTTACACTTTCCTACTATTAATAAAACCTAGAATTTCACCTAAGCAAGTATGTCCCGTGCAAAAATGGGGTGGGGGTTCAGCTTCAGCATGCACTGCAAATTAACTGCTAAATCTAGCCAAAACTTGCAAAGTATGTAACCTTCAACCAGGTTAGATTCACACAGCAGCACAGAGTCCCCCTCTTGAAGCAATATGACAAGAACAGAATTTTTTTTCAAAGTAAAGGGAATTTGCAAGAGTAGAAAGAGTCACTGGTAGGACAGTTTTGCTGGGGACTGAATGCAATGACAAGCTGTCTGCCTACCCTGAGCCAGCAAACACAAAGCAGCCAAAGCGAATCACAGCAGCAAGTCTGGAGGGGAGGTCTAAGAGAACTTCACAGCTCTGGCTCTGGCTAGGAAGCACTTCAAAACCTTGAGGAAAAATCAAAAAGGGAATTCCTCCTGCTTTATTTCTTATTGCATTCATGAAAAAAGAGCTCCCCTTTCCATAAATTTCAAAAGAATTATATCAGAGGATGTTCAAATGTAAAAATAAATCAGAACTGATAAGACCAGTTGAATCAGAAACTAGTGGAGGGTCTGAAGAATATAGGGGGTTTCAAGTAGAATATGCAGAAGACCAGACATAAAAACATAATGGGATGGAACAAAGCAAATGGTAACATGGGTATGACAACAATGCAGAGACTGAAGAAGAAATTAGATAAGACAGTGGAGGGGAATTACCTGGCATCTTTAAAACAATGAATGAAGTTTGCGCCTGAAGAACTAGATCAGTGCCAGGCAAAAAAGAAAAAAAGTATTTAGGATTTGTACAAATTCCTACTACCACCATTAAAAAAAAAAAAAAAGGAGAGGGGTTAAACCATTGATTATTGCAAAATAAAATATGGTGTTTGGGACATTTTTTTTGTTTTGAGGTTTTTTTTGGGGGGTTATGGTGGCTTGGTTTTTTAAATGTCCTTTGAAGTTTCAGTATCTTTTTTGGGTTTCCCTTCATAAACATTAGCTAGTGTGACTACATGCTGAGTCTGAAGTGTTTCCTTGACAGCACTTCTTTTTAGTCCCAGCTAATCTCAAACAATGTTANGGGGTTAAACCATTGATTATTGCAAAATAAAATATGGTGTTTGGGACATTTTTTTTGTTTTGAGGTTTTTTTTGGGGGGTTATGGTGGCTTGGTTTTTTAAATGTCCTTTGAAGTTTCAGTATCTTTTTTGGGTTTCCCTTCATAAACATTAGCTAGTGTGACTACATGCTGAGTCTGAAGTGTTTCCTTGACAGCACTTCTTTTTAGTCCCAGCTAATCTCAAACAATGTTATCTGCACAGTTGGGTGAGGAGTCAGATGCATCTCATTCAACTATCTGGCATTCTCTTACTACTGAATTTGTCACCTTTTCCTCCAACATGACTCAAATTCTTCATGTACAGACAGCTAACATACACACACTAACTTCTGCGCCAGACATGCACTACTACACTTAAATACAGGTCTTGACTTCTTGTTTTACAGATGGTTTGATCTGCCATAGTACAAAATATTTTGCCATCATTCAGTCTTAATGCTGCGAGACCAACTCCTCAGGTCTCCCTAATTAATATCTCCAGAAGGAAAGGGAAATGAAAACCTCAGAAGAACAAAGATGACAACTCTTTCTGCTGGTATTATTACAACCATCATCACAGACCATACCAATTACTTTCTTCTACCCCAAGCTTTCAGTATACAACAGTTTGGCCAGCTATCACCTTCTTATCTCCAAGAACTTTTTGCTCAATGACCTCTATTAAACTACAAAGGAAAAAATGGGCAACATTGCCAAAGATGTACAAAATTAAACTAGTACTGTAGTATACTAAGCTTGTAAGAAAGAAATGTGCATTCTTACTCATGTAGGTCGAATCAGAGCAATCATGCTGTAATTTGCTCCAGAAAAAAAACCAAAACTGTTTTGATCAATTAATCAAACACTTGGAAAGCACAAATAGCAGAATATCAATGTAGTTGAAGTAAAATTAAATCCCGATGACGCTGCAGCACTTTTTCCTAAATTTAGAAGTCCAGCTACTACCAACCGTTATCAAACCTAAGAAATTCAGTATCAAAATACAACTCTCATTAAAAGTGCAGCAAAGAAAAGATTAAAAAATTCAAAAATGCAGATTTCAGATGGCTACTGTCCTCTGGTTTTCAGCCATGCAAACCTCCAAAAGAGGCTTGAAAACTGAGCTTGGAAGAGAAGCCTGGCTGTGCTGGGCCCACTGCCACCCCCAAAAGCGTGGCTGCAGGGCTCCCAGCCCAACAGACCCTGCCCACTCTGCCGCGGTGACACCGTCAGACCGCCCCGCGCCGGCAACACGGAGGTCCAAGCTACTCATTAACCAGGGCCGGGCAGGAGGCTCCCAAACCCCGCCCGGAGATGGGGGTGATTCCAGAGCACCCGGGAGCTGAGCTAACACAGCGGGCTCACCGCCCTCTCGCCAGGAACAAACCCCAGGGGAAGCCTATGCCCTGCCTACCTCGAGAAGTAGGCTCATTGCTGCTAGCAGGCATTCAAAACCACCACCTCCTCTATTCTAGGACTAATCCACTTGAAGGTCTTTTTTCCCCTTTCTTCCCTGTCCTGTCAAGGGGAGCTGTCACCTAAATCATAATACTTGTAATTGTGCAAGCAGTAGCTAATTATAAATCTAGCTATCCAGAGAAAGGTGACAGCACACCAGTGCCTGGAGCAGCGCTATCTGTTTGAACATGGTCTGTGATGGCTGCAATTACACTGAGGAGTCATGGAAGAAAAAGAAACTTCTACATCAAACATCTCTTCTCGAAGGCAAGCACAGTGCAAACACCTTGCTCGCCACTTCAAGAGAAGGTCCTAAAGTGGTTAGGTGCTAGGTAAAAAAAAAAGTAGGGTTGATCTAAATGCAAAGAAAATAAAGATATCAAATAATTTAAACAAGCAACAAAGAAAATAATAAATCATTAGCAACACAAGGTAAAATATTACAAAGTTTTCACTTAGAGAAATGCTGACCTTGTAACTGGTTTTTTCCCTGCTTGAAATACTTTTACTAGCTTAACAAAAAAGAAAAAAAAAATTTTTAATGAACCTGAGGAGTCACTATAAACCAGGCTTGTAAAGTATATCCATATATATAATACCTCTTCTATTGCAAAGTTAAGCACTGGAAGCAGTATCTGAAAGTTGCTAAATAAACTCAAACCAAATCATAACTACACCAAGTAGTCTCTACACCTAATTTTACTTGCAAATCAGTCACAGGTTAACATAAAAGGTTTTGAATATTTAAGTATTCTTTCCCATGAAGTAGCTTACAGGATTTTGTTATCTCCAGTAAGAGATACTTAATCTGAAAGCCAGGTCTAAATTTTTATGTCTTCTGCGGCACTGTACAGATTTGACATAGTATACACACAGACATCACCACAGATCTCAGGATTATTTCCTGAATGAGTAGACAGCAGAATTACCTTGGCAAAATTTGAAAGGCTTAATTTGAAATGTCATACAGGGAATGTCAATAGATTAAATTGACTTTGTAACAATTTCTACAATGAATTGCTGAGACAAAACTGAAAACACACCAGGAATGCCAACCACTACAGCTGGCCATTTTGGAAAACAGACAATTTTTTTAAAAAACCAAAACAAACCAACAAAAATACCCAGAAACCGACTACAAACAGGATATGTCTACTTCAAAGTGTTTTGAAACAAATATAGCTCCACCATTTATAAGCTTAACCCGCTCAATTAGTTCTGCAACAAACATATCAAGATATATGTTATTTTCATATATATCCATATTCATACACAACATGCATTCAGGTATTCATCATTTACATATAACCAATAATCAAGGAGGGGGGAAAGTACTTGCTACTAATAGTCAAATGCTTTCTGAGTAGGTTTGAAACTAGGTTTTTAAACACTACTCAAGAAGCATGGTGTGCATCAAGCAAAATCCTTATAGGATGCAAACTCACTAAGAGCTCTTTCTGCTCTCATGTAAGTAAAAAAACCTGAGTATCAGCATTATAGCTCTTTCTCTAATATAGAACAAAAATGTAAACTCTTTTAATAAGGTTATCATCATGTACTGGCAACAGTATTGCATTTGTGGACTGATTTCTCACATTTTTTTTCAACAGAAAAAATATCTTTTATTTTAACAAGATTAATGTAATTTTCATTATGCTATCACCAATCTTTTAGAAAAACATGGCTATATATGACCTAGATCACAGAATCATAGAAAAATCTAGGTTGAAAGGCACCTCTGGAGATCATCTGGTCTAACTGCTCTTAAAAGTAGGGCTTTAAAATAGATTTCCAAGGTCCCGTTACGTCAAACCTTGAATCCTACCAGCAAGGAAGACTTCAATACTTCTCTACATAATCTATGCCCAGAATTTAGTAGTTCTCAAAGCAAATATTATTCTTCCTCCTTATATTCTGGCATCTAATAAAAAAAAAAACCAGAACCACAAACAAAATGAAAAGATCAGTCAACAACATAAGCCTCCTGCAAATAAAAGCAGAATATTAGAAGTTAATGTCTGCAGAATACTTATTTCAAGTAACTACAGCTTTACAGTAGATGTAACTGGTCAAGTCCTATATTTAATACTTAATAACTTGGTAATATATATGTGATCCCTTTCGGTGAGTACCTCTGGCAACACCCACTGTCCTAGAGTCACACAGGTATGCCAGGATGCGTCTGAGCATGCACCTACTACTACTCTCATTTCTTAGAATTCCAAGCTGCCAGCTCTCCAAGCCTGAGCCCTTCCCCCCTTCTCCCAGATCCGAAGTCTTTGTGAGTCCCACACATTCCTCCGTACTGCCAGTGTTGCCCAGCTGTCAGACAGAGGATGTAGAGAGCACCATGTAGGTAGTGACTGAATGTAAGTCAAGCACCTGCTCACTCTCTGCCATGTGACAGAGCAATACAGACATCTGCAGAGTCTCACACAGAAGCCCCAGCCCTAGGGCAGGCAGCAACCTCTTTATGTAGTTCACAGCTTGATGTCTTTAAGACATCATACATATAAAATGTGTTGAAACTAACCAATAGAACCGGACATTACTGGTGCGGGGATAGACAATCAGAACGCTTTTTAAACAGCAAAACTCAGGAGCTGAGTGTTTATTTGACCCAATGTTGCTTGAGGTCACATCTGACACAGCTGACAGCACATTAAAGTTAAAAGTATGAAGACACAGAAACTTGCACCTCGTTTACTCGTCACACATCAACTGCCAAAAGGGATCTCAATGGATGGAAAAGAAGGACATTAATAAAGCCAGGCTCCTCAGGCTGTCTGACCTTATCTGCTGGCGAGAGGCACATTTGCTGATTGCCTTGAAGTTGCCATCTAATCAATCCAGTAAAACAGGCTTTTTTTATTACCCTTATTAAGAGTTCAACTTTGCCTTATAACACGCAGATGGTTGTAAAGCCAGTTTTTCTCCACACTGCCAGAAAAGCAAAGCAAACGTGCTTCAAGGAGTGCTGCAAGCCATCTCTAACCGAGAGGGGCCATTTCACAGCTCTGGGTGCTCGCACGTGGCAGCTGAGGACCACTGATATGCACAGGACTGCTGCATTGCTGTGACCAATCCACACAACCGAGGTGACACCTACAGGAACACTTTCTTCAGAGTTTCTGTAACATTAGGCCTCCAATCTACTTTTGTAAAAGAAGTTATAAGGATAAGCATAGTATCTTAGGGTTAGAAGTAATTTTACCTAATTAAATACACTACGCCTTCTAGTCCCTAAAGGGGGACTACAAGAAAGCCAGAGAAGGAATCTTTTGCACGAGCATAGTGATAGGACAAGGGGAAATGGTTACAAACTAGGAGAGAGTAGATTCCGATTAGATATCAGGACAAAATTCTTTCCTGTGGGGGGGATGAGGCAGCGGACACCTCATCCATGAAAGTGTTCAAGGCCAGGTCTGATGGGGATTTGAGCAACCTGGTCTAGTGGAAGGTGTCCCTGCACACAACACAGAGGCTGGGACTTGATGATCTTTAAGGTCCCTTCCAACCCAAACCATTCAATGTTTCTATGATGATAAGCAGTGGAGGAGACAAAACCATGTTTGGTGTTTATGTTAACGCGTCCTTTTTATAAACATCTGGGGGACAGAAGGCAGAGGCACAACCATGGGACAAAAACAATATCTACTTTTGCCTTTGGCAAATGAGGTGATAATAAAGTTGCAGTGTTGGACACTTATGAGACTAAGCAACGTTCAGATTTATTTCCTTCATACCCAGTTAACACAGCTTGTAACTGTCTTTGGCTGCTTGCTTTGACACCTAAAAGAAATTTTATGCCAGTTGTTTTATACTGGGAAAGATTTACTTCCTGGATAATCAGTAAAAAAAAAAAGCAAAACCAAACCAGGATGACTGTAGTACGCAACATGACACTGCTCCCAGTCAGACCAACATAGCACACACTGGTTAACAAGTAACAGAGGTTGTAACTGATAATAGTAACAAAGTCGCTTGCTCCTGTGACAGAGCTAACTTTAGACTCCAATACAACACATTCTAGAGGCTCACTTTTAAGACCACATTAATTAATCTCTGCAAATTGTAATGGAAAAGCATATCATCCTTCAAAACTTTTTAATAAAGCATCAAAATCCTCCTTCATAAGCTAAAGAAAACAGGTAACACATCACAAGAAATGTTCTGTATAAAACAATCAAAATTTCCTCTGGAATACTTTCGCTCAAAGAAGATGGAGGGTTTTTTGGAAGAAACATTATTTATATTGACTTTTCAGAATCAAGAAGTCAACACAAATAACAAGAAGTTATTCTAGTGATGAATTACCTTTATCAGAATCATAGAATCATTTAGGCTGGAAAAGATCTCTAGGATCATCAAGTCCAGCCATTAGCCTAGCACTGACACCACTAATCCATGTCCCTAAGTGCTACATCTACATGTCTTTTAAATACCCCCCCGGGATAGTGACTCCACCAGTTCCTTGGACAGCCTGCTCCAAAGCTTGCTAATTCACTTGATGAAGAAATTTTTCCTAATTCTGAACATGCCCAACTTCATATTCCACTGCATCACTGTTCGATTACCACAAGACCTTTGATGGCTCACAAGTCAGATAAATTTGTTTAGAAACCACGTACAGTTAGAAGAATGGCACTCACAGTAAAACCAAATGTACTGCCATCTCAGGATCTAAAGCCGATATAGATTAACATGTAATAAAGAGGGTTTACCAGTTGTGCAAAATCTGTTTTTTACACAACTGTGTAATAGTGTTCTTCTGTTCAAAGTGACAAGGAGAAATAACTGTGATGTTGTAAGCCTATGCAATCTGCTACAACAAAAGTGTGATCTTCCCAGCTCGTTCCAGGGAGATACCACCTGATATACGCAGTGCACTGGCTAGAAGCAGAGTGCTGTTGGCCAATTCAGGCTCTGTAACTGAATAGTAACAGGACACCTACATGATCCATCAGTTATTTGGTACCTTTGGTCAAAGGCACCACATATCAGGACATGAATGAACTGAAAGATTAAATATTTACCTGAAAAATAATAAAGTGCTATCTATTTAAAAAAGACATAAAACAAACAAACAAAAAAAAACAACAAAAAAAACCAACAAAAAAAAAACCAAACAAACAACAAAAAAAACCCCAAACCCACAATTTTTCCTGTTATTAAACACTGAATCACTTCCTAGTTACCAAGAACCACTGTGCTCTCTTTAATCCTGGAGCCTTATCAGCTCCCAAGTGCCAAATCACCAGCTTCCTTTAGATAGGTATCTTTTTCTCCAGGTGCGCATTTTCAATATGAATAGGAAGCACACTAACCAATGCTGGAGAATAAACTTTAAAAATATGGAATTTAATGAATAGAAAGCTACACTTAGGACAGCTGCTTTACTACAAGAGTATTCCAGGGATTTCTAAAATATTTCAGGGATTTTTGGTTTCTCGTCATATCAATAGTGCTCCCTGAATGGTGTGGCCCCACAGAAATTTCCTCCATTTATTAAACTTTCTGGCAAGTACTTCAAAGAAAAACTGTGTTGTTAAAGTCAAACAAATCTGAAAGAAAGAAGACTAGAAAACTTCCATTGTGGCTGCAAATATAAAACCCTACACCTGTGTGCAGTCTTATTAAAAGCTGTTAATATACACAAAGTACAGTATCACAAGTATTTTCACAAATTAAGAGTTGCCTAATATTTGTAGATCTGAATTTTCTCAGTGATACCTAAAATTGCCTATACTTTTGGAGTAAACCAGAAAGTATTGATTTCCCCCTCCAAAATTGTTCCCCACAATTGTAAGTTATAAACAGATCGAACAACCATCAAACGCTGCATACCTCTCCAAGCAGCCTCTACTGTCTTGTTCTACTATTGCATTTTTTAAAAGTGTTTTATTAAATACGTGGGAAAATAAAGTTTTTTTTAACTAAGAAGTCAAACTCATGCATGGCTAAATTCTTAGCAACCTTTTCAGGTACCATGCAAAATAAACTACATTTACAGAATCTTGCTGTGAAGATAGAAAGGTTTATGACCATTAAAACAATAACGTCTTTCTGTGAAAATACTCCGAAAAGACACGATCTCTTTTCAAACTTATTATTAATAGAATAATGAACAAGATGATTTTTAGAGTGGCTTATGCTCTACCCAAAGTCAAGCTCACTGATGAGTTTCCATCAAGTGAAAATTGTGACATCTTTTTTAGGCATCTGAGAATGTCACTGATGAAAGTGACAATGGGCAGAACTGATACTAAAATTGCAACCAGGTTTACACTATTATTAAGAGAAGGAGTGTTCTCATAAATAAGTGTAATGATTCACATATGGAGAGAATCAAGACTTAAAATTGAGTTAGGCATAGGAAAGGGTGGAAACCTTAATCAAACAGCAGTAGTCTAGGCAACTCTATGTGAAAGAGGAAACTATCAGAGTTCAATAATTTTATCCCCTTAAAGTCTTTCGATATTTAACACAATCCACTCACACACTGAACCCAAAAATAAGAAGCCAGGGACATGACAAAAGCTTGACCTTTACCATAACTATGAACTTAATGCACTCAGGTCAGGATATTAGACAAATATTTTAAACAAGTTTCCAAAGTGCCTTAATATATTTTTACTGATATACAGATACACACATATGACTAGAAGCATGTGCAAAAACTAGAAATTATCTCATCCTACAAGAACCTCTGAAACCCAATAAGGACAGCTTGCGTTCATTAGGTTGTTCAAAGATGCCTTTCTTTCCTACAGTAAACATGGGCTCACAAATTCTGAAAGAACAATGTGAAGATAAGGCAAGCTGTACATTAGCATGCGCTAGCTGATCTTCAACTTGACCAAAGTACAGTCTGCTTTATCTACAGGCTCTTAATGTGTTTGTTAGAGTATCAGCAGCACAGTCAATTAGATACCTTCTTCCAGACAAACCACAAGCATTGAAACAACCGTGGAAAAAAAAATACTTGCATGTCCTTAACTTCAGGTACATGTCCACATTTGCCTCAATCAAAAGCTGTGCCTCTATCTATACCATTACAGTTCCAGAAGCACAGTCCTTCCCTATCTATGTAAGAATATGAAAAAGAAAAAAAAAACCCAAAATCACAAAAATTATGAAAAGCATTTAGACTGACACAGATGTAGAAATAGAATACAACTGCACATACATACAACACCTGGGATAAAAACCTTAAGTTTAAAAAAAAAAAACCACACCAAAACTGAGTGAAATAGCAGAGATCAGATTCTGCATACTCGGGCCAATCCCTGGGGAACACCCCACATTGAACAAGAGGATCCACAGTCAGAGAACTGTAGGCAAACAACACAAGAACAACACTACAGTACAAAATCCCACAAGTATACAAGTCACAGCTCAGGCTCCCAGCTTTGATTCATAAAATGCGTCATTCCACAGAGCGTAACTGTATCACATAACTTGCTAGGGAAATAGCCATGGTTACTCATTACAGTTTGGTGTTATGAACCGCTGGCTTTCCATAACACTGCACACACCAGATTAAAATCTCTCCGGGGGTGGAGGGAGAGGATAGCAGGAAATCAATGAACAAGATGTCAAATCATAACTACTTTCATACTTTAAAGTGCAAATAAAACAGCATTTGACTTAGTAGTGAAATACTTCACTGTTGATTTCAGCTGCTTACAGCTGCTCCTTCTCTAGAACTATTTTTTAAACTCTTGCTCAGGCTAAGGAAGGAAAAAGTCTGGTTCAGAGTAAATAAGAAGTTACTTGAAAAGAAAAGGAGCTTTTTGCTTCTTGCTATACAAAAGCTTAAAAGGTAGCTTTACTTTGTGCACATGCATGTTTAATTTGACCTTTAAACCATACTGTTGAGGCACAAGCCTTGGTTAGTACTACTGACGCCTGTCAGAATCACCAAAATTAGAGCTACCACCAACACACTGCAACTGCATTTGCCAGCTACGAAGGCTGACGCATTTTATGGTTTCACACCGATTTTACTATTATTTCTCTTTCAGAAAATAAGAAAGTGAAGCATATTTTGTATTTTCCACCTTAACATTTCAGAAATTAAATCTCTTAGGTTGTTTGAAAGGTTATGTGAACTGAAGGGAAGAATAAACAATTAGTTTTATATTACATTGCAATAGAAGAACAAAGAGTTGGAATCACTTTCTGTACACCCAGTTTTCTTCTTCTTGAAGAGAACTTAAAAACACACTGATTTTATTTTCACTTTAAATAACGACAAACCTCTTGAACTCCTTGTAAAACTTTACCTCTCACTAAGATAACACACGTACAGGTTGGACTTGAGGACTGGCTTTTGCTCCATTTTTCATGAATTTCTATGAGCAGCATCACTTAATGTTAATGGAAAAGTTCTAAAACCAAAACTAGTGACTGAACCAAGAACCCTGCGACTGGTAAGTTACTACCTTAATACTACACAGTGTTGATTGAGAATAATTACCTAACCAATTTCAGAGTGCACCAGCCACCAGCTTGAATTAGTAATATAAAAGCTGGTTGTTGACAAAGATGATAGAGTAGGTGGCTGTGACAAGGGTTACTACATTGCCTCTTGAAACACATTCACCAAATTGGTCAATACAAGCAAGCATGCAACATATTACCTTGGCTGTATTTCGACTCTGTGATGCAAGGAAAAGAACCCATTTCACTTCTGGCAAAACAACATCTTTCAGAGAGCCTAAAACTCCTTCTGCTAAAAAGGGGATTGAGATCTCTTATCTTGAAGAGTTCCTCTCAACTCCAAATCCTGAAAAACAGTTTCCTCAGCAATGTTTTTAGTCATAATTCAAAGCTTGAGACACTCTCTCTTTCCCCCTAACATATGTTGCTGCGCTTGTATCAAACCTAAACTTGCCAAGAGAGGGAACTGCTGAAATCACAGCCAATATGACAGATTAACATATGCTCATAGCATGCACAAGCTTCACTGCTTCTGCAATTTCTGTTTTATTTGTAAAACTGCATTACTTGTCTGATGGTCTGTAATCTTCATATTGAAGAGACATTTGCAGAAGTTTAACAGAGGCAACCCAGTCAGAGAGATACATCAGGCCAGACCACTCCTAATGATTTGCATTTCAAACAGAGGCCACTAGGATAACTACTGGTTCAGACTTAGGGACCTAGAGCCTGCAGAGATCTGCCACATCCCTTATGCAGTGATATGCTTTCCTGTTAAATCAATGGCGACAGTTCTTGGACAGAAGAACTGCATTTCTTAAAAGAAGTATTGTTATTGGATGGAGACACATGCTGAGATGGGATAGTAAGACAGTGTGAGACAAGAACGCCCTCGAACCACGGAAGTGTGACAGACAAAGCCAGAGGAACTCTATGACCGGTGAAGAGGCAGATACAATTCTGCTTGTATCTTTTTCAGCTTTTTTCTCAAACTGATTAAAAAATATCTCACATCTTCCTGAGGAGTACCCCATGGATAATCTGTATTCCAAATGTATGCCCGAAGCCCATATTTTGCTTGGACATCTCTAACTTGAAAGCCAAGAGCACATGAGACTCACCAGGTGAACAACAGTACAGCAGTGCACCAAGAACCTACAAAGTTTTCAAGTCTCTCTTGATTCTTCCCGGCCCAGAAGATGGGAACCCTTTGTTACCAGTACTTACGTGTAATGTTTGGAAACCTAAACCAAAATCTAGCAGACAGGCAGGACCAGACTTCAGCATCACAGTGATTTCAGCACAACTCAAGCAACCGAATTACATATGGAAGTATCAGTGTTTTCTGCAGGGAGAAGGCTCTTCAAGATTCTGAATGCAGTTTGGCAATAGGAAGAAAAATTAAGACCAAAAAAAAAGCTTTATAAAGCAAGCTATTAGACAAAGTTTTCTATTGTATCTGATTTCATAGCATTTCATGAATGCAGGGATATGATGAGAAGAAAGAGAAGGAACACAAAGTCCCATACTGGACACGTGACTAGGTTTCACATTACAATGCTAATAATAGAAATTAGAACTACTCAGTGACGTTCAGTACATGCTGATTGAAGGCAATGGTATCTTAGAGTATGAGGAGATTAGAATAAATTATCTCAGGGTATGTCAGGATGAAACTTGCAGCACATCTGTTACTCCACTCCAACTGTTTGTATGCCTGCTCTCTTCCTTTGGTAAATACCTCAACAGAAAAACAACTTACTTCCCATTAATTCCCACTTGTTATGGGGAAAGACCACATATACCTTCTGACTTTTAGGCTTCACTAACAAGATAACACTACAGTTCATGAAAAGCATCCAACTCCAAGACAAAACTGCAGCCAGAGCATTTCTAATTGATACTGACATTTCCCTAGCCTGGATTAAGTTGCCTAAACTCTGCCTCTCCTGCAAGTTTAAGAGACAACCCGAATTCAGAGCTACTTGATTGATTCCTATTCAAGTGAGTCATCCCATGCTTCAGCCCAAGGTATACAATGCTTCCATCAGAGGCTATAATGCCAGAGCTATGGGTTCTCACCACAAGACACCTGCAAATGGGATGCACCAGTGCTCATCCATGTTGTGCCAAATCCCCCCTGCTGACTAACATCATGCACTCAACACCCTAGAACAAAATGTACACTGCACTGCTACACATAGGTAGCCAGAACAGAAACCAATGCTACAAACTAACACCAACTAATACAAGCAGGAAGCAGAATAAGTAATTTTTTGCTTAATATACTCAAAGCTGTAGTTTGGGAAAAACAACTGAAAAATGTTGCTCTCTAGCTTTTGAACTTCTGTGCAAACTTTTCAGTAGATGAGCACACAGTGTTGCCTCTGACAGAAATTAGTTCTCAAGTTCACAGTTATGAAACTTAGGGAATGTGTTTCTCCTTCCAAAAACAAAACAAAACAAAACAACAACCAAAACCGAACCCGCACCACAAGGTTTCTTAAAAACTTTCAATGAATATTTACCACATTTAAAACAATGAGATTGGTAACTGTAGTGCTTATTACCACTAAACTACATTTTACTTTTAACTGGTCGATTTTTAATGAACAAATACCCCTATGCATAGATGCCAGCATGGCAAATATTATTTGTGAACAAAGTGACAGAACAGAAGAACTGCTCACTGTACCGGCATTTAGTCCACCTTAGAGAATTTAACATTAATGACTTCTGTGCACAAGACTTTTGGTGTTGTGCCTATGTAAGGTTACTCTTTCAGTGCCTACGTAGAGCTATCGTTTACCCATCAGTACAGAAAATGGGTCACAGCTTAGAAAAGTACGGACAGCTGTCTCTGCTATAATATTGACCATGAAAAAAAAGTCCACCCAAGATCGCTAGAAATCAGCCGATATTTTAGACTCCTGGATTGGATGAAAACTGGATTTATCATGTGATAAGTCATGAACATATGCAAGAAGATGACGATACAACCACTAGCTTTTTTGTTGCTTTTATCTACTGCTTTAAGCATATTACACCAATAATACAAAAATGATTAATTGAGAAGCAATTATGGAGCTTTGCAATTTTATAGTATATCATTTAACTATAGTTTTATCAGCATCTTACTTTGTACCAAAAGTATTTTGGAAGCTTGGGAATAAAGAGTTAAGTATTGTACAGTACAACATATCCCTGCGATATTACCCAAATTTATGTCCTGAAATAATGAACTGTCCCAGTCTTAGAATATGCAAAAAGTTGATAATGGAAACATTAGAAATGCTTATTAAGCCAGAGAGAGAGATGACAAGTGTTAAGAGTTCTTCCAGGAATCCACTGCCAGCAATATTAGAGTGTTTAATGAAACAAAATTAATCTTATCATCACAAGCTGGTTCTTCAAATGAGCTGTTCTGTTAAGTGTACTTAGAACTATGCGGAACATTATATTTTTTCCTATGAACTAGAAAACAAAAATGTATTAGGTATTTGTCACCAATGTATCAAGACACTTTTGCCACAGGACAAGGCCAGAGAATGTCACCATCATTAAAATTTAGCATCTGTACTGCATTAGCGAGCAAGCCTTTCTAGATGTGGTAACTGAGCAGACCCTTCTTTCCCACAGTTCTGTTTGGTAACTGTTTCCCTTGTGATCAAACACACTCAGGTAATACGGACAATTTGCTTCTTGTACAACTAGTTTCAGAAAAACTTTTTTTTAAAAGAGTGAAACTGCCCTCCAAAGTGCAGTAAGTATTCTACACATCTACATTCACTTTTTATAAATAATCTTTCAATGCAACACTGTGCAAAATTAATACTTCAGTAATATATGTATTTCTACTATACAGACAGTTGGGGATTAACAGAGTAGCAGTACCAATATTTAATAGCATTAAAGCACTAACTTGTTCTGCTTTCTGCTACATAGGTATTAGAGCAGTAGCAATTTGCGTGACAGGCTGCAGAGAGCCACAAGGGAAGCAACCATCCTAGCAGGGAAAACAAAAAAATCCCAACTGTATCTTTGCAACAGAGGAGAGCAAGGAGCAACAGAAGGAGAGACTGACTAATTACTTCGGGTAAGTTCAGTCAAGAGAGGAAACGAGAAATGCCGCAAGATGAATAAGAATTTTATATTAAAAGCAGTATCCTATTTTACTGCTGTTGCATCTGTTCCGTAACACCAATGAGGCAAATAGTTGTCCCACTTCACATATATGGATATATTATATGTATCTTAGATATATTACAAATACATCACCTATTGAAGATTTTTGTATCTCCACAGGGCAAGTCAGCACCCAAAATTCTGAAAAGTAACTGCTGTGGAGCCCAGACAGCCTTTGTTGTGGGGCAGCTGCTGCTAACTAGCCTGTGGTACTGTATCTCCGGGCTCTGGGGTTCTGATCCCTCGGCAGACCCAGTCCATCCCTCCGGCAGGGGCACGGACAGGGCCGCTCTGCGCCCGCAGCGCTCCTCTCCTAAACACGCCCGAAGCACTCGGGGCTCGAGAAAACTCTCAGGTCAGGTGCTCTGCCAGCGATTTGGGGGGAAAAAACTCGGGATTAGAGAAGGAGCCAAACTCGCCCAATAGTAACAGGCAGCAAAGGCGAGCGCAGGGGAGCAGGGGACGGGACGAGACCTTCCCCGTGCCCTCCCCCGGTGACCGACGCTAAACACAGAAGGCGCGGGGCGGAACAGAAAACGGAGGGGCAACGCGGAGCGGAGCAGCGCCACCCCCCGAGGGCACGGCAGGCTCGGCGGGCGACGGGCTGACACGCAGCCCGGCACCACCGCGCACCTTCCCGCTCGCTTTCCCCCGCGCCAGCCCCCGGCAGCAGCGCTCGCCCCCGCTCTCCCGCGGGGGCGGCGGACAGCCAGGCACCGGCGCAGGGTCAGCCGCCCGCCCGGGCACTCCGCCG
>VZRQ01002919.1:716594-748787 GCA_013397975.1 Machaerirhynchus nigripectus | reverse complement strand
TCCGGAGGCTGACACGAGCTTGGCACACCGCTGGCTGGCGGACCCCGCCAGGGGACGAGGAACCGTGTGTTCCTCGTGCCATCCCTCGGGGTGGTAACGGGGCCGACAGAGGAGGTGCGAAGCGTCACCACAGCCCGCAGCTGCTGGCACAGCCCGATCGCCTCCCTCCATGGGAGCAGGGAGGTCTGGCCACCGCCGAGGCCGCGGCCGGGCTGCCCAAGGCGTGGGGATATGCGTGTGGTGCCTCCTGCTTCCCTCTCGCGTCCCTGCTTCCCGCCGGGCACTGCGCTCCAGCGCGGTGCGGAGGGATTAGCTCAGGTCCTGCAAGCGGAGTAACTGTGTCAGAGCAATTCTACACTCATGCTAATTAGCTGAGCCTTTCAGCAGCGCTAATTAACTGAAGCAGAATACCTCAATGGCCAAGGAATCCGGTGGCATGTTTTCTCCAGTCCTAAAGAAATTTCCAGGTGCTTGGTCCTGCCCTTGTGGCACAGCTGTGCTAATGCGACTGTACATGAGATGAATGGAACAGTCCTGGCTAAAGTATTCAGAAAAACTCTCTAAAACTGTGAAGCTTGGATGGTGTTCTCCTGATCTGTTTTGGCCCCTGCCTGCAGCCACCTCTGTTAACACAAATGCAGGGGTGGGAGCTGGGGAGAGTGAATCGATATGCCAGAAGCTCCCTGCAAGAGACCCAGATCCAGAAAAAAAACCCCAGAGACAAGCCCGAGAAAAGCGTATCAGACGATTCCTTTACATGGCTGTATTGTTGCAAACTCCAAATTGCCTTTCCAAGCTTAATTTAGGGACCTCTGTGCTGAATTACACAGTATAAATATGCCTGCTGTAGAGATAGGGTATTCCATCTCTTGCCATCTGCTTATCTGTACTGCTCTTCTAGGAGCCATTTCTTGGTATGCCACATTCTTGGCCTGTTTGAAGAAAGTAACTTGAAGGCAGCAACTCCAGTGAAGGCAGGAGATGGGGAGCCAATTTATGCATATCTACACAGTACCAGCTATCTAAATTCGAGTACTGGGAGGAGCGTAGCTATGTCACAGGTTTCCCCACCAGGTACAATGCCCACTGCTGGTCGGCACAGCTGATTCACAGGATTTTGCAGATTTCCTACAGGCTTCTCTGAATGGTTCTGTCTCATGCTAATATCTAATATCATGATATTAGTGATAGTGATACCGTTCACTAATATCTACCCTGAAAAGTGATCTCTCCCAAATGTTTGAGGAAGCCATTTGGTAATCTAATCTCCTGTCATTTATTAAAGGTACATAAACGTAGTCTTCCATACATCTAAATCCTAACGGAATATTGACAGGCTTCATTCTATTTAACTGTTTCTGAGACTCAAAGTGAGAATTAGTTCACTTGTTAATTCTATCATATTACTCCAGAATGTGAGCTTACTTAACTCTGGAACAATAAGAGCGTTAGAAAGCATTGGGATTGCCATCCCAAATCAGCCTATTAGGTCAGTGTGTTTCCACCAGAACCTCTCCTACTTAATAAGTGAGGATTAGACCCACCTAACACTTTGTGTCCCATGGAAGGAAGTTAAATTTTCTTTGAACTGGTACTCTGCATTTTCCAAAGTACTTGGCAAGTAATAGTCATCATCTTTGCCTTTACAGAGAATGAAGGAAAACATGTCTGCTACAAAACAGATACACGAGGTGAACACACCGCCAAGGGCCAAGCTGCCGCTCCCCATATTGAAGGTTCCTGCATCTTACCCTTCACATAGTCCCATGTAATTCTGTAGGAGCATTCAGTCAGAAGCATGATAGCCCTTCCATTCCAATTAATCACAGTCAGGGCCCGATGCCTGTAGAGCTGAAATACGAGTGTATCAGGCTTTTGATTTAGTGGTAAAGTTCCTGGTCTCAGGACCAAATCTGTGCAGCAGACAACTCTTCCATTACAAACATCAGAACTCCTACTGCTGGACCTTGAAGGAAATATGTAATCCCAGTGTTCCCCTAAGTTAAAACTATTACCTATTGTTTCAAGTGCTATCAGTCACGCCAGTGAAGAAGAGTATCCCTCACTTTTGACTGGGAGTTGCAGATTTAATGGGAACAGACCACAGCTTTCTACTGCGTACAGTTACTTTCAGCTCTGAAGTTCTTTTCTTGGAGAGCATTTTCCCATATTCCTTGACTTTTTTGAAAGGCAGAGAATCCTATAGTGATTAAGAGCAGGAAGAGAAAAAGGAATTTAATACCTAGGATTGCCATACACAGGATATCATAGGAACACTGTATCTCACCAAGAGATGACTTGTCCCTCCAAATATGATATCAGCTTATAGCAAGCACTTCTGTATGTGAATCCTCATCACCTACTTGTTAAAGATGTGCTAAATTAGATAAATGTTAATTAATTTTGTGTACTTTATTTTCCTATCACACAACTAAAAATGTGGACAAGATACTAATTCCATGAGAGAAACATCCTTAAGTTAAAAAGGAAAACCACCGCTGCTCTCTGAAAAAAACCCCAACAAACAAACCCCATAAAAACAACAGGATAAAGGTTGTGTCGGTTATTTTCACCTTTTGTGGCTGAGACACTATTATTTCCCGTGATTACACAAACACACAATCTCCGAACCCGATAATCTCCCATTCTGCATCCCAAGCTGCATGTTTCAATGGCTACTTCACCCTTCACTGCACATGTTAACCCCTACAGACTGGATGTCTGCTCTCATCCTGTTGAGTATCCAGCTGAAGACATCTAGGACACAGTTTTTCAAATAAATTCCTGAGTGTGTTCATTCACATCTCTGAGCACTTCTTTAAATAAATTTTTAAAAAAAAATCGCAACCTGAACCTCTGCTCAGTCTACCCAGGAAAAAAAAGTACTCAGTTACTGATCAGAGGGAAGAAGTCCAGCTGGAGTAAGTTCCTCAGCATCACCCAGAAGTGCTGTCACAGTAACAAACATCTCTGAGGGCAGCTGCCTAGCCAGGGATCAGGTACTGGTTAAAACCAGATGAGGAAAAACCTCTGAGTGGTATTACTTTTAATATAGATAAATTCTCCAGTTAGGTTAGCCTGGAGTGATTTGAGGAAAAGTGTGCAAATGTAAAAGGCTGTCGATGCCCTATCCCAGGAAATGTTAAAGGCCGGGGTGGATGGATCTCTGAGCCACCTGCTCTAGTGGAAGGTGTCTCTTCCCATGGCAGGGTGGTTAGAACCAGATTTTTAAGCTCCCTTCCAACCCAAACCCTTCTATGATTCCATGAAATATGTGTGCACACACACACATACAGATTTTCAGAAGTTAATCAGCCAAAATTAAGAGGAATTCCTTTATGACAACAAAAGACTGCTTGCTGTCAGAATCACGGACATGCTAAAGCTTCTCAAAAGATAGCTACAAATAGTGAGTTTGTGTAATCATTTTTAGTTAGTAATTCCTTACCTTAATTCTTCTTGAAAAGGCAAAATTATGATCAGTTCAGCTAGAGGCAAAAGCTCATGATGGGAAACTTCATCCCAAATAATTAAATTCTGGCACAGTTGCAACAGAAGCAGGATCTCTCTAAGAAAAATATTTGGCAATCTGAGCTGTGGTCACTCTGCCTTACAGATAGATCGGCATATGCAAGCATAGAATAAGCTTCTCTCCACTTCCAGAGACACTACACTTCTAACCACCATCCTTATCTCGAGTTCACAAGACATTTAAAAACATAAACCAACAGTGAACTTTCAAAAAAACCTAAGTGGCTTAAAGTATATTCACATTATCACAAAACACCAGTTTAAGTGAATACAGACTGGGAATGTGAATACACACAGGCAGTGAATGTTCCCAGCAGTTAGACAGTAAATTGTCTGGCCAAAGTAATTTATGTGCTTGCACAGTCTTCATGGATATTATCCTCCTCCCACACTTGGCTGACATTTTTGAAAGTGCTTTCATTTACTTACAAGCATGTATGGAGCCAGTCATGTGCTGATTCATGAAATGTGTATGGTGAAATATTGGTTAAACAGTGGAAGGCTGTCAGAAAAAATTGATGCTGGGGATGTGCCTACAATGTTGCACTTAGACCTAAACAGTGAAAGTTGTAACAGGCTGTAAAAGAGTATTTCTGAGGGAAACAGTGAAAATACAATAAACTCGGCCATTTAAACTTCGGTACATTAAAATACATAGTTGGGAAATTACTCTCTGTGTACATGTCTAAAAAAATTAGGTAATCATTTTTATATCTACTTTGATTATCTGATTGGTAATACACTGAATATGTATTTACATGAATATTGGCCCTTCTGTACTGACAAGGGTTCATCTCAAATGATCATTTTAGCTTAGTCTTCCTTTACTGCTCCTTATGGCCACTCAAAGGTTTCCTCTTATTTGTAATACATAATGACTGTAAATTATGAAAGAGGGAGACATATTGCTGTAACTCACGTAATTTTTTTTCATTCACCTATAACAGTATTTCCCCACTCCAGGACATATCTTTTTAAATCTCAAAAAGTATGATTCATAGGAAAGAAGTGTCAAATAATTTTTGCTTTGTCTAAAATTTGCAAATGTTTTACATTTAGCAATTAACCATGAAAAGCATATTTAAATGAATCTAATTTAAATCAACCCAGCATATATATTTAATGTAGCTGCACAAGAGAAGCAACATGATACATGCTAATTTTCTGTAAAACATATTTTGTTTCTTTCAAAATTACCACTCCCTGAAGTAAAACAGGAGTCCATTTTAAGTTCTGCGTCATTTGAATTTGAGATGGAGCATTGAAAAAAGCTGCTTTAATTGAAGCTTAAAAGATATGGAATAGAGCCTTTAGGGAGTGTTGGGCACTTTTCTTGTCATTCTGGTTGATTGATTTGCATGATGTGGGTGGGGAATGTTGTTGATCAGGCTGTCCATTTTAATTTTGTACTGGTTGTGTCAGCTTTGAAGTGAGGGGTGAGCATACAAGCTTTAGTACAGACACTGTGCTGCAGGCCAAAATAAGTAAAATAGCACTATATACACTCTTGAAAAGTGTGATATTTAAGTCAACTCAGAATATCATATGTTGCAATATATTATTTTTAGTCTTGTATTGAGTAAGTGCCTTCTCTTTTTTCTTTTCCTGATTCACATGTATAAACAAGGTGGAATAAAAGTCTGTAAACCTAACATGTCACTGTCCTGGTTCCTTGAGAAGTACTGCTCTGAATTCAGCAGATAACCAACAAGCCTTAATGGTGAGACTTGAGATGTCCCCTAAAGGAAAAAAAAAACACCTAAATCTTATTTTGCTCTTCTGATTTACATTGCAGCGTACGCCAGATTTGGCTGCCATCAGATCTGTGTGTCTTACCACTGCCTGATATCCTATAAAGTGACTCTACTTAAGAGAATCTGGATCAGTCTCCTAATTTGTTGTTATATACACACCTATTGCAATCAGACTTCTTTTTTAAAAAGGCAGAACAACTCTGCACTTGCTAGTTTTCATGTCTACCCAGAGTGTTTAACTGGGTAACTGTTCTTGCTGCATTGCTTGTGATACTGCTGTGATCATTGTGAAAATGAAAAGCACCTTCCAACAGATGGCACACAGGCCAATTAATGACAGTAGTGCTTCTGCGTTACTTGGTGTCCTATAAAAATGGAACAAACAGCCTTCCCTTTTGCCTGTGTTATGATACAACACTGTTCATTACCACTCTCAGAAATGGGAAAAAAAACCCCTGCCACCAAAAACTCAGGTCTCTTTTCCCACCCACTCCCCACCCCATGACAAGGAAACTATGTTCGGGAGATGAGTAATAGAGCAGCTTTTTTTCTGAAAGTTACAATCAATGCAAAAAATAAAACCTTAGCTATATTTCTATTAAGAGGTGCTTTATGAAATGTGCAAATGCCTCAGCATTTTTGTATTCAGCACAATTCAGTCCAGTAGCACATGGGGTTATAAAGTATCTAAGGGGAGAAGACATAAAGAATTAGGTCTGGAGTCTGGGGAAGGCAAAAGCTTGACTAGACTAATTGATTTCCAGACTGATGTTTTAAAAATCTATACAGTGAAAATACTAATGAGTTCCTTTTTTGGAGGGATGAGAAGTTCTAAATTTAACTATGAACTTTTAGTAACTTTCAGTAACTATGAGGTCTTTTGCTCCAGTATTTAAGATATAAAGCAGCTGGAGAAGTTGTCTTCCTATGAGCCCTCCAAACATGTCTCAGATATGTCTGGTGCTATTTGTTGGGATGGGCACAAAAAAAGCAGTGTGTATCAAAGAACTTAAAAGCTGAATATTGTAGCATTGAACTTAGAGATGCCTGGCTCTGGAGTAAAATCCTGCATTCAGCTCTTGGGCTGCTTCACAGAATATGTAGAGATAGTTTTCCAGCTCCTGTTGTGTTGGAGAACTGCCAACACACTGAATCAGGAGTGCTTGGTCAATGTCTTCAGCAGAGAGATGCCAGTGTCAGTGGCTGGGAGTGCTCCCTGCACAGGTACCTGTTAAATCTCACATCTCTGCCTCAGGTGCTCCAGAGACACACCGCTGTTCACTTGGGATCTGTTTCCACAAGTGTGCTCTTGAGTGTAGGTAGGATTTATGTCCCTTATTTCTGGATGCTAATAAGGACCAGGTATTTTTCAAGTTGTGGTTTCACAGCCCTGTCACTGCAAATGTGAGTGTCTGCAGGAGTGGAACTCAAGGGACATCGACTGTGCACTGCCAACCCCTTGTGCAACCCTGAGGTCTGTAGTTCACTGTCTGGTAAACACTAAGGATTGTAATGCAGCAGTTGTAAATTTAGTCCAAATTCCACTCTAGACTTTCTAAATACCCATGTTGTACCTGACTTTTCATGCTGTTCATTCTTAAAAGCTAACTCGCATGAGAAATGATCTGATGTTCTGAAAGGACTGTCATCATTCTGTGGATTACACACAAAGACAGAGAAGAATTGAAAGAGATCAGTTGAAAGGTGTTAAATTATTTCACAGATTTATAATTCTGCCCTCCTGGCAAAGTCTTCAATTACAACATCCCATTTAGAATCAGAATATTACATATTCCTTGTCACAAAGCTATCTTTTTGGAGGTTATTGAACCCTGTTAAAATATTGGCCACTTCGGAGAAGAAACATAACCTCCTGATTTTCTTCCTCTTTGTTGCAAAACCATTTCTTCAGTTCAACAGGATTTCTCAGAAGTTAGACTTTGAGGCAGCACAAAGCTATCCAGACAATGGTGTTTAGTTTTCTTCTCCCTGAATCACCTTGTGATGGAATTTGCAGTGAAGCAAGGTAAAAATAGAAAAACAGGCTCTTAGGTGCTACTCTAGATACTTAGATTGACTCATTCGTGTCCAGTGTAAATAGGAACAAGATTTATTATCCAGGTCCCAGCACTTCAGTCAAGTGCTCTCATTTCTAATTATTCCAAGCAGAGTGAGACATGTTTTCCCCAGAGTGACCAGGTGCCTAAGCAACCTTTAAAATTGCTTTAGTTAGAGAAAGAAGTCTAATCATATTCTCCTACTTTCCTAGCAAAAATTTAATGCCAGCATTTCTAGATTAAACCTGTGGTAAGAGTGGCATCTAATGGCTCTGAAACACTCAGGATGGTGGAGGAGGACATGCTGATTTTTAAAGGGTCACATGTAGGTGTTTTGCCATTTTATTAGGAAATGTAGGAACAAACTAAGGATTTTGGATGCCATCAGGCACCTAGTTCCACTGGGATCTGTAGTTTTTGATGCTCAGATGCATGTATGGATCCTGTGTGGAGCTAGTTTGCTGATGTGAAGAATTTGTGTACCCTTGGTTAACAACCATCCCTATAAATAAACAAATATATAGCACCAGCACATGTTCTTCCTTTCCCGCCTTCCACTCCACATGGAATTTTTATAATTCTTGAATTACAGTATGACATAATCACCAACATTTCCTCTGGTAACAATATATCTCTGTAAAGCCTGATAGCTAACAAAAACTGTTTTCAAAGCAGAGCTGATCTCATTACTGATGCTTGTCCATGAAGATGTTTTGGCATGATAAGTTTCTGTATAAACTGATATGTTTGTTATTGGAACAAACCTTAAGTTTTCATATCTATTCAAAAGGGAAAAGAAGAAAGATAGTAACTTCTTTACTGGATGGAAATGGCAAAGCAAAAGAATTTTGGAAATTTTCTAACTGCTCAAAGACTATTATAAGTACAGAAAGAAACAAATTAAGCTGATAAGAGTAGGGTATTTGGCCCTTATGCAAATGGTTCCTGATGCTTCTCCTCCAAACCTTTCTTTATGAGTCAGTAGCTCCAAGTAGCACACAGCAGACACTGCTGTAACCTAGTATGCTGCTATCTGGAAATTTCAGATTAGACTCTGTCAAAAACTGTCAAAGAACAGACCACAGAATAGAGGGGGGTTGGGGGTGGGGAGGGCAAGGGGAGGTGGCAGTGGTTGCTTACAGTGGGTTAGAAGCTGCTGTTCTGGTCAGAGAATTATTTGGGGCAAAATAGCTACAGTTATATGTAGGGAATATAAACGGGAATTTGAATGAAATATATACAGTTATATGACCCACTAATGACTCAAAAAAAGGGCATAAGATGAACGAGTCACAGAGTTTTAAATATAGTTCCCTGCTGCAATAGTTTTATCATCAAACAAGGCTCCACTTGAATTAAAGGGGAGTGAGGGCTATATGATGGGGTCCTACAGCTATGCCTCAGTGACAACAGAGGCAAAGGCTACACAAGTTGTTTCTATTATAAGCAATATAAGAGAGAAGCATTTGCAAAGGGATGACTCACTGATCAGAGGGCTTTCAGTTTGACTCTGATACAGTGGTTCAGATAAATGCGCTCATTATTTTCTATAGCCTGTGACCTTTCCTGATTCATAAATAGTAACATTTATTTTTCTGCACAATATTTATTTTAACACTGTTACTATTGATTTCACTGTATTTCATCATTTGTTCCAATTGTAAAGTTAGGCTCACTTGCTAATATAAGATCAGCAGCTTTCTAAAGGCAAAGAAAATAGCAAAGTCGTGCTAGGATTTTAACAGCTGGGAACAGAAATAGCCTTTGACACAATGCTTTTAAACTAATTTTTTTACTACATGACACAATTTGTTTTTAAAGAACTGTGATGTATCTTACAGACACATGTCTGGCAAAACATAGTCATTTGAGAGGTAAAACAAACAAAATTACCTCTGCTTTGCTGGCCACCAAAACTGCACAGGCAAGGAAGTAAAGAATTTTACAAGGTCCTTTGGAAACATAAACCCGGAGACTATATTGCAAATGTTCTTCCTATCATTTGCAGTGCTGTCTCTGAAGGTCATTTCTAATTTCAGTCACAATTTGCATGAAGTGAAAAAGTAATTCAGATAGACTGCTAAAAGGTTTGTGGGTTTAAGGGACCATATATTGCTATAAGAAGCTTCTGAGTGCTTATATGCAAAGCATGTCTCACAACTTCAAGAGATTTTCTTTGTATATTTGCAAAAGTGAAAGGAAACTTCAAAATAATGATAAAAAAAGGTAACCTATTTTTTTCCCATTTCCCCTCTCCTGCATCACATATGCATACTTCTAAAGAGATAAGAAGAACGAACTTCATTGACACTCTGCTGAAAATGTCTGTAGAGACAAACTTAAACAATGATTTATTTCTCAGAATAAATAAAACAAACAGCAGCTTTCTTTCCCTGGAAATTTCGGCATCATTTACTGATATGAAACCACAAAAAGCCTCTGGTATTTAAAAGCTATTAGGAACCCAATCCAGCCAGCCTTTCTCTGTCTACAGCTCAAATGAATTGGCTTACTCTTGGGAGTGAACACAGGGTGAGAGCACAGGGTTTGTCCCTTGGTGTGGGTGAGTGCTGTGCACCATTGCCCAAGCTCATCCTGTAAGAGCAATAGAGCTCAGAGTTTAAGCTGCCCTTCAGTCCCTGGTTTAGCACAAGCTGTTTATAAGCTCTCTGGTAGCTTGTTAATGCAACAGTTTACATTGATTATAATGACACCAAAGAAGTAATTAAGGGGGAATATTTTAACTGTACCTGAATTTAACTTGTCCTCTGTTGCTATTCAGATCATCTGGTGTGTATATAACCTCACCTTGAAAACATATATGTAAAGGTAGAAGGTAAAAGATAAAAAAGTAGATAAAAGTAGTACAGAAATATAACAATATTATATGTGAGAGCATGAAGGTCTGGCTGATTTCTTCCTGTCAATACCAAGACAACTGTTACATGCACAGAGTTTCTTTGAGTTAGCATGTTTGATAAATTCAACCCTGGCAACTGTGCTGACAACCAGCATTAGCATTATAGACCATAAATCCATAAAAATCTTTTCTCCCATCTATTGTGAGATTCTGGAAGTGCAGCTCGAAGAAATGGAAGAGATATAGCAGGCCTGAAGCAAATGCTGAAGAGCTTGTGATCTCCCTGTGCTTATTTATGTGAGGAGTCCTAACAACATCGGCATTTCCTGCAAGCCACGTTTGTCTGGAAGTCTTTGGAGATTTGTGGCAGAGGGGATGATGCATTCTTTTGTCTGTAACCTGTGCATGCCTTTTAGGGGTTTCATAAGTCTATCCAGGGATCCCTTGCAGTTAAATATCTTAGTGTCTCTTCCACACACTGAGATAAATGCCACAATGGAAGATGTGTGTGTTATATGCTTAGACATATACTGATGAAAAGTCTACTGTTTTTAAAGGCATGAAGGTTTAAATAACCCACTTTCATAATGTTCATAACTTAGTGTAGAATTGAATAAAATTTGTAGTCCATGCTAGAATAGGAGTAGTATCCCACTCCTATTTTGTGGGATACCAACTGTAGAATGTTATTGCCATTAACTTTGCAATACCAAATTTCATGCAAAAATTTGGTTGACAGCCTCAGTACCAAGTGCCTAAATATTAATGGAACTAGCACAGATTTTCACATCAAAAGCATGCAAATGTTCAGAACTAGTTATTTACTTTTTACAGTTAAGACCTAGAAAAAGAGTCTTAAGTAAAATATAGCTCTAATTTTTTGATAGACTTATTATAAGAGCTTGGTTAGATTTTTTAAAGAATTATTTGAAGAAATTTACAGTGGTAATCTATATAACACTGGAGCAAAACCTATGCCATTTTCATATGAAGGTAGATACTTTTGAAATATATTTTGTGTATTTTGTGTACCAAAGAGAACTTGTTTCAGTACAATATTTCATGCTGAAAATAATATTCTGCCAAGGGTACAAAATATGAAGATTGATTTTCATTAAAATTTTCAGTCAGGCAGGCCTCGGTATATACTAAAAATCAATAACCCTTTTAGTCTCTTTCAAATCTTATTATTTATTTCTATTCTAATAGAGGGTGGGAATAAGAAGCCCTGCTGGTGACAAAACTAATATCTTTGTATTGAAATGGATATTAAAAAATCACATTATGTACTTAGGGACACTAAACTGCACATGCCAAGGAGCTGTATTCTGTGCCCATGAAGAGTCCCATGGAAACTGAAGAGGACTGTTCACATGCATGAAGTTAAAACATATTCTTAAGCACTTGTAAGCTTAAGGGCTGGTTTAAAAAATGCATTGAGGATACATTGTCTTATTGCCTTTGTATTTCCAGTGAAAAGAGCAATTAGTATATTAAATCTTTTTTTTGTACCAGACAAAACTGCTCTGTAACTCTACACATCACAGGAGAGACATGAAATGCAGGAAATAAAAATCACTCTCAACCCAGTTGTATAAGAAGTTTTCTATGGATCATGTTTTTTCAGTATCTTAAAGCCACTCCTCCAGATTGCATTTCAGGAACAATATGAGAGTTTAGACTTAGAAAGTGACACCAGGGATCTAAGCACTGGAAAGCATTGCCTGTCAGTCACTTCTGAGGACAACTTGAAAAGGATTAATGCAACAAAATAAATTGAGCGTGAACTCAAATGGCTTGGTAAAGCTGAGTCATAGCAAAAATTTCTGTGATGCTGACTGCCTGAGAAACCAGGCTCTTCTGTTTCATAATGGCACAAACTACTTTTTGAAACAGTCAACAGTGCTGTTTTCTGGTAATGCAGAAAATCTTCCTTTACACAGAAGACAGATTTGTGATTTAGTCCACTTTAAAATGCAGGCGAAGGACCATACCTGCCCACGCGCTGTATTTTTAATTTATTTTATCATTTGCAGAAATGCAACATTTCAGAGGAAGTAGCTTGATAGGAAAAAGACAATTGGGCCCATAGATGAGTGGGGTTCCAAATGTAATTCTAAGGGGTTTTTGCTGAAAGGAAATGACCTTATAATTAATAAAAGATGGTATGATCAACCAAATAAAACTTTCCATTCTGAAACTGCAGCATGGGGGTTTTTGAGCATACGGAAGAGAGGAAAACACTTTTAGTACGGTCGTACATTTAGCTGAGAATGAGCAAATAGATTATATTTAAAGAATGCTTTTTCTGGTGACTGGGAGCGCAGTTCAGAAACAAATCCCTTAAACCGCTATTATTAGCCATCTCAGAGGAGAGAGATATTTTATCTGACTCTGCCCCAGTTTGAAGACCTCTCAGTAATATGAAGAAATTGAAGTAAAACTATATGAAACTCATTTGTCCTAATTTCCAGGGCCTATTATGAATCTAGAGATCCATATTGCAAGTCTAATCTAAGGAATGATGCTTTAGAGGGCTAGTCCCCTGCTCCCAAACATGAAGCTTTCTTCCCACCAGCTCTCTCCTTTGCCCTAGAGAGGTTGTGATTTTATATTTCCAATATAAATGAAACTCTATCATCTTAATGGAAGTTGGGAACATTTAAAATTCAAGATACAGTTTCTACATAATGGCGGAATTGTATTGAGGCACAACCTACAAGCACCACTTTCTTTTCTTGTTGCATTAATTCATTTGGCAACACTCTAGGTGTGGTCTCCTAGTTCAATTTACATTCAGTGGAATGGCTAAAGAAAGAGCTGTCTCTTTTTTTGGAGATGACAACCTTTCAGAAAATACTCTTCTTCAGAAAACTGCCTCCTATGTTTTCAGTACTCTGGAAAACTGATGAAGATTACCAGAAATGTGTGTCAATTAGGAAAAAAAAAAAAAAGTAGGAAACCTGTGTGAAAATATAGTATAGCTTTTCCTATGATGGCACCACAAACCCATGAAGAGTTAAGAAAAAACCTTAATATGAAACAAATCCCATGGTATCCTTAGTGTTTTTGAAAGAGTTTGAGCCAGGAAAGCCACTACTCTTTAACAGTCAGAAATACTGTGGATTTCTGCCAACCTTGTCTTTCTAGGTTTGTGACAGTCCTTATTTTTCCTGTCTTTCTGTTGGCCACTTGCCTTCTCAGTACCTTAACTAAAGGGTAAGGAATAAAGCTACACTTGGCCAGCAGGCCATACTGATGAGTCAATACACTGCTTTCTTGGAGGCCAAAAATTCTTTTCTTATGATGTAATCCTGGGCTTTTATTTAAATTGACAACTAGTGCCTATAGTTAGTGCCCGTTCTAAAAACCAGTGGTCTGGATACTAGAGGCACAGAGGAGACAGCAGAGCTCTGGCATTACAGCCAGTGACATCCAGTCAAATGGATACACTGTCCAAGGTAGCCACAAAGTTTACAGATTTCTATTGGATTCTGAAGGGTAAAACTCAAGAAAGAACATTTTGTAGAGAGAAGTAAAATTTCATTAGATGAACTGATAGACCAAGCATGCTGTGCTTGGTCATAGAATCTCTCTAGTATATACCAGCAATGTCTGTTGCAACTTTCTAAACAGAAAATACATCCCTTCCATTTCTGCCTGCATTGTGGGGATTTTAACAGGTTGCTTACCATGGTTGATGATTAACAAGAACAGCATAAAGTTCCTGCTCAGCCCCGCTCACTTTCTAGCACTACAAGTAAAAAACAGCTCAATCTCACCTTGGATGCAAAAGGAAATGTCTGTTGAATAAAGTCAACACTTGAGCTGGAGAGAGGGTGTGAACAACAGTAGACAGATACCTGTGAGTAATTTTGTGCATGAATATGCTGGTTGTGAGAGGAGTGCTGCTTTGCAGGTGGGTAACTCATAGATGAGTCAAGAGCAACTCTGGTGACAAACCTGCAGGAAGTGTAATTCACATAAACCCTTCACACTTGAACTGCCTTCAAAAGTATGTATGTCTGCAACACCAAATACTCTGACTATCCACAGCTAATAAAAGTCTTCACAAATCAGAGCCAAGATCAGTCAGACCACAAGAGCAAAGCCTGTGAAAGTGGCCTCACGTTACTAAAAGAAAGTCACAAACAAAATTATCATTCTCAGAAAGAGCTGGAGGAAAAAAACCCACAAAACAAAAAACCCAAAAGAAAATAATAAAAAAAAACCCTCTCAGGGTCCTAGCACTTCTGAGAGTTCATAAGGTTATGGAAATGCTGCTGCAGGTTTTGTTTCCTTTTTTTTCCCCTCTAAAACGGGAAGAGAGAATGACGTAAACATAAAATCAGCTTTTAACCTGAAAAGAACTAATTCACCACCGCAACTTGGTAAAACTGTTTTTCCCCGTTCTGTTGGAGGAAGATGCTGATGCGCTTCTGCACAAGTCCTGTGCCGCCCTCTGGTGCCCGCCGCCCGTCTCCGCTTCCTCCGCCGGCAGCGGGGCAGGGCGGGGCGCAGAGGAAAGGGAGGGAAGGGAGGGAAAATACCATTGCTACAGAAAGTGCCGATCCTGCCCGTGCTGCTCTGTTCGCCTTGGGTGGTACTTACACCGGCTCGCATCTCCTGGGAAACGCATTCCTTCGTTTGCTGGAGGTGTGCCCTTGGCGTGAACCCGGACCTGGGTGTCCCCGGTAATCCCGCGGCTTCCTCTTTCCTGAGCAAAGCAGTTTTTATAAAGCTCCAGATTTGCAGCTCTCAAGATCTCTGTAGAAATGCCCCAGACTTGAAGCTTTCAATCAAGCAAGAAACTGTGAACTGGAAGTCTGGAACTCTAAGCAAGCAGAGCCTTTTCTGCATCCAACAACGCCTTTGGAAGAGATCCACACTGCTGTTTGCATTGCAGGGCAGCCGACCAGCCTTAGTCATGGGCCAGGAACCTGTTTACACTAGGTTGCAGAGTGGTAATAACAATTTACGACTTCTGGAAATGAAGGGGTTTTGATTTGGGTGGTTTTTTGTTTTTGTTTTAAACTATGTGACATTAGCTGTAAAGAAAACAGTGGGATTCCCAGCTGTATTAGCCCTGGTAAATTGAGCTGAGTTTGTTGTTGCTGATGCTCCTGTGGTTTCTGGTGTGTTGACACTGAAATCATGTTCAGTAATAGCCAAAATAGTTAAACACAAAATACAAACCCCCTATCTAAGGATCTCATTCCTTAACTACATTTTTCATCTCTCCTCAAATCCTTTCTGATGTGTATTGCAACCCTCCCACTGCACACTCCTTTTTCGATGTTATATTCAAGAATTTTGCACTTGTTTTTTTCAGAAAGCAGCTTGCCATTTCTCAAGGATGCTCCTAAACACTCTGCTTCTCTTTTGTGACTTATCTTTGTTATGATGATACACTTTTATAAGTGTTTGAGCCTTACAATGTAGATCAAATTAGATTCTCTGCAAAGAGGAAGCAATGTAAATTAAGACGAGGGCTTGTGAGACACATTGGCTGCTGGAAGTCCTTGGCTGTTCAGCAGCCAGCAGAGCTCAAAACTGAGACTGAACAGAGGACATGAGTTAACATCAGAGAGGGGAGCCAATAGCTCTGAAAGAAACAGGAGGAATAAGAGTGTGACCACTCCATCATGTGGCATGTTCCTGTGTGTGTCTGTCACGATGGGAGGAGGTGTGTTATTGAGCAAGCCATGCTTTTTCTCATTCCCTATAATTACAGATACACCCATAACTGCACACACAAGCTTATCACAAAGACGATTTCACCTCTCTTTGGACATGAGCAATGCTCCTATAGTTTCTGTCACGGGCAGTACCTTTGTGCAGGTAGAATTTGGTAGAATTCTCCAGAAAGCTGTAAAGTCTTAATTTTAGTTTTCAAGCTACTGTGGTACTCTTGTCTAAATTATTCGGTACTGTAGCCCAGATATCAGTTCTGGGTCATCTCGTGTAATAGTGACCCTCTCCACTCTCAGGAATCCCACAATGATAGCAGTATTTGTGGAAACATATGGTCATAACAGAAGGTTATACATGCAATAGTCCTGTCTCTATCTCACTACTGTTTGTACTCAGGCAGAGTCTAAGGAGAACAAGCAGCTCATAGTCACATACAGATCACCTGTGTTTGGGCAGTGCCACACAGTGCCACATGCACAGAGATAGTGAGGCTAGCTGTCATTCCATCTATTTTGCTGGAAGGTCTGGGGATTTACCTCCCCTGCAACTCCGAGGGGGTTCAAATCCTAGATCCAAATGAGGCATATTGAAAAAAAAACAAAACTCGAATAAACATCAGTTCCTGTATAAGCTGAGAGCAGAAACCTTAGGGCCTGCAAGTTATAACTGCTTATGACTTCTGGTGAAGTCTGGACCTTACTACATGCCTATAGCCAGTGTCCATGGCTGTCATTTTTCTATCCAAGAGCTAGATTCCTAGCTTTCCCCAACTGCCAACTCAGTCCTTGGACCTCTCCTTGGCATTTCCTACCATGGCAACGCTTTGGCTCCTTGATGAATCTGTCAATGTGCATAAGGACTTGCTGGATTGGGGGCTTAGGGTTCAATCCATTTCTTCTCTGAAGGTAAAAGGAAACTTCTTCCTGACATTTCTAGAAGTGCAAAGGGACTACATAGATCTAACTACAGCAAAGTTAGGGAGACTACACCCCACGTTTTCTTTCATAGCTTTTTTCCTTGCTGACACTGGATAAAGAAGTAGTTCTCCTTCATCACTGAGCATTAAAATCATCACAGCCAGGTAAAATTAATATTTTTTGTGACATTTAGGGAAACACAGCTGGATCAGCAAAGCATATCAACTGGCTTGATCAAACACTTATAACACTTACTGATATTTTCCAGTTTTATTTTCATGTTTCCCTAAAATAATGAATGGGAACATGGTAAAAACACACAGATTTTCAGATTTCAGGTGTGTTGCATTAGTTTAACATGGGCTTTAAACTTTCTTTAATGAGCATTATTTAATTGAGGGTTGCTACCCCACTGACTTCTAGATTTTAGACTTAAGATCAATTTTATGCTCTTCCAGTTTATCCTGAGGTAACAGTAATTACTCCTATTTTTAGCAACTAACAGTTTTGAAATTAACATTTATTTGATGCTGAATCTTCCATTTGTTTCCAGTGTAGGAATAAGATTTTCCCCACATGCATTTGGCTGCATTAAACCTTAATTAGAAAAAGGAAAGAACAGATCTTTGAGAATTCAGTTAACATTTGCTAGCACTTCATTAACTAATGCCAAATGCAGGAAGGAAGTAAACGTTCCATTCTTTAAGAAAATTAATGAATATTAGTGCATTATTATATGGAAAAAATAACATAGGAAACATTATCACCCTCAGAAAGTGTATTATTCCATTCTGATACCAGAGAAGGAGAGGGAAAGCAAACCCTAACTTCACTTTTGACCAGCTCATACAGTACCACTGTACTGCTTATTGATGTCTGTTTTACAGTAAAATTTACATTGTAGTTGTTTCCAACAGCACCAAAAACATCTGGGTCTGGGTTTACCCTTCGCTTTCCCTGGCTGTAACACGCACTGCCCACGGTAGTGGTGACTCCAGCTCTGCCTGCTCTCACTGTGCTTGCAGCGCCAGGTGAGGTGATGGGATGTGCTGGCTGGCCTGGCTGCACTGTTCTTATTGCTGCCACTGCTGCAGTTGAGCTCTGAGTGACCTGCATGGACACAGACAGCCCTGGCTGCCCAGAGCTCTGACATTTTCATCCACGGTGTCATCTAGAGAGTCATGCTGCAGATAACCTAGTACTGGGCAGTGAGTGCCAGCCTCTGAATAGCTGTGATCTCCAGAAATACCTTCCTCTGCTCCCAGTTACCCCTCTCAACCAGCAACTGACAGGCACCCTTGTTGGCCACAACTGTGTTGAAATGTCAAGTGCTGCTGTGATGGCTGTGCTTCCATGACGATCCCTGCCTTCCCACTGGGCTTGGGACAGGTGACTGGGCAGTGAACTGCCCTGCACACATGTAGAACAACAATACACCCGTATATCTCATCAGCTGCATACAACTGTTTGTAAAACTGACATACTAATAGTCACGCTACCCAAAACAGAACTACAATAAGTATTGAATGCTTCTTGGGATAAATAAATCTTGTGAGTCACAGGGATCTCCAACAGCAGCGACTATTAAGTTCAGAAAGGAACAGGGGTATAAATGTCATGGCCTTTTAGGGACTGCGTGCTTGACGGAAAATGCCATCACAACATTCTGTCCTTTATCTCTTCTTTTCTCTTAGAACTTTCCTGAACCTCAATGCTTATGTGCTTACCTGAAAGGGAAATCCACAAGAACATCGTATACTGGGTTTCCCAAACTCATAAGGCTGTAAAGCTCTCTGATTACATTTTGGGATCAAAAGACAGGACCTTTTATCTCCTCACCCCAATATATGGCCTTATGAGAGTAGGTGCAACTTCATTTCAAGGGCTTTAACTTTTCCTGGTTTGTTAACCTTGCTAAATATCTTTCAGTCACAGCAATAAACAGAATGTCCAGCACCTTGTGATAACAAATCCCAAACCTACTGCTGTGGAAGTTGGACCTTCAAAATTAATCAGGGTAGGATTTAATTTATAATTGTATTTTTCATGCACAACTTTCAGTAATCTGCTGATATTTGCAATGGTATAAAAGCATTGGTAAAGAAACATTCACAGTGTGCAGTTTCTCAGATGGATTCCAACACAACCTTAAGAAAAACAAAAACTGGAGGCTATTATTATCGCTAAGTATCTGAAGTAGATGGATCCAGGCTCTTGGTGGTCCTGAGCAACAGGGCAAGAGGCAAAGGGCAGAAAATGACGCTCAGGAAATTTCACCTGAATATGAGGAAGAGCTTCTTCACTGTGTGGGTGACTGAGCACTGGAACAGGTTGCCCCTCACTGGAGATATTCACAAACCACGTGGAGGCAATTCTGTGCAATGTGCTTGAGCAGGGAGATTGGACCAGATGACCCACTGTGGTCCCTCCCAACCTGACCCATTCTGAGGTTCTGTGACATATCACCTGGGAAAGGCTGGTCACTGGAGAAATGCCTCTCTGCCTGGCTAATCTGTAACCTGTCCCCAGGAAATACTCGCACTAGGGAGGGTAGAGCATCACTGAATGCTGGGCTGCTACTTCACACACAGGCTTGTGGGCACTCCCGACGGTGACTCGAAGCTATGGCTTGGTGTGGACTTGCCCAATCCTCTGTACTGGGGACACATTCTCTTCAGGCTTGGGTGGGTCTCCTGAAGGTTTACGCTTGTTGTCAAGTAGTAATTATGTGAATTTGAAGAGTCTGTTTGGAGAAGAATTATGATTTAGGTGCTGTACAGAGATAGTGTAACCCTGTGGCTTTTTCATCCCTAAGACAACTGGAAAATACAAAGTGATGGCGCAAGCAGCAGGAAGCTGCTATTTAGCCCTGTCCCGGATCCTGTCCTGGAAGAAAAAGGACATTTCTGAAGGTATAAACCTTTGCAGGGCCAAGTACCAAGGAAGCCTGTAGTTTCCTCCTCCTCCTCTGCACCAGCCTGGGCCCTGGTGCTGGAGGTATCAAATGGGAAAGGGTGTATGAAGTGTGCTCCCAGGGTATGATAGCTCTGAAACCTCAAGCATTTCTCCAGGAAAAGAGGGAAGGGAGGGCACAGAACACACCTTCAGCTTTTATCTTTTCTATATGCCTTGATCCACAGGGTGAACTGATGTGATATAGTAGGGTAGCCTTAAGAAAACAGCTACTATTTCTTTCAAAAAGAGATATATTTACACAATGAATACAACATAGATTCAGTGACAACTTCAACATTACCAATTGTCCCAAAGGTAAAGCCACAGCTTAGACTGGATGTACAGCTAACATTATCCATGAAAACTTTATTGAAGCCAGTGCTAATTTACATGGCTTCATCTTGTATGATATGTGGAAAGAAAACGTAGTGGCAAAGCCACTGGGAAAGAAAGGACAAAAGAAAGTTAGCAACCTTCATTTTGAGGTTGGGTTTTTGTCTTTTTGTTCTTTTTACTTTTGCAGGTTTCTGCCTCAAATTAAAATCAGTTAATGAAGTTTTTCACTGTGAACATTAGGTCGATTACTGTAAGGATTACATTTGTCTTTAATGAAGGGAATCTTACTGCTATTGCTCCTGCTCAAGGATATTCTAATAAATTAAGTCTTGCATCCTAATGAGTTTCAAACATATTAGAAAATTGTGAATAAATAAAAAATCCAAAAATAATTTTTAATTACGCAGAGATTGTCCCCAAAGTGAATCCATCTCAGACAGGAAGGTGGCTTTAAATACCTGGTGGTTTAAGACGAACCATTTCCAAAGGGAGTATTAGAAAATTAATCTTTTACAGATGCAATGCTTATGGCACCAATTAATTAATGAAGCTGGAAATCAGCATAACTTTAGTACAGAACTAGATAAAAAGTTGTTAAAACACAAGAATCTAAAATAGAAAATCTGATTTTTTTTTTTCTTCTTGATTATACCAGAATAAAGCAGAAATTAGACTTTGGGTTATAAGAACTTCCTGAAAAATAATCTTTTCTATCTGCACAATTAAGACTGAGATGAAATATACCTTCAGCAAAAACCCCTTAGTTATTGTGAAGTATCAAATCATCACTGAAATAACTGGAGCTGATAAATCCTGGCAGAGCATCTGAGCCATCCAAGTTTCTGTGCAGAAGAGAACTGGCAGTTTGACACCTGCCTATTCTATGGATATTTCAAAATCCATGTAGCTTCACCAGATTATAAAATGAGCCAAATCCGAATTCATCGGACATTCTCCTTGCTAACCTGCCAATTTCTGCTATCCTTTTCTCTGCTTCTGATTTTAAGCCTGATTTCAAGCCTGATTTCTGCATTTAATAACAAGTCTGATCATCTCAGCTGAGTTAAATAGCTTGGGGTTTTTTGGTGCAGTAGCTAATCCACCTTTATGCAGCCATGCAAAAGTATCACCGACAACTACCACAGAACTTCCACCTCAGCAGCAAGCCAGCTGAAGCTGTGTGAGTGGGTAAAGTGCCTCTGAACTCATGTCCATAGGGCATAAATCCAAGCTGGAAAATCCAACCAGACTTCCATCTGAGTGGGAGGAGGCCTGGTTAATTTGATTAGAAAGTGGCTAAGGTGCCCATTCCTGCTACCACTGCTAAAATAATAGTAGGTGAGGGCAAAAAATGGAGATGACACACTTGCTAACAATCTAAAAAGAAGCAGTTCCCAAGTTTACCTGTTCCACAACCTTCCAATGCCTTTACAACAAGGGATGTGGGTTTTCTTATGACTGTTTTTCCAACAATAGAAAATGACTTGATGTCAACTTCTGTTTCTGAATGGCACAGACCGAGCTGGGTGGAGGAGGAAGGAGGCAGCCAAGAGGAAATTTGAGGCTTTTTTTTGTTTCTCACTCTAAGCAGGTATGCGTTGACTGTACTGCTTCTAAAGGCGTGTGCTGCAACTCAGCATTAATAATAGCTCACAAAAATGTGGCTAAACCTGTATAATACACAAGATGTAGTCACAGCACCCTGTAGGACAGCACCCATTATAGTGCAACCTCAAAACATCTAAGTAATAAATCCTCTGCCTTCTGCAAGTCCACCATGTTTACAACCTATTTGTTCCCAAAGTCCTCTGTCTCAGAATGAACCTGTCTAATAAAGGCAGCAGAAATCAGGGTCATGGGATTTTCCAACAAAATGTTTTTACCAGAAAATTCCATTTCTGGGAACTAAAATGGTTCTAAAAAATGTAACTGTTAAAGAACAAGGAACCAAAACATCCTGAGAAGATACTCAGTGGGCTCTGGTGCTCCCACATCTTGTAATGCTTGTATTACTTGTGGGTTTTCAGTCAGGTTCCTGCACAGCCTTGCCACATGGAGTAAAAAATGATCCCTAAGGTTCCTGCCACAGAAACAAGGGTCTGGTAACCCTGAGGTTTTATCTTCACCGAACCTTAGCTTTAGACTCTACAATACAGAGCTGGAAAGCCTCAAATCCCAGTTAATTCATCCAGAGGTTTCCAGACATATCTGACAACTGGTCCCTCCTCTCACTGGATCTTAAAAGCCATGTGGCAGCCATGTTAAGTGAACTTTCAAGCTCAATTTTATTCCTAAACAAAAGATTTTAACTGTGTCCTAAAATTTTTTTTTGTTTGCTTGGTTTTTTTGGGGGGTGGGGTTTTTTTTTTTTGTTTGTTTTTTTTTGGTTTTTTGGTTTTTGTTTTGGTTGGCTGGTTTGTTGGGTTTTTTTTTTTGGTTCTGCCACTGTGGAACATTTAGAACATTTTTTTTCTCTGTTTGTCCCTACTGAGAATCTTTGGATTCCCAATAAAAAGGAGAAGTATCATTTTCACCAGTTTTAATCTAAGTCCAAAAATAGAAAGAAAGAAGGAAAAAACTCCCAAATCTGTAGTACGATCCCCTCCTTGGGAAAGCTGTGGAGCTTTCCATCCAAACAACAGAACTGCATCATTGGTTAGAAAGAGCAACACTCAGAATGGTTTTACATTGGAAATATGGACGAACTGAAGAGCTATGGTCTTTTTCATCATAATCAGAAAACAAAGAGTTGATCCTGTTACTTATATAAGCTAAAGATTTTAATTTCCCTGCTTTTCATTTAAGTGTTTATATTTAATCTCGGCCAGTGAATAAAAAATTAGTCAGGAGGCTTGAGATGATGAGACAAGAGTGAAAAAAGCATACTTTTTTAAAAATTCATTGAAATCTTTTCATTCAACAAGCTCAAATTTTGACATTTTATTCAGATTCACTAAATTTTTATTTTGGAATATTGTGGAGGAGGAGAAAGTTGTCTGTGATACGCTTTGGTCTGGTGCCCCAAGAAAATAAGGATTATATTATCGTGCTCATGTGTCTCTGCTTACCTGTCCTCCTTCTCTCTTCCTGCACCCCAAAAGGTTTTGAATCTAGTCTTGATGAAATACGTCAGAATGTTCTGCAATTCTTACCGTTTCAGCAAAGTAGGCTTGTGAGTAAAGTTGGAAAAGAAACACTATTAGTAGACCGTTAGAGGTAGAAGAGCAAATATAAATCTTATTAAACATGGGAAAATCTGCGCCAGAATTTCTCATTATGGTCCCACCACTTACAAATCAGCTGATAACCAGTGTTGGGGAATTCAGGTTGTCTGTATGATGGTCTTCTGGCTGAATGCATAGGGCAAATCCAAAAGTTTTAAAGAAACAAGAAAAAAATAGAGCAAAATAGAGATGAGGATAAGGATCTGAAGAAAGAGTAGGGAAGACAAATATTAAGGAACTGTCTTCAGCTAGGAATGGTCTAAAAGGATGTTTTCTGCCCACATTTGATCACAATGAAAAAAAAAAAAGAAAAAGAAAAGAAGAAAAGAGTCCAAACTACTTGCTGAATCTAGAAATCTATTGAGGCTGAATGAGCTGTGAGAATTATGGAGACGTTTAAAGTGCAAAAAGGCAGGCCCTGAAAGAGAAGGAAAAGCCTTCGCATCACACAGCACGTTGCTCACAGAGAGTGATGGAGATCTCGGCTGAAAAGAACAAACATGCTTTCAAGGAAATGTTCAGAGACAGAGCACTGGACCCATTTCATTCTTTTCTATAATTTATTATGTCTGTGAATAGAAGAATCAGTCGTGTTTTGCAAAAGCTCTTCACAGGTTATTAGTTAATCACTTATATATCTTCCACAGGAGTGGCCTTAAACTTCCAAGTGCAGCTGGGCTTTGCTGTGAGCTAGGCATGGAGGGTATGGCAATACTGGGATCCCACAAGGAGTGGTTGCACAAGGGGCTCATGCAGCCCACGGCAGAGGAAGAATGAAGATCACACTTGAGAAGGGTGGAAAGTAGGGATTTTAAAAAAACATAGGTAGCACTGCAAGTCTGAGGGAAACATGGTGTAAACCCCAAAGCCATTTTAAAAGAAAAAAACACCCAAAACTGGAAAAACAGTCTTTGAATCATGGATAGAGGAAACAAGTCTTGTTTTGGAGCAGCTCCTGGTGACTTCCCACCCCACCATTTTCCCTTCAAAACAAAACTCTCCATCGTAAGTGGTTCTTACCCAGGTGTGCTGCCTGTGGGATTAGGGGTCGGTACAGAGCCAAGTGACAGTGTGATTGCCTGTGCAAGGCAACATAAACAGCCAGGGTGTATTGAGTGCTCTGTAGCAACTGCCCCATCAAAGTATTCCTTCATAGTAAGCAAAAGCAGGATAAACTGGTCTGCAATTACCAAGAGGGTTAATTCGCTCCTTTTAACATAAACATAGATCTAAAATGAGATTATATTACATCAGAAACAAGGCAAAGTTTGAAGATATTTGTTGGAAATTGGCCTAATGACTCTTTTGTCATTGTAATTCACGCCTTTCACCTTGCTAATATCCAGCAATTGCAAATTGGCATGCTACCAGAAAATGAAAGTACTATCTTTCAGCTGTCCTGTTTGCTTTATCTGCTCTTTCCCCTTCTTTCTTATGTACTTTTCAGACATGATGGACTTTCTTTTAAAAGCTGCTAGTCATTTTCAGTTTGTAACCACTGTACAGACAGCTGCCTGTTGTTTGTTTTTAAAACATGAGCCTTTTTTTTTTTGCTAAGCTAATGACATCAGAACACCTGTGCAACTCTGTGCATTTTACGGTCCTTGGCTGACAGCAAAATACACCAAAAGAAACCATGATTCCTTAACATGTCCTATCCCCACCCAGGACACATGGCCTACAAGTGTTTTGTTGAAGACAACAAAGAAAGTCACAAAGACTATTTCTGGAGGTATTAGACATTATCAAAGCTTTTCTACGGCTGGCACAGCGCCAGGGGCCTGACCCTGTCTTTGTAGACACTCAGAAGGGAGACCAAGCTGTGAGCTGGTCTGCCCACGTATGGAACACCATACGAGAGGTCTCCAGCCATGAGCACCTCTGCTGTGGGATGCGGAGAGCACCTGGTGGGCCGTAGGTGTGGTGGTGTGGGGATGAAATCCTGGGGAGGGGAGGAAAGAAGGCAGCCCAGGCTGTTTTGAAGGTGGTATTGCTGAGCTGGGCTGGGCCCCAGCTGCCTGCCTTGCCTGGTCCTCTCCCACAGCAGAGAACCCAGGGCCCTGAAGAAGCTGTTATCATCCGCCACCACCAATTACGTGCAAAAATTCTCCTCCCTTTAGTCCTCCAGCAGATGTCTTGTGGCACAGATTCAGGAAAATCACTACACCCATCTTGGACACAGTAGACACATCTTCCAGTGGCACTAGAAGCAAGGAAGGAATTTACCATGCCCTTATAAAGGCAAATTTTCCATGTATGCAGAGTCACATGGACTGCAGGGTTAGGAATTGCCGTTTCAATTAACACAGGCAGGCTGTGCTGCCACTGTGCCCCGAGGGTGATGGTAACGTCTCCTACATCTATATATCTTTATATTCTATAGTTTGTTATTTATTAAGTGTTCTTTGCCAGAAGAATCATCAGTGCTAACCAGACCAGAGGGGAGAGGAGTCCTCTTTGCCAGGAAGCTTCTCCTCTCAAGATTCCAGCTTCATGAATCAGATTTCTGTTTAACTCATTTTATCTGGCACAAAGTACAGCAGATTAATTCCATGCAGAGAAGTAACAGCAGAAAAGGATGGAAGCATCTTCCAGGAGGGAATAAGCTAGTATATGAAGGGAAGAAGCTAATATATCAAGTCCAATTTGATCGCTGTCTTTTCCAAGCACCCAGAACTTTCCATGTAGATGCACTCTGCAGTCAGTTTTCAAGCTTTCTTTCTCTTCCTTATCACTCTGTTAGGAATCACCACTCATGTTTTGTAAACCCCTGCACCCCAGTTTAGGAAAGAACTGTGGCTATAGGGGCAGCAGGAAGAATTTGCAAGAGTTTTGTTACATTGCTGACACGCTCTCAGCGGATATAGGGGCATACTTGATTTAAACAACATCTGACAGATCTGTTTTCCTTCCTTGGGTAAGCAAGATTTAATCTGTTAGAAGGTTTGGTGCACATCTTTAAAAAATATGTGGTATGAAAATACCAAATTTTGAGTCTGAGAATAAAATGCAGCCTTGCCTTTCCACTGACAGCATGAGGTGCATGCTGTTTGCTTACTCATCACAGTAACCAGCCTGCTGCATCCTTCCAGGTTTTCAATATTAGATTATCTGAGGATATAAAGTCAAGTTGGCAGAATGAGTCAGTTGATAGATTATTGCCTAGTAAAAAAAAAAAAAGCACAGGAATGTCATTATATTTGCCTACAAAGAACCACATGTACCTATGGGGTTGTAAAGATAACAAGCATGAACTCGATTATTGCTAATATGCTCTGCTTCATGTCTCAGATATTTCTTCTATATAATTTTTTTAATATCCTAGAGTTGACAAAATACTTCAGAGAAATTAAACTGATGAATACTGTTTCCTTGGCCTCATTAAAAATTCAAGCAGTACCACAATAGCAATAAAAGTTATTGCTAAAAAAACAAACAGTTTCAGCTTAATGGTATTAAATACAATTAAGAAAATGGCATATTAACTCCAATGTTAATAGGACTACGGTTCAGATTGCTAAAACGCTTTTTTTCTATTTTGGACACCACACCTAATTCTCTCTTTCTGTAGTGCTAAAAAATAATATTTCACTTTACACATATATGTTATATACTCCCAGATAGATCTGGGATGGATGATGGCTGTCTGGCAGTTTCTGCTGCTGCTAAGCCTTTACACAGCAGAAAAAACCCTAGCAGAAGCAAAGCAAATGACAGTGGTATTCAATTAAAAATCCATTTGGAAGCTGGAAACAATTGTCTACTCTGCCACTGGGAGCCTGTACATTCTCCCAGTCTTTTTCCTGACATGCCTGTGGTATAGCACCTTGCCAGCTCTCCACAAGTTTTCCCTCAGGTCTGGTCTGGCCAAGGGAATAGATATGGTGGCCTCACTTGGCTCCCAAGGAGCGCTTCTCCGTGTGCTGTCCTGTGGGGCAGGTGAGATCAAGCTACAGATGGTCATTCAAGAAGATACTTTGGGAGAAACCTGCTCATCTTTCTCCTGCTTTGGCCAGAACACTTAAGCTACAAATACCATAATGCCAGTGGGGCTCTTCAGGGAGAGATTATACCAGCAAGGTGGTCTGAGTAAAACTGCAGGACTGATGGAAAGTGTTACCTGAGCTTCACCAGGTAGCAAAGACCATATTTCCACATAGATTTGGATTGAGCCCTCGCAGCCTTCAGTCCACAGGCAGTGGGAAGGCCTGGCACACCTCCCCACCAGAGGACTTCGGAGATAAAAGGCATCTGTGGAAGGCTGATCCTGACTGGAAACCAAGTGCTCATTAAAGCCAGTATGAGTCCCTCCCACAGGATGTAGTCCTTCAGGAACAGGCTGCTCCAAGTGTGGGTCCCCCATGGGTCAAAAGTCCTGACAGCAGACCTGCTCCCATGTAGACTCCTCTCTCCATGGGGCTGCTGGTCCTGCCCAGAGCCTGCTCCAACATGGGCTTCCCATGGGGTCCTTCAGGTACATCCACCTGCTCTGGTGTGGGGTCCTCCACGCGCTTGGATCTCTGCTCCTCCATGGGCTGCAGAGGCACAGCTGCCTCACCGTGGTCTGCAACCCAGGCTGCAGGGGAACCACTGCTCCAGTGCCTGGAGCACCTCCTGCCCCTCTTTCTCCACTGACCTTGGGTCTGCAGGGCTCTTCTCACATATTCTCACTCCTCTCTCTGGCTACAGTTGCTTTTGTGCAACTTTTTTGTAAGTTTTCCCCGTTCTTAAATACGTTATCCCAGAAGTCCTGTTGGTGTTGCTGATGGGCTCAGCCTTGGCCAGCAGCAGGTCCGTTTTGGAGCCAGCTGGCACAGGCTCCATCAAACAAGGGGGAAGTTTCTAGCAGCTTCTCACAGAAGCCATGTCTGTAGCCCCCTCTCCAGCTACCAAAACCTCACCACACAAACCCAATGCAGCATTCCACCCTTCTGGCCTCCCTGGGGGAAGGACAGATATCTACACAGCTGGCTCATCCAAGGTCTTCTCCTCTCATGGCCAGGAGCAGAGCCCTCTCTGATCATCAGTAAGGGGAAGCTGGTATTGCAAAGGAAGAAAAAGCTAATGCAGAAGCAGCATGGAAAAACTGCAAACTATGATACTGAGGTGTGGAAGGAAGACAACTTGCCTGAGCCCCCTCTCAACATACAAACAAATGCCACAGGCAAAATCCAAAATGGCAGAGCAGAACCCCAATTTCCAGAGACTTTTCTGTCACAGAAGCCATGACTACTAGCTATTAAACAGAATTAATGGTCAATAGCTTCCTGTCATCTCAGATAGTTACAAAACAAAAGGGACACAAGTGCTGCCAGCCTGTCCTGTGTCATGACCATGGTGGCTGTCACTCCGCACACCTGGGTAATGCTGCAGCTCCTGAGAAGCAGTGGTCTCTCACTGCTCCTGAGGGTGATCTCCATGGTTAGGACAGCACCTTCCTACAGCAACATGCTTTTTTCCTTCCCCCTGGATAATTTCCCTTTAGAGTGAAGCCTAGCAAAATTGCCCAGTTTTGCTTTCTCTGAGAATGAGCTGCTTGTAGCATGGTTGACTAACTCCTTCCTGCAGCACTGTGGTGGGAAGAAAAGGCATGCCCTCTTTAATTTAATAAGTAAAATCCTATTGAATGAAAATGAAAAATATTCTTAATGAAAGGTGGTTGTTTGCTTTTTTTTTTTTAATAAATAAAGAAAAAATAATCCAAGTAAGGATAGTGTCCCAGATAGTTCTGATAAACTTCAAAACTTCCACTCAAAGAAAAGGAGTTATTGGAAAACATTTCTGATGCCAGAGAGAATTCTGTATTTATTAACAGGCAAAGTTCAAAAGATTAATCATACAGAGTCTTTGATATTTCATCTTGCAAAAGAATAATCCTGATAAGAAAAACGTTTTGGCAAGAGCACCCTCACTGTTGAACACACGATGGTTACTCTGGAAGAGGGAACAAGATCTAACTTGTTGAAATGGCTCTGCAAATGCAGAAGAAAAGCAGGTTTTACTGAACACTGGTTCTAGACACTTCTTGGACTACCTCTGACACAGCACCAGTGGGAGGAATGAAAATAGAAAAACCACCTTGTTCATGCCATTTATTTTTCCTCTTTCTCATTCCTGCTGGTTTTAAGTTGGGAAAGGATTCTCTGGGGGGTTCATAAGGCCATTTGTCTCTGAATAACGAGAACAACAGGCAGCTCAGTGAAAAGCCACACTGGGGGAAAAGAAATCCAAACCACAAGCCATCAAGGTGAGTTTGTATTTCCGTTCCTGGTTTTGCAAGGGATTAACTATTAATAAAGATTTAACTAATCTCTGCTTTGCCTGTACGGCTGAAATATTAATAATGGCCATGCATCTTGTAGATCTGCTGTATTTCCTCCATGGCAAGTCTGCAACAGTGAGTACAGCTCCAGGCTGTTTCTATATTTCTGAAACTCACATCGTTGTGCTTTTGTGACCCTTTTTCTCCAGTATCACTAAACAGAAAAAGGAAAAAGTGTTTTTTTCCACTCTCTTTTCAGACTGCTGTCACTCTCCATGCCCACCATATGTTATTTGCCTCCTCATTATCTCAGCCACAACAGTAAAAGTACAGAATGAAGCACAGATGAAAAGCCTGGAGCTATCTTAGAATGCCTGATGTCACAAGTATTACCTAACTAGCCAGCTTCCCTTTGCAATCAGATTTTGATATGATACCATGGCTGGAAATCTGTAAAGTGTTTTTAATTCTGACTTTACTTCCACCTCTGTCTCGTTTACATATTTTTGTCATCTCTAGAAGCTTTGGGTTTTATTTGCTTTACTTTGATTTCACAAATATTCATGTTTTAGGTTGCATGAATGTCTGAGGTTTCTAGAGCAGACTAAACCTTGGTTTTCAGGACAACCCACAACTTCTAGTGCTGCATTAAAAGCCTTTTAGCCACATCCCATAAAACATGCATCAGCATGGAAAAGTTTTATCGATAGCCTTTCTTTCTCTCCTGGTTAGGAGGTACCTCAAATTTCAGGACAACTTACTTCCTAGCCTAACAAAGTCTCCTAGTGCTATTAGCTCTAGCCCAGCTTCATCCCTGTGTCTCCTCAGTGTGGGAAGGAGGGCAGGGAAGATGGGCATCCATTACCTTCCTAACAACACCCAAGGAGCTGCAGGGACTTCAGTCACAGGTGTCTTGGAAACAGGCCAGCTACCATATGTGGAAGCCAAGTGAAATGCATATGGCAGTCTCGGTATTTTGAGCTGTTTTGATCTCATAATATGACACCAAAGAAAAAAAAGAAGAAAACAAACTACATCAGATTTGACCTTTTCCAGTTCTGGATAAAACATATTATCAAAGACGATTTTGGCTTTCATCTCTCTTCCATTAATATGTGCCTCCCTAGGAAATATTTTGTGAATCCCATTGGTTTCTGTGCAGCAAAAACAAATGTTAAAAGAAACCAATCTAAAGAAAACGGTTTGGCTTTTGGAGTGTTGGGCCTTTTGGTTATGTTTTTTTTTTCCTTTTTCTTTTTCTTTTTTTTTTTTTTTGATCTCCACTTTATTCTTTTGTCCAGAAATTACAAAATTGGTTCCCAACTTGGAACACAATTGTTTATGACAATAAATCAATTGACTTCAGTGCTGCAGTGCCATCCAAAATGACTTTGTAATCTGGAAAAAAATAATTGTTCTGAGGAGAAAGGGAGCAATGGACATTTCCCAGGCTTTTTTGACCTTCTGAACAAGAACTGGAGCTTGGCTAGTGGTTTAGATGCTAATCTATCTACCCAGTGTGTGGGTGTGCTCTGAGTCACAGCCAACATGTGCACTCACTTCTAAAACAGGGCTTCCTAAATATTTTTGTAAGGGTAGCTTTTGTTTAACTTTCATTTGGCAGAGTCCCACGTTGGGAACGGTCAAAAGCTCAGGAAGGACCATATGTTGCGTGTAAAGCTGCTAAGAACAACTTTGAAAGTTTTCAAATCTTTTTCTCTCAAACTGAAGAAAAAAAGCCTCACCCTTCCCCCTAACATGATTCAAGATATTGCTTTTTTCTCACCCACTTGCCAGAAAACCACATCTGTCAGACTTCAAGTGTGAAACAACTGTCTGTCCACAGTGAAGATAAACGTCTTTTTGTCTGGGTTTTCTATTTCTTCGGTTGTTGGGAGGTTTTTGTTTGTTTTGCTGTTTGGGTTTTTTAGTGTTTTGTTGGGATTTTTTTGTTTTGTGTGTTTGTTGTGTTTAATTTTTTAACCCATGCCCAGTTACCAAAACTCAAGGGGCATTCTGCTGAGGATGTTCCAGGCAACTGTAACCACGTAAGTCTGAGCAAACAGGATACAGTGGCCATATACAGGCAGCGGGTACCCTAGAGGTTTCTGCAAGGAGAAGTATTTTTTTGATATTGTTCTCCCTATTACATAACTGGGAACAGGGATAATGAACATGTTTCAGTCAAAGCATCACAGGTGTTACAAATTGCTTTCTCTCTTGGAGGCCCTGTTATTAACCCAGTTACTGCTGGTAATAATAGCTGCTGCTCTGCAAATAAGCCTGAAAAATGCACTGGGGCCAGATTCAATAAAGGGCTTAGGTGACTCAGCGTTAAGTTGATGTAATACCTTGTATTTAAGATCTCAGGCCTTTGAGCAGAGTCTGAATCCTGAGCAATAGATCTATGAAATGCACAAAGAGTGTTAGGTGCTTGCAATAACAACCCCAAGCAGCTTAGCATGTACCTGCTTAGACCCAGCCAATAAAGCTGTCTGGGTGGGGAGAGAAACCTTAAAACCCACCTGTCAGACCTGCAGGAAGATACTTGCATTTGGTTGGGATCTGCAAACTAGATCCCATCCAAAATACAACTTTTTGGG
>VZRQ01002919.1:674543-716588 GCA_013397975.1 Machaerirhynchus nigripectus | reverse complement strand
AAAAACCACTTTTTGGCGTCCCCCCCCCCCCCCCCTTTATTTATTTTCATTTTTCTTTCTTTTCTCCTTCCCTTCAGAGAACTGTGCAGGCCTTATGCTTTTTAAAGTTTCCTCTTTGCCACAGTTGCCACACAATCCTAGAAGACTCTGCTGCTAAAGCAGTGACCTGGGAATTGGATGTCCTAAGTTTGGTTCCCTGCTTTGGCTGCACAGTGTGAGTGGGAAGGGGGCTTCATTTCCTGCCCACCCTCGTCCCTCCCGAGCTGATGCCATTAGCAGCTCTAAAGTAGATCAGTGTGAGTGGGCTGGAGGGATGTGCTCCTCATCCTCCATCTGCAGCTGTGCAGGAAACATTTCAAGATACACTGGTCCATAAAGAGAAAGAGCATATTAGGCAACCAAGTCATGTTTCCTCACGCTCAGAACACTCACCTGGCACGAGGGCATCCAGGTTTCTGGCCCTTGTCTCTGCCTGGTTTTCTGTGTTTTAACCACCTGTGGTTGAATGTGAACGACAAGAAAAAGAAGTCCCAGCAGGGAAACTGAAGCTCAGGCCTGTCCAGCTCTGCATGGAGTGAGTAACCAGCACCAGGCTGGTGGCTGGTTGAAGTGGGACTGCCTTTTGCCAGAGTAGCCTGACATGGCTTTCCCTCAAGAGACTGAAAATATTTGAACATTCCCTATTCAAATAAGGAATGAATATCTCCAAGTCCTCTAAATTTAATACTCAGTCTACTATGTAGTGCTCAGGCAGAGCAGAGGAATTTTGCATTTTGGCAGCAAAAAGCAAGAGTCAGTGCACATAAGGTGAGAAATACATCCCTGAAAGCTGAGTATGATTAGAGTACACTTGTGGGACCAATTTTCCCTACAATAGTCTTAGTTAGGGATATGTACAAAGTGACCCTTGAATTACTCACTCAACTCCACTAAGACTGGGACATCTCACGATATGTACAGCCTCCAGATCTTGGTAAACTGAAGAGCAAATAGGCTTTTGAACTTAATCACCACCAGCTTTGTTGGGATTTTAGTCTTAAATGTCTCAGCTGGGTCAAGTCCCAGGTCAGAAAATCTGCTTTGTATTTGACTCCTCGCTCCTTTTAAATGAACAGCAAGGGATAGAGTCTCCTGCAGACTGCAGTGCTCCAAACTCTATCCCTCTGGAAGGAAACACCATGAAAAATTTTGTTCTCAGTTACCTCATTACAACTTTGGACAGCATAACAGGGCCAAAAATATGATAGCAGGATTGGTTTGTGAGGGTTTTCTTGTTTTGATTTGGTCTTTTGGTGATTTTTTTTGTTCTATTTTTGCCTTTTTTGTTTGTTTGTTTGGTGAGTTGTTTTGGGGTTTTTTGGAGGGTTTTTTTGTTTGTTCGGGGTTTTTTTTTGTTTTGTTTTGTTTTTGTTTTATTTTTCATAGGCAAGGTTATGCTATGGTACGGTGAGAAATACAAGTAGACCCCTCACTACCAACAGCTTTATGTGGCCAATGCAGCAGAACCCCTACCCCCTGGGAATCCAGTACAGCAGGAACCTCGCAGATGTGATAGAAAAAAATCTCAAGATAGTCAGAAACCTTCCCAGACCCAGGACTACCGTGGGCAGTAGATGTGTGTATGATGCCTTTGAGATGTGACACAAATGCTGAGCGATACTGCAGATGTATTCTGAGTCCATTTTAAACTTCCTTCTGCTGTTTTCTCCCTGAACATTGTTTCCCTTTCTTGCAAAGTTGGCCTAGGCCAGCCGCCCACTGTCCCTCAGAGCCTGTCTTCCTGCACGGGGAGCTGAATGCCTCCAGCTGCTGGTAGCCTTCCCACCCGCGTTACCACAGCAGCACGAACAGCAAAACATTAAACACAAGGATGCTGTGTGGGCAAAGTCCTTGCATCCTCCGGGCTCCTGAGCAGCCTTTATGCAGCTGCCAGGCCCCTGGAGGAGCCTGCAGAGTCTGGGTGTTTGCTCCATCTCCTTTTCCAGCTAAGCCTGGCATTTTTCTGGGACAGCTAAGATAACCTGTGCAAAATGAGTAGTCAGCACTGGTTACACCAACTTTATGCAGAGAAGCTTTTTAGTGGCCAGTCTACTTAAAAGGAACATAACTTAAACTGTTTCCCCAAATATACTTCTCTGTAACCTTTGACAGGTGCATATGTCCTTCTTATATATCTGCCTGGGCTCCACCCTTGCATTGCATAAGCCCTTCTTCCAAAGATAAGTCAACACAGAGGAGTTCACATGGAAGTATCTTTCAACGTGGGTCTGAGTGGAGAAGCATGTGAATAGCATGTATATTACTTTTGGCTTGTTTTCAGTTTATTTTTTCTTCCCTTGGACATATCTGATCTTCAGAGAAAGTCAGAAGTGATACAGACTTCATTTCCTGTTAGCTGACTACAGCTATAGATTGGGTTGACATACACTGATGTGTTAATTTGGCAAGATATCAAAAAATCAGAGCCAAAAAAGCTGACAGGCAGCACAGTTCCCTGGAAAACAGATTTCCTTAAATAAATCTTTTGTTTTGACAGTATGACAGCTTTGTTCAAGAACTGTATCTGGGTTGGAACAGTATATTTTGATTTCTCCAAGACATGCAATTCAACTGTGCATGACATTTTGATTTAAAATCTGCATTTACTGGAACTTACAGAGTGTGTGCTAGATGGAAGTTAATTCCCTGTTAGGTTTTAAAAAGGTAGCTGTTCATCAGGAGATAACTAGGGCTGTTTTTCTTGTGATCCACCTGAGACCAGCTCTTAGTCTGACATGATTTAATGTGTTAATCCACAATCCAAACAAGACAAAAGAAAAGAAGTCTTTACTGGCAAATTTGAGAAGTGATTAAAAAAGTGATATTGTTAACAGGGAATCAGCCTGCTTTGAGGATGATCATTCATTTAAAAGTCTAAGTCTAAAAGAATGCATTCTGACCTGATCAAACAAAAAATTTAGATTAGAAAATTTTAGAAAATGAAAATCAAAAGATGAGACTGAGAATGAGCAAGTCTCTGGGAAAACCATTTCAGATAAAGACTTTTTAAATTAAATACTCCTCCTAGGCAACCACCACGTTTTTGTCAAGACAGAGAGAGAACAGACATCTCCCACATGTTCTCATCAGCACACACATAATACCACAGTGCTGCTCTTAGACAGCAAGAATGAAATATATTAATTTTACAATGTTTTTGTCAAATCTGAAGTCTAAGTAAGCCATCCTAAAAGTGTGTTTGACATTTCAAAGCTGAAAAACAGTCATCAAAAACAAGCAAATGAACAAAAACATCCCAACTCTCACCCCAAACACAAATAATTTTCGGTTGAAATATCTTTGTTTGGTTTTAACCTAAAGGTGATTTGTTTGGTAATTTGGAATTACTGAAAAAAAAGAGTAGTTATTAACTGTGTGACAGAATATTAAAGTACAAGCACAAAAGTGTTGGGGTTTTTCTGAGGGTTTTTTGTTTGTTTGTTGGTGAGTTTTTGTTTGTCTTGGTTTTTTTATCTTTGGGGTTTTTTTGGGTTTTTTTTAAATAAAGGCTTAGACCAGTGTACTTTTGTCATAGACTCTTCTAGAGTGGAAAAAAAAATCTGTATTTGGGCCTTGGGAATGTACAAATATTACCTAAAGAAACAGACTAACAGAAGATATTCAGAATACATGAAAAAAATATGAAACCAGTCTTAAAATAAATAATAAAGCAATGGGAGAAGTGCAAAAACATAGTTTCTATTATTTTCCTTGAAAATTTGTATCTGCAAGCAGCTATTTAGGAATACCCAGGACTATGTCACATAGTTTAGAAGTCTGTTTATCCCTTTCTAGGAGCAACTGCACATTTGGTACACTTTTTGCTTTCTAAGAGGAGTAAAATCCATTGTAGTGGCTAATTTACTATTTTTTCCTTTGAAAGATCCCTCTGCCAAGAGAATTTCTAATGGCTTCAATGAAGTTTGCTCCAAATACCTGGTGAAATAGGGCTACAGACCACCAAAAGCCCCAGCTCATATTCACAAGAGAAGAGAAAGTATTCACCTGTAGACTGAATAACGTGGCACTACAGCACTAGGCCATCATGGCTCTTTAAATAAGTACAGTCAAATTTTTCAGTGTTGTGACCATCCTGATGTGTCTTGGAGGTCAAAAAAAAAAAAAAAGCCCAAACCACAAACATCTTAGTCTTTCCTCGAAAGACTTTTAGGGAGACAAATGGCATTAAGCAGAAGGCACATGGAAATGAGTCGTCACAGACAGCTCGACCTTTGATTCAGGTATAAAGTTTTGAGTTTCTTGCTAACTTCACACAGCAACAGGTAGCAAACCAACAGCTCCCAACAAGAAGGTGCAGACATCCAAAGATATACCATGCTTGTTTTGTTTAGCAGAAAACATTTCTTGAAAGATTTAGGTATTTATTTATAAGCTAAAATCTACAGTGGGTTGGCCTCTTGGATCAATCCAAAAATTGACTTAGTTTTGAGATGAAAAGCATCACCCACTGGGGCATAATTTGACCCTTTACAGCTAGAACGGACCCATTCAGTGCTCTGTTCGTCTTTTTAGTATGTCAGATACACACCCTACCTGTTCTGGGCAAGAGCTTCATACTGTAAATGCAGTGAGGCTGGTCCTCCACATAGTCCTTTCTCAAGCCCATGGGGCATCTCAGTTGGCTTCAGGGGGGTCACTGCTGATTCATGCCACCAGAAGGTGCAATTAGTGGACCCAGATCATCCATCCTGAGGTATTACATGGCTTCCTTCCTCCTGTGGATTTAGTTCCTTTGGGCTTGATTTGATTTCTCTGTGCAATTTTTTCAGCCCCTACTGTGCTGCATGTCACATTTCTGTGAATTTGACAGCCAGACTGAGACTGAGAAATCTCTCTCTCTCACACACACACGCAAATTCAATGACACAGAGTAAGAAGTTAAATTTCGTATACAAAACTGAGCAATTTGAGAGGTCCAGTGACCTTTTATATCTTCCATAAAAGGCAATTGGATGATTTTAACCCCCAATGATTCCCATTTTCTATTTAACATTAAAGTGAAAAACAGAAGGAAAAAACCCAACCACTTCCATGGCTGGGGTTACAGCAAAGCTAAAAATAAAGTATTGTCATCCTACTTTTAAAAAACCTTTAGTAGGACACTAGGCTGCAGAAAGGAAAGTATGGTTTGCTTGGGGTTTTTTTAATAGCACAGATATTTTAACTCCAGGTTTCATTTAAGCTCTGTTACAGTTAGATGGTTATGAGCTTCTAAGTCAGCTCAACAGGACACTGTGGTAAGGATGATTTTTATCTCTCTCTTGCCTTTTGCATATACAAAGTAGGGAGTAGGAAACAGGACAAAACTGAAAGCATCTTGCCACAGGTAAACTGCATCTTTGCTGACATCCCAATAACAAACACAAAGCCCTGTAAAAAATGACATTTTTACCAAGAGAACAAAGATAATCCTTCAATCTGGAGTAAGTTTTAAATAACCGCCTCATGAAGTTGCCAAAGCAAACTAGGCCATTCAAAAAGCAATATTTCTTGAGTTGAAAGGGAGAAGCATTTTTTTTTTGCACTGAATTTTGTTCTGGCAGCGCACTGAAGTGGCTTCAGGACATACCAGCTCCATTTCTACATTTGCTTAATATTTTGTTCAGACATGTCCAGTCCAGACTTAGTTACCCGACTTCACTGTAGTCAGCTACATTTCTACCTTTCTGCCATACTTGTCTTTGGCATGCTGGAAATCTGACTTAGTTTTTTGCTAGTCTTTTAAAACATTCCCAGGGATTTTAAAAGCCTTTATGTACAGACTTCATTTGGTTTGTTGCCAGTACTATCATTTCTGGTAATAAAAACAAAATTTCTGGTTTGCAAAGAAGTTCTGTGACAGTGCACTTTCAGGAAGGAGGGATGGATTTGGGTATATTCCCACTGTACCCTAATCTCAGCTGACATTTGGATAAAATATGAGGAAGAGTGCTAATGTCTTAGGAAAAAGAGGCATTGCATTGTTAAAAAAACCTAAACCACTGATTTTAATCACACCATGTCTTTCTTGAAAATGCTTTGTTTGCACTTCAGTTTGCTCCTTAAGTTACCAAATGAAAGCTCGTCGTTCACGTTCTCTACCACACGAGCAGCTCCACGCCACAGCACTTTGCAAATACGAACAGAAAGCCAAAGATTAAAGTAAGTTTCTTCAAGAAGCTTTTATATCAGAGTGGTGCATACAAGCATCCTTTCTTTTGCTTGCAAGAACACTAATCGTATTTCAATTGCATGCCTACAATATAAAGTTAATAGCTTCCTTATTTCCTTATTTTAGCATTTTCCCTCTACTCCCTCAGTCTTTTCAATTATACAACCTAGATAATTCCTTTCATTTCCTTCCTCCAGTGTCCTGTTTTCATTTCTTATACAAAATCAGATTTGGTCACTTACACTTTTCTTGAGGATAAGCACACGACAGCAGCATCTCCTGCTCCACCATGGTGCTGTGTTGCAGAGGTCAGTGGTCCCTTGAATAGTGCTTTAAGAAAATATTTTGGAAAGCTAAGCTCACTCATGCAGGCTTCTGATCTTCTCCAGTACTCTTGGCTTCTGTGTGCTGTCACATGTTATTCTCCCTCCTGAGAAACCTGTGAAACGGGTCTGGCAACACACAACTTGTGTGTCAGAAGAGTTTTAATTGATTCATTGCAACAGGTACCCACCCTCATTAAAAAAAAGCTGTTGAAAGGAGTAGTCTCTTAGCGCCTCATTTGAAATTACAGAACCTGCCCAATGTCACAGCTGGTGCACTTTAAAGGGAAACTACTTGCTGGGTTTGCGAATACACAGGAAATAATTTCAAATCAATCTTAACGTGCCAAATAAACCACAAATAGCGGTAGAGTTCGGATGCTTCTGTGCTGTGGGAGAGCAGGAATCCTTCTGCTGTGCAATGAGGTGGTGAGGGCTGCCTCTGCATCTCTCCAAGGCACGATGTCCTGTGGGACTCAGCAGCTCCACGTTGCTCTACAGAGGCTTCTGTCTCCATGATCAGCCACTCTGACAGCTACTGAAGGGGAAAAATTGTGTGGGCCTGATTTCTGAGGAATGCTTCCCCAGGAAGGTGAGGTTATTAGTGCCTCAGTGCTTGCAGGGAGGATTCCTCCATGCAGCAGCCATGGAGGTTGCTCTTCCTTTCAGCAGCTCCTGCCTACCCACCCAAGGTTCAGTGAGGAGACCCCAGCACTGCCAGCCCCTCTCAGCTCAGCTCAGTTACCATTTACCTGTTACCCCTGTGACCAAGAAGGATTGCAGGTGGACCCTGAGTCTGATCCTGTGTCAGCTTCACATCAGGGTGCATCTTGTAGTACTCTCACAGCAGTTCCCTACAGCTTTTACAAGCTGGTGATACCATCTCCAAGTGAGGCTGTGGTTAGCAAGGAAGCAAAAAGCAGGAGATGTGGGATTTATGCCTGACTGTCTCTAATTTGTCCTGTCACCTTGGGCAAATTGCTTTACCTCTTGGTGTTTCTGTTTCCCCATCTCTACCACGTGCATAATTATAGTTCACTTTCTTTGGGAAATGCTTTGAAATCCCTTTACAAAATGCAGCATGAAAGAGGAAGCTATCATTATTGTGCACTTGTAAAAGATCTGGCAGACAATAAACGCCAAGCATATGAGATTTTATGCACATAAAGTGTTTTGTTTTAAGAAGAACTTGACCTTACTGCACTAATGATTTTAAAAAAGAGATACTTCTACAGAATTTGGCAAAAGCTCAGATTCTGTTTTCACAGTGGAATGAAACAAAAATCTAAATCAATTCTCACTTCTAGGAACACTACGCCCTCCTGGAAATAGCAAGTCCACCAGAGGTTCCTCAGTGGAAAATGATATAATATGGCAATTTCCTGCTTTTCTCGCACCTAAGTTAATAAAATCTCTCATTTTACAGCCTGTGAGTACTCATATTATACTCAAAAGGTCTAAGTCCTTGCCCTCATTTTCTTTCTCTCTCTTTGAAAACTGAAACTCAACAAAGCTTACAAAGATTGGGTTTTTTTCGGATTATTCATATGCAGGTAGGATTGAAAAGATTGATGTAAAGTTCTATTTCCAGAGGCTGAATTCACTCGTATGGGAGCCTTGTACCTCTTTTAATAGTTAAGTGAACAAAATGAAAGAGGCACCCAGAGAAGTTGTGGATGCTTCATCCTTGTAAGTGTCCAAGGTCAGACTGGTCAGTACTTAAAGGAACCAGGTCTAGTGAAAAATTTGTCTGCCCACAGCAGAGGGCTTGGATTAAATGATTTTTAAAGGTCTCTTCCAACCCAAACCATTTTGTGGTCCTGTGCATGTGGTCCTGTGCACACTTCTGCAGTCTTGCTCATAGAGGAGCCTTCCTCAATGAGGAGAACTGTAAAGGGCACAGCAGGGAACTAATTTTTCCCTGGAGTATGGAGCAAATAATTTTTCACCTGCTCTGCTTGGGAAGACAGCAGTTGTCGAGCTCTGAGAAGAGCAGGAGGATCTGCTTTGGCTTTCCTGCCTGTGCTTCTACTGCCGTAATCCATGTGCTTTCACTGTGAGGCTGAGGCATCTCAAATGGTGGCAACATTCTTGAGATGATACACTGAGGACTCATATAAGCTTGAAAAGTAAAACAAATTTGCAAAAGCTTTCAGGAATTATATTGTTTGTGTGGTCTGTGAAGAAGTGAAGTTGCTGCTTTTTCCCTCTGCATCCTCTTTCTGTAGGACATTTCTCAATAGATATTTATTTATCCACTATCCTGCTTAGACTAAAATCTTTGACAAGGGTGATAGCCCAGAGATTAAGCTGGGCAACTGAACTGAAGATAAGTAGATGTGGAGAAATAGCTTTTTGTGAAGTGCCTCCCAACTGCACATTAATACTGACACATTCTGAAAGCTTACTTGAGTCTTGAAGCATAATTCTCTACATGACTTAACATGGCCAGCCAGCATTATTATAGACCAGGATAATAATGCACATAATAAATGCATAACCTACTTGCTTCTTACTCCATAATCCACTAACTTCAGAGTTGTGTTCTAGGATGTCCTGAGGTTACTTCACTGACAATTTATAGTATGAGGTGAATCACTTAGAGCTTCAAGCTCAGAAACTCTTGGAAGTGCATTTGCAGAAGAGTCTGTATTCATTTGTATTGTCTGAATACGTATAGTTGCAGTAGGTGACTTCTCAATAAACACTGTCTCAGATGAACCATATTATCAAACTCATATCGGGCATCAGATAAGCACAGTCTGATTTGAATTTCAATGGCAAGAACTGTTATAAAAAAAGAAAAGCTCTCTATAGAGAGTATAAAAATTGCACAAGCAATACTTTATTTTTTTTTTCTCTCTGTGTAATTCTGCCTGTGAATGGAACAGGCAGGGAATTAAAACTGTTCCCCAACCTTTGGAAATAAAAAGGCACAGTGTGACTTGATTCCAACTTTTTACAGCACAGAAGTGAAAACTATCATTTGAAGCTGTGCTGTTTGTTTGCGGTAACACTTGGATGAGCAAATGCATTTGATTAAACATCAAATCCTAAAAATCTGAAAACCTTCTAATAAGTAAAGTGAACCACTATTGTCAACTTTAGCCAAAACACCAGGAAGTCAAGTTTACATACAATAGCATTCTGTTGCAATCATGAAATGAAGAGTATGAAGTGGTATTGGCCATGTATGTCTTTGGACAGACTCCAAACACTCAAAGTGATGCATACATTTGTACATCAGTTACTGCAAAGAGTGCTCAAATGACAAACATCCCATAATTGTGGTCCTCGATCTCCCAAGAAGCTCCTATCTATAATTATAATCATTGTCTGGAAAAAAACAAACAAACACACAGTGCAGGCTTACAGTAAATGGGCAATTGATGCTTGTCTCCACTTCTGTCACTGAAGTGACAAAATAACCAAGTCATGCTCTCATCTACTTCCTTATAGTGCTACATTTTCCCTCACCTCAAGATCTTGCTGTAACCTACAATTATGTGTCATTAACTTTCCATGGAACTGACCAAAGGTTGTTCAGTTCAAGGCTGCTTTGGGAATATGCCAAAATTCTGAGGGTGGACCCTAACTGGCATTCAATGGAACAGGTTTAAGCAATTGTTTCTTTAAACAGCACAGATTTTCCACTACAGGTAATAACTCTGTTATCCAGTGCTATGTGAAAATCAAGTCCTGGATACACTGGTGCAGAGGGGCATGTTATGGTGTCATCCAGAACATTTGGGTAATCTTTGCCTTTCTGTTCTGACTGAAGAACCTTAAAATGATTAACTCAGTAGAATAGTGTTTGTTTGAAAAAGGCTTTCAGGTATTGCTGCACAGGTTACAGGACTGGGGCAAGGGGAGGAAAGGGAGCCAAAGGTCTCCTTGGAAGGGACAAAGCTCATTTGGTGAGAAACTGTGCTGAAACTGCTGCCTTGCCCTGGAAGCAGTGAGCCGAGAGGTTATGAAACACAGGGATGCCAAGCATGACATCAGGGGAGCACACATCCATAGCAGCTGCGTGCAGGTGGGAGGCACAGCACATGCTGGGCCTGGAGCGCGCTGTGTGTAGAAGGCTTTAGGAAGCGTTACCTTGTTCCATCTGTGTGTTCAGAGGAGAGGCTGTACTGAGTTCCAGACACCTGTGGTGTAGATCCCTGTGTGTGAGGTGGTCAGCCCAGGCTGCCTCCACGGTCATGGAGAGAAGCAGGCACACTGAGGGCATAAGTCGTGTGAGCTGTTCCAGACATGTCCTTTAGGAGGAGGTGAGCCATGCCCAAGTTCCCTGTGTGCACTGATTCCGTTGTCTGTAAAGGGGACTCACCCACGACCAGCTCTGAGGTGAACTTCTACGTTTTCTAAGATGAATTCTGCTCTCCAGATGCTGCACAAAACCAAAGAGGTTGCATTTGTTCTTCTAACTGCACTTTCTATTTATTTTCTCAGACAAGAGGATGAAGAGTTTCCACTAAGCTGTGCCCTGCAGACACCAGGATGGCCCTGGGACCATGAAAGCAAGAGGAACCACAAAGCAATACACAGCAATAGCAGTGCTGAACGTGTCTCTGCCTAGGAGTAAAATTAGGGGACCTGTGTAGATGACCTGAAATTTATCCTAAAACAAGATTTTCTGAACATGATATTAAACTGTTGAAATTTTTTTCGTTAGGTTTTATTCTTTGGTTGGTTGTTTTTTTAATTTAAATGAAACAGCAACTCAACATTTTGATTTCTCAAGATCACAAACCAAATGCCATGACAAACTTTTGGACAAAATCTAGTTCAAGCATCCACTGGCAGGGTAATTTCTGTGTGATATGTATCTGCTGTCAGATACAAAGCAGATTTCTGAAGAGCAAAGAGTGGTAAGATAATTTGGTACACTGGCTACTTCATCTGGAGTAATTTCAAGGAATGCAGCTTTAAATACCAGCCCATTCAACACTACTATCAAAGTTTTTCCTCCTAAACTTCAAGTTTCTTTAGATAAATGAGCAAATCCTACCAGACTGAAAGGACCACTGGAATGAAGTCAGCCTGCTAAGCTGCTGCAGAAACCTGAAGGGCTCCAGGGACAAAAGGTTGGGAGGAAGTGATGTGCTTTCCCACTCTCTGTAAGGGTGATGCAATGTGTTGTTATCCAGCACTACTTTTATTTTTTTCCCTAGCTTCAGCTCAAGGGATCAACAAACACACCTGAAGGCAGAAGAGATGTGTTTAAACAAAGGACATGTGAACAGATTCAAACCTCAGACTTAAAACAGGCAAACAAAAAGACTGCATAAGGTAAAAGGAGGCAGCTGTAGTAATTGTAAGGGCAAAACCATGCAGAATAATGAATCCAGCAATAAACTGCTGCCAGCACACACAGATTTCCAGTTAAGTCTGTGGGCTGTTCCACTGCCAAGTCCTGCCTGTTGAGGGGGGCACAATCAGGTAGAACATTTTTTTAAGGATTAAGTTCTCCTTCCAGCCTGTCTTCTCTCCATATTTGGTTATGCTGTGGTGTGAGTGTTTGGCTGACTGGCTGGTGAGCCAAGAGGGCTGATGCCTGCCTTTGCTTCTGCTGTACACTCCCACTTGCAGCAGTTCCCCTCACGGCCCCACTGACTGGCTTCTTCACTTGCAGAATTGGAATGCTCAGGTCTGTAGCTGTTTGTTTTGCCAGTAGTGAATCATACTACTCCGGTATGGATGCAGTAAAGTCAGATGGAAACTGTGAAAGCTCCATGTTAAAGTCAAAATGTCATACTCCGGAGGTAAAGATTGTTCTTGCTGAAAAAAGTAGGGAGAGGTAGATATTCATGTATCAGCCCTGGAATTCTTTATAATGACAAATAAGGGCAATACATAATAAGTTCTCTTTTAATGCTCTTACATTAAACAGAAAAGGAAGGACTTTATTTGTTGTTTCCTTTCAAAATATTGGTAGAGAGCAAGGTGTCCACCACTGGTTGTTCTTGGACCCTTTTTCACAGTTAAACTCTGTGGATCACCCTAAAACAAAGGAGTCAAAAAGCCCAATTAACGTAACTCAGAAAGGGAGGATAGCTGGAGAAAAGAAGGCATAGATAGACCCCTTGGTTATGGAAATCCTCAGTTGGGCACCCCCCTCAGAGCCCATTTGTAGCTGCTCCCATCTCTTAGAGAATCTGAGTGTACATCAGGGACAAGAATCCTCCTTGAGAAGTATGGGGGTAGGTGAAAGCAAAGCTGGCTAAACCCCCTGTAAGGCACATGCTCCTGCTTATAATTTAAAGTGTTTGTCTGGAATTTAATATATTTTTCAACTACAATTAGCATAAACTGACACTTCCTCTCCATTAGTGCTGAAACTTATTTTTGTCATGAACGAAAAAACCATAGAGGTATAATAACAAGAGGAAGAGGATAGTCTTGCCTATTAGTCAGTGCATGTAGCCAGGTTCTTTTAGAAAACAGTAATTAAGCATAAATAGATTAGATCATAGAATCAGAGTTGGAAGGCACCCACAAGGATCATTGAAGTCCAACTCCTGGCCCTGCATAGGACATCCTCAAGAGTCACACCATGTGCCTGAGAGCCTTGTCCAAACACTTCTTGTACTCTGTCAGGCTTGGTGCTGTGACCACTCCCCTGGGGAGCTTGTTCCAGTGCCCAACCATCCACTGGGTGAAAAACCTTTTTCTAATATCCAACCTAAACCTCTCCAGCTTCAGACCATTCCCTCAGGTTCTCCCACTGGTCACCACAGAGAAGAGATCAGTGCCTGCCCCTCCTCTTCCCCTCACAAGGAAGTTGTAACTGCACTGAGGTCTCCCCTCAGTCTCCTCCAGGCTGAACAGGCCAAGTGACCTCAGCTGCTTCTCATCTGGCTTCCCCTCAAGGCCCTTCACCATCTTTGTTGCCCTCCTTTGGATGCTTTCCAACAGTTTAATGTCTTTCTTGTATTGTGGCACCCAAAATTTCCCCCAGCACTCGAGGTGAGGCCACCCCAGTGCAGAGCAGAGGGGGACAATCCCCTCCCTTGCCCGGCTGTTGATGCTGTGCCTGATGCCCTCCAGGACAGGGTTGGCCCTCCTGGCTGCCAGGGCACTGCTGACTCATGGTCAACTTTCCCTCAACCAGGACCCCCAGATCCCTTTCCATGGCGCTTCTCTCCAGCATCTCGTTTCCCAGTTTGTATGTTTGGCTATGCCATTCTGGGTGCAGAATCCAGCACTTGTCTTTGTTGAACTGCACATGGTTGGTGAATAATTCCAATCTTTACTGGAAATGATAGGGAGGAGCTAGAGGACACACTGAGGGTATTAAATGTACAGGAGATTCCTAGTATGATTTTGTATGTCAGCTGAAAGAGTGGATTATTCCAAGGGGAGGGGAAAAATGCAACCACATATATTCATTTAAAAAAATCATAAAACTGATCATTTAAGGGTGTAAGAGGTTGCTCAGAGTTAGCTGGAGGGTTTAATTACCCTGAATTTCTTGGATGAGTAAGCTTCTTGACTTCTTTTCAATGTGCTGACCAGAGGACATATGTAAGCTTCACTGTATTTAGTAAATACCTTAGGGTAGACGAATTCCAGGTGACATCCACATGGTTTCATGCAGCAAAACGGTGACATGTCATCACCATCAAGTTATCATCACACAAATTGTCAACATGGCCATGTTATTCACTACTGAGTGTGACACCTTAATGACATGGAGTGACATTTTGCGCCTTTTCTGCGCCTTTTCTGCACCTATAGTCTCAGAAGTGTGGCTCCTTCCTCACCTAGTTTTAAATCCCATAGTTTCTTTTGTTTTGACACACAAGCATGACTCTTGCACACACACTGCAAAGCAAGCAGTCCTTATTACCTATATCTCCAAATTTTACGAAAGCCTAACGCGGAAGGAGCTGGGCACCAAAGGATCCTGAACAGCAAAAAGGCCCTGCAGAGGCAATCCAAATCTGGGCAATCTCTGACTAAAGCTTTAACACTTCTACATTATTTGTGCCACGTTCAACAGTTGAAGTGAATTTGAAGCTCCGGATGCTTTAAGCTTTCTGCTTAAGGAAGGAGCTAGAAATACTCCTGTACAATTCTCTCTGGGCTAGGGAGCCAGATGTGTCCATGAAGGCCAGCAAAGAAAATGTCTCCCAGTCAGTCAGCAGGACAATGGGACACCCTCTATTTAACCATCTCGCTAAGAACTGTGCAAGCTCTGGGTGCAGACCACCAGTCAGGTAAGTGCTCAGTTAGATATTTGTTATCCTTAGATGAAAGGAAGTGACATATTTGGGACACATTAGCTTAGAGAACAACAGCAAGAAACTGTTTTTAACATTGCATAGGACCGGTATTTCAAGAATATGAGTTCAGAGGTATGCTTGTTGAATTTTATCAGTCTCCACTTATGTTCTTTACATATAGATGATGCTTTATCTTCACATAAGGCTTCAGATTTCTCACATCTATGTGTGATATGCTCCATGCCTTAGCACTTTGAAATACCATATCCACTGATGTCTTTGCAGCTATGCATAGACATACAATTTTAAGAATTCTTTTATATTTTCAAAAGCTCTGTGCACTAGGGGATCACATCTAGCTTATTACCCACTCAGCTGCTGATTTCTTTGGTATCTGTGCTTTGCTTGCTGGGGATCAGGAGAGTCAACCAAAGATATAAATGAAAAAGCACAGTCTAGGCTTAACTTTGTTTTCTTCATTCAGGTAGCTTAGATGTAAAAGTTAAACATGTTGTACAGTAGATGAGGTTGTTGGGCAAAGTAAACATGAGTGTTTAAAAGCCAATATTTTAATGCTTGATCTGACATTAACTTCCAAAAGGTGAAATACTTATTCACGTAGCTATTCAATTTAACTTCACTAACAAAATAATTTCGATTCAGTTTCTTTCAATTATCATGATGATTTTATGGTAACATCTGAAGGAAACAAAAAAAGTTAAAGCTCTATTTTTTACACTACTTTATGTCTATATACACTTCTAATATTATGCTACAGCTTACCAAAAAGCTAATCCCTTTGTGACTTATGAAAGGAGGTCTGTGATAAAAAGGCAGCATGTACCTTTCAGTGTTTCTGCTGTTAACTGCCCTGATCTTACGAATCTACACAGATGCTATGACTAAAAATCTTACTGTCCTTTATGGAGGTGTTTCCTTACTCTTTCTTTGACAGCTCTCAATGCCTATTTCTTACACTGACAATGCTGATTTTCTGTTACTTGTGGCTTTTTTATTATTTGGGGGTTTATTATTTTTTAGTTATTGTATTTCTTAAATAATTTGTGGCTTGCAGTCTGATCTTTTTTGATATGCACCCTTAGGACCAGGTACAGTTTGTAATTGAGTGAGTGTGAAAAAAAGAAGTGAAATGATGGTCCACTGGTAACTGAGTAAATAAAGGAGATGAGGTAATTAACTGGAAACTGATCCTAATCTTATTTAGCATATATTTCATACCTTGAGAAAAGGACTCTTTTTCTGTGCTTGCTGTTAGATGTAAATATCAGTGATCTCTGCAGTCCAAGTGCTGTGTAGCGAAGGCCTTGGAAAGAAATGTGAGCTGCCACTGGGTGTTGTGCATTTCTGCTTTGCATTTCAGGCAAGATATCCTGTTTAGTGATTTATATCAAAGTAATCTTTATTCCATTAAGTGTAATTAGAGTGATACAAAACCAGATATAAAAATAATAGGTAACACAGCTGATACCCCCTCTCCGAGCAAAGATCCACTAACCAAAAATCCCAAATCTTTTGTAGGATTTTTTGGATGCCTTATTTCATCAGTCAGTGTTATCTCAGCATATAATGTCTTTCAACAGCTAGTGATGTAAGCAGATGGGATTTCTTGCTGTGAGTCAGCTTCATATTCATGCACTTGCACTTCATTAGCATTTTAGTCCAGGTGGGGAGGGAAGTGACTCCCCCAGTTCCTGTACTCAGCTTTGGCCTAAGAGAGCACCAATTGGATCAAACTCCAGCCAAAATAAAAGCATTCAGTCTGTGGAGTAAAACAATCCCTGTGGCAGGGATTCTGGGCATGTTCTGCAGAGCCCCTCCTCCTGCTCTGCACTGATTGCTGATGCAGGCATGGCCTCAGAGTGCTCAGCGTTGCTACTTCGGTGAAACGTTAGTGGGTGTTTTGATGATCAAAATACATCACCTCTGACAGTATATTTTTCTTTAAAACAAAAGGTCTTGGGGAGAACAGACCATATTAATGGAGGGAGGGGTTGGCAGGATAATTGAAACAATTCAGTACTGTGAAACTGACTGGGGTGTGGAGGTTGAGGGCTTTTTGATTGACTTGGTTCCAATTTCCTACAGGATTTTAGCTTTTTCTATATATTAAGCCAAGAAGTAAGGTAGTTTAACTTTATCAAAAGCATATTTTAAAGTTATTATTCTATTTCCAAATGAGAATATATTACCTCAAAATAAAAAAAAAAAAACCAAAAAACAACCAAAACAACAAAACAACCAATCAACTAATGAACAAAAACGATTTATCATCTAAATCCATGTAAAAACTTCCACAATTTTGAAACACCAGAGTTTCTTACAGGACTAGATTTCATTTTCAAGGAAGCTCTTTTCTTAAACTATTTCTGAACTGGCACAACTATACCAGATAAGGCCAAGCACATTTTTCAGAACAAAACCATATACTCCAATTCCTTTCAATAGTTGCTGCCACCTTGCAACCCCTCCATCTGCTGTAAGCTGTTATTTCCCAGGAAAAAGCAGCAGGAAATTAACTTGTCCATCCAGATTTGTGGTAAATGCCCAAGGAGCCTCACCTTTGCTCCCATTAGCTTGTTCTCCTGCAAAAAAACTCTACAGTGCTCTGCATCCATGAAGTTTTGTGCATTTGCAAAGAGTCAAAAGAAAACAAATTTCTTTCTAGTGGTGCCCCTTCCAAGGATGCACGTTTCTGAGCAGGCAGAACAGCAAATATTCCCTTTCTTTCCTCACCTAATGCTCTGCCACCACCCACAACATTTGGACTCCTGTCAAGGTCAAAAATGACAGTTGTTTCTCTTCTCAGCCTGAAAGATGTGAAATTAAAAACATTAACATGTAGGTGTGTGAATCTTGGAGAGCATGGAGCTCACCTGCCCTGCCAAGGCAGTGGAAAGGTTTATAGTTTCTAATTTATTTGGGTTGCACCACCTTTAATGTGGTAAAAATTATATTGCTTTTTAAAATCCTGCTACTGCTGTTCCCAGACAGGAATAAGTAGATGCTACAATGCTTTTTTTTTTTAGGATAGTCACATAGCAGCATGCACAAGCAGTTTAGCACTTGTACAACAGTTGATCAGTTACCATGGTACAAAACCTCTGTGCAAGGTTTTGGACATCCTGGTAGAGCATCTCGGGTCAGGAATGGGCTTTGCATGTGACCCCAGTCATGGCCATTTGTCTGCAGGCATTCTGGTTTTATTGGGCAGTCTTACCTCAGTTTCTGCACAACTTCTCCCTCTTGCCTCCCAGCAGGCAGGTTAACATCTCCAGTAACACAAAGCCCTCCTGTGATTTCAGCTGGGGCACTGAGAAAGAGAGGGATCCCCGTGAGGAAGCAAGGACCAGAGCGGGGGAAAGATGCTCAGGATTAGGGCAGTGGTGCTCAGCTGAAATGGTGCAGGCAAAGGCAACCCAAGAGAAACCAGAGAATGTTTTTTGCCATCGTGCCATAAGCGATGACAGCTGAGGCTTGATAGCATGAATACATGAGAGGTGGTGGGATGATTTGAGGCCATAGAGGGTCTGACTCAGCCTTCTAGGCAGCAGGGCTGGAAGTGCTGGGGCTGACCTGCTGTGGCCATTGGGGTAACCCAAAGGCAATAACCTCATTTGAGTAATTCCAAGGTTTTCAACAGTTTCTTAATCTGTGGGTAGCCACCCTGCTGCGTCACGCTTTATAGGGAGAGAGGCATCTTCTCGAGGAATGGCCTGCTTCCTTTTCTCCTGGCTCAGTTTCAGAAGCTCCTTTTCCTGCCTTTTCTGGGGCATGGAGATAAAAAAGAATTATATATGTATATATATGTTTAAAGTTGCTGTTTCTACTGGAGAGAAAGGAGAAGGTTGATATAATAGCAAAAATTAAAGAACTTCCTGAAGGTCATATTAAGATATGTTTCCTCACACCAGCTTCAATTAGTGAATGGACTCTCTGACTGCTTTGGAATTCTGCCCATGTCTAAGAGCTTTCTCTTAACCCTTGACTAGTTTTCAAAAATCAAATTGCAAACAAAAAAAAATCAGTCTGCCAACATTATGAGCAAACATGTTCTAACTCTTGCTAAAGAGCAGCCAATCACAGTGTCCTGTGACTCAGTGATTCACAAACTGGTCTAATTTTCCTGTGAAAACCAAGAAGAAACTTTTAAATTGCTTGTACACAAATGCTTTTTGATCAGCTCAGCTCTATTTTTGGAATGAGCTCTCATGAACCCATTGGCAGTCAGTCCTTCTCATATTTATATTTTTCATTCTCTCTGAATTTAGGGGAAATAGTGTCATTTATAAATTGGCTTATTATAGCTTTGTGTTGAGCTCATATGGGGAGCACACTGCTCTAAATTAGATTCCTTCATTATTTTAAATTGTAGCCCTAACAGAGGAGCTAAATACACAATTATATACTCATAATAACATGACTCAGGCCAAAGGGCAGTGGGGAGGTGTAAGATGCTGAGTAAGCCAACTGGTCAAGCAACAACAGAAGTCCTTTGCACAGCCAGCCATTTTCCCCAGGGTGTCCTTGAAACCCAAAGAGCACTGTTTACATTAGAAAACCACCTCACAGAGGAAGCCCAGGCTGGGTTATGAGCACTGGCTAGCCTTACATGGGCCTTCGCCCTCCCTTCACAGCTCTGTTGATACCTGGCAGCCCTGGCTTGGCTCTGAATGTTGGACTGGCCTTCAGATGCCAGCTCCTGTCCATAATGCCCACCTATCCCTGTGTACAGGGAAATACCTGACTGTGACAGTGCTTTACTGATGGATCCCCATCACACTATTATGTTGGGTCTCTGGGACTTTGGGTTAAAATTTATGATGTTTTTAATGAGATCTGGGACGTTTCCGCTCTGGGGGGCTGGAAGCTGAGCGCAAGCAGACAAAAGCACTTGGTACTTACTCGGCACCCTGAAGGATAGGTCCTGCTTGGAAAAGTCTCGTGAACTGAGAGTTAATCATTCACAGAAAAAGAGGGAAGATAGCAACAAGATGTAGGTCATGCTCTGGAAGAGCAGATTAGGGATGGATCATTTGCAAATGCCATCCGGCTGGCAGCCAGTCTCGCCCTCCTGGTAATGAAATACATTCAGCATTTGCTATCAGGATGAACACAGTTTAAGATTATGTATAGGCTGGACTTGCAAAGCACGACTTTTCCAAAGGCACAGAATTTTTTAGCTTGTCTTCCTCACATATTTAGAAGTATGATACACAGCCATCCACACGTACTGTAGTGCAGGGTAGGGTAAGATGTCCATCACATTTGTTATTGAGATAGGTAACAAAATTCTTTATTCCAAAGCTCCATTTCATCAGCATTATGAGACATTTCTGATTTGTGGGGAGTCTCATAAGATACCTATACACATGCATTTATGGAATGTCCTTAAAATACACCTCATCAAAAATGTTGGTGATGAACCCAACCCATGAAGTACTGCAAACCTCCACACTGATGCACATTTAATGAGGGACACAGCAGAACATGAGCTCAGATTTAACTCTGCTGTGCCTTAACTGCTTCTCAGTTACAGCAATGCAAGGGAGATTAAAACAGGAGTCCAAATTGTAGCAAGCTAATTGCCCACTGGAAGAGGAAGAAGGGGATTGCAACTTGCCCTCCTAATTTGTTCCTCCTTCTTCCTATCAGGCTGGACAACTCCTCTATGCGAGTGTTTCTGCACCCCACAGAAGGATAATGCAGCCTCCATGCGCTGAGCTGCTTGTGAGACATCCTGTTCTCTGGGTCTGCTCTAGCCCCAGGGCATAGCCTGAAGCAGAGGATGTAGCAGTGTGTTTAATTTGCATGACCTACTCCTTTGCAACTAGAAAACCAGGCCAAAATTAATTTCCTCGGGGTCTTTCCATTGATTCTTACTTGAAGGTGCTGTAAAAATACAGTACAAGATATATAAATATTCAAGCACCACTCACAGATTCACTCTCGTATAGTGTGAAGAAGAGAGGAAATAAAAGTGCCTAAAAAGTCAGGGCATGGATGTTTACATGTGTATTCAGAGTATCAGTATTAAAAAAAATAGGAAGGAAGAGGAGAGCTTAAGCTTGAGTAAAGCTCAGCTGCAATACACAGTAACCACATACTATTTCACACACAAATCTATGAGGAAATATATCCTCTCCTCAATAATAGCAGCTGGCAACATTGTCAGAGGCCACTGTTTCCTTCACAGCTTCTTCTACCTAAGAGTCTGTAACATCACCATTTTTCTCAGCACTTACACACGCTTATCTGATAAAGATTTCCCAGCGTTTATCTGGATGCTTTGGAACATTCTGACCTGGAACGAGAAGGCTCTGCACTACCTGTCAGCCAGGGGCATTTTTTTTAAGCGGGGTGAGAGGGATGCGTGCTGTTGTGAGAGGGAAAGCAGGCAGCTCGGGAGTTGGTTATTCCTGCCTGCCAGGAGGTGAGACCAAGGCCGTCTTGCGCAAGAGCGCGTCGCAGGGACCTGCGGGAGGCTCGCTCTCACGCCGGGGAGAAGGGGGTAGCGCCTCGCCTGTCAGCCACGCTCAGCTGCCGAGAGCCAGAGGGCAGGGATTCCCACCACCCCGAGTCGCTTCAAAGGGATATGATAAATATATGCAAAGGCTGGGAAATCAGATGCAATAGGGAAAGGGAAGGCTGATTATCTGTGGACCTTCTAGAAGGCTGCGCTGTGCCGTTGCCTCAGGGAGGAAGAAATAGGCTCCTCCTCGGGACACCATGTGCACTGGGTCATGCTTGCTGTGTCCTTGCTTCTAAGCAGAGCCAGTTAGCCCTTTTTTTGGTCTCCTTTAGCAGTAATATCGGGGTAAAGTCAAGAGAAAAGAAAGTCTGTTGGCTCAGCTCAGGGCCGATTATTTATCAGAGCTTTCTTGTCAGTTTAGGGGGAAATAATAGTTGTGGCCAATACAAGAATTCAATCATGCTTATGAATAGTCGGGGCCAAGATTTTGTTGCCATGCATTTTATGCACTGGCAAGGAAGGACATGGCACATTCTCCTGTTCATTATCAGTTAAAACTCTGATTCAGTAAAAGATGAAAGAATTACTTTAATCCACTTCCCCTGCTATTTTGGAGGACAGTTGATGTCTGATCACAAAGTGCTCAGAGGTGCGTGGTGACCCTAAGCAGAGCAAATGGAAAAAACAGGTCTCTTGGTGCCCTGACTGGAATAGTTATGCAAGAACCAGGCACAAACCACTTCATTATCTAGGGCAGGCACCATCCCCAGGGAAGGGAAAGGCAGGGATCTCGAGGCGAGAAGGAGAGGTGTTGGCAAGGACTGGAGCGTGCAGTGCAACGTGGCAGCAGAAGGCCACGACCAAAGAGGCTTCTCATCAGGGAGGAGAGATGAGTAACTCTCTCCAGCTGACTCGGCTGAGGTGTGACCAAACAGCAAAACTGCACAGAGGTCTGGGTACCCCTCTTCTAGAAAGCAAAGCCTGCTTTCTAATTTCTGTCAAATCCCTGACCAGAGCGAGTTTAAGTGATGCCAGCAATGTTTTCTGGGCTGGAAGACTGACTCTTCCAAGCTGGGAAAACCAACTTGAAGAATATTAAGAGAGCTCAGGTAAGCTACAGGCAATTTATGTGACTAGATTATTTGAAGGGTGGAGGTGAAAAAGGGAGACGAATCATCTAAGGCAGAGCAAGCACTATGGCCAGATCATTATGTATTTTTACAGCACTTAAAGAGTGGTCAGACATTTTATAGAACAAATAAAAATCCATAGCCTGAGACCCTCATGCTCTAGTCAGAGGCATAACAGGATGCACGACTGAAAGAGTGAAAGGCAAGAAAATGGAGATTGAGGGATATAATAACAAGCATGAAACTAAAACTAAGACAGGGCAAACTTAAATTGAAATTAAAATTCAAATAGATTATTATGGCCATTGCAAAATCATCCAAGAAAACAGATTAAATATTCCATTTATCACACCTGAGCAAAGTGTCATGTATAATATCACCTGCAAAATGTATGAAATGACTTCTCCCTGGAGAAATTCACAAACTGTTTCACACAGGAGAAGGAACAGAGATGGGGTCTCAGCAAGGGGAATGCAGAAGCAATGCAAACAGCAGAGCACTGGACACAAGCATTGGTCTCGATGGACATTGTCTCATTTGTCCACAGAAAATGCAGAACAACCACTGTCATATAAAGACCCATGACACCAGTGATAGATCACTCAGTTGGGGTTTTCATAAACGCCAAGAGTGTTTTTGGAAGCTCGCTCTGTTGTGTCAAGCATAAGGGCTGGGCCTGTATCCTGATTTCCAAAGAGATATGGGCTTGATTCTTTGTCAGCTTGCTTCTCAGTAAATCATCTAATCCCATGAAGCCTGTAATACAATTCTATGTCCCAACACTACCATCACACTTACTTTATAGCTGTTCAAAAGAAAACCTAGGATGCAAAATAGATGTTCTTTGGTGACATTTTTCTCCAACATTGAAATATTGCATGCACACGAGTATTTTACAGGAATCTTATGCCAGGAAGTCCACTGGTGTAATTGCTAATTACACAAGACCTAGATTGGGATCAGCTCTCAGGTCAATTTTATTGATTTCCTCATTCAGTTTCTGATTTCTTACACTCATTCCTCACTGACTTAGCAGCAGTGAAAGTAATGATCAGTGTTAATGCCTAGAAAAGTTGGAGCAGAGACAAAGAGACTTCCCTCACATTCAGCACAGCAAAACTCCTCTGGGAGTAAACTGGTCAACATCTTCATCACCAGGTGAAGTGGCAATGTTGGCAAAATATGCCATCTTTCAAAAATATTTTCATTGTTCTACTTTACAAACCATATTCCACAAGTAAACACATTTCTCAAGAAATTGGTGCATCATTCACAATTTTGTTTCCCTACAGAAACTTCTTTGGGACTCTAGGAGCTGATATTCCAGAAGTGACAGAATGGTCCGAGTAGCGTTGAAAGTTTTTTCCAGTGTGGCTGAGCCTGAACATACTCACTTTTGAGCAGATAAGATAAATAGAACAGATAAAGCTTGCCATCTAGAGGAACTGTACAGAAATCCACTTTTCTTTCTACTGAATCTGCTCCTGCAGTTACTCACGTGAGGCTGAGCAGACCAACAAGTGCAAGTGACACATTTTAGTATTGCTCATAACTCGCCAGCCACCAAAGAGATCAGAACAAGATGACAGGGAGACTTGCCTTCAATTTGTTTCTTTGGCCATCCAATTTCTCCCTCCTTTGCACCCGATATAAAGATCCCTGCTCCATCTTGCTCCCACAACTCTTCCATGGTGATATGCCCTTCCTACTGCTTTCTGTGTAATAATCAGAAGGGACAGCAGAGGGGACAATCCCTGCCCTAACATTTTGGTGACGTGGAGTCTGGAGAACAGGCAAGGAAAATGCCTCAAGGGACTGAAATATCAGTCCAGGACATCATTCCCTACTCACCACAGAAAGACAGTCTTTAGACCATGAAGAAGATCACAGGGACAGCAAAGGATCCAGGCCACAAGCTGGCCTGAAAAAGGCGAGTTTATAAAGCAAGGGTAGGATGGTACAGCTGCATCCTGCTAAAACCTCAGAGGTACATTGCAGTCCCTGGGTAGGAGATGCCTCTTGGTGGGAGTCGCAGAGCAGCCATGCATGACTTGCTTGCTAAAGTTGATGGGATTTCCAACCCTGGATGTGGATTGGAGTGGAAGGAAGGTAGCCATGGTGGGCAGGCATGAATGCATCCCTGCAGCAAGGCCAAGGAAAATCAGGTCTCCTGCTCCTGTGGTGAAAGCAAGCTGCCCTGGCTGCGTGCAATCCAGTCAAGGCTGCTGTGCCTCTCACCCTGGCCAAACACACAAAATGACTCCCAGCTACTTTCTCTTGCATAAGAGTGTGTTATGTAAGCACCAGCCATGGTGCAATTATTTGTCTGGATGCAGCACTGGGCACAAGGTCAGTGACACTGTTTGTTAAATTGCCTCAATTTCAGACCTTAGCTTCTGCCTCGAGTGCAGATGCTTTGAAGAGATTATGAGAGGAGTGAGTACCACTTTTATTTCACTGGATAGAAAGTAATACACCCTTCCAGTTTCAGGCATAGCAAAAACAGTAAACAGAGCTTCACATGAATTTCCAATACATTTGGTAGGGAGAACTTAATATAATTAAGCAAATGGCCCTGTCCTGCTTCTTTTGAAATCAAAAGGAATTGTGCAGTTTACAGAAATTAAAAATAGAAAAATGTTCACGGTGCTTTTGCCTCTTCACAGTCACACTGGTATCAGAAGAGTCACGTTGATGGGAGTCAGTGAGATGCTGCCAACTTACACTGGGGCGGACACAACTGATCATGAGCTGTCATCCCTCAGGCTAATTATGAACTCATCACTTCAAGGATTCTTCTGAGTTCACTTTTAGGGATCAGTGTGGTTAATCGTCCAAACCTAATTTTTAGCCTTGCAATGACATACCTCAGTACCTATGTTTAACTTCTGAATTACCACTCCTTTGGGCTGGGAAACTGATTACAATTAGATGAGTCGTCCCCAGATCAGTGCTGGCCTCATATTTCACCTACCCTGCTGTACCCTATTGTTTAATCATACCTCACGCCTCTTAATGAGTCTCATTTATCTTTCTCTCAAGTTTCAAACTATTTCCTGCTTTACTGACTTTAGTGATGAAAGCAACAGAAACACTGCTAATTGATGCCTTTCAGGTGACACTAGCCCTTGCAAGAGCATCAATCAGTGGTAGTAAACATCTGTCTGACAAGAATTTTCCTTTTTATTTTCCACTTTGGAAATTTTAAGAATAGCTAAAGCTCTGCTGATAAAGGGTGAGCAATACACAGCCTTCATCTGAGAAATTACAAGCACAGGGAGCATGGTAACAGAAGTCTCAGATCTCTGATGGTGTGGTGCTGATTATAAGATCTCGTTAAGCAGTCCGACAAAACCCTTTCATCAAGGGCTGCCCTTTGCACATTAAGTTACGTGAGCATAAGCCTGTGAACACAGTGTCCATAGTAATCTGTGTGTACATCTGGGTCAGACTATATCAGCCCAGGGACAACAAGAGTCTCCAAGTTCAGCTGTTAGTTGAAAAATAATCACCTTGGTCTTTGGCCCACATCAGTTACCTGGCAGAAAGTAAAACTCGGGAAGAAAAGCAGCGGAACTGACCGACAGGTGTCCAGGCTTGTGCAGAAGCAGACAGACTGGTCTTTAATCAAACTAGTTATTGCTGCTTTCTGTGCCAGATGGAGAATGATCCTGGTTGTCACACAGAGAGAGCTGTGTGTTTTCAAGAGCAATTGTCCCTAGGCTCAGGCCTTGAGGGCACTGATATGCCACAATTGTCCTGGGCAGTCTCCCAGGAGCACCCTCTACCCCTGCTCAGCCTGAGACCTGTCTCAGCTCCATCTGGGCGCCCCGTTCAGCACTCCCCCATGCTGCAACAGGCTGGGGCTGAAGAATTCTGGAATTAGGGACCCTTTTTGATCCCTTTGTCACCTGCCAGGTGTTGTGCTGGTTTATTTGGTGCTGGCCTAGGGCTGAGGGAAATATTTGACAACCTCTCAAGGACTCATTTCCCTCTGTTTTGCTGCTTTTCTCTAATACACCAGGGTGATGTTCATCCTTGAGATCAATTGCACATCACTGCAAATATTGAATTTTTGGGAATCTTCCAAGTGATGTGCTGGAAAAGCCCAACTTTGTGCAACTCCTCTGTAGTTCAGCTAGATAACATGCATATGAGGATATCCCATCAAAGGGAAGAAGAGGCCATAAAAGCAAGAAATGTTGACTGACTCACTAACAACCTCTGCCTGGTAATAAAAGATTTGGCTGCAAGGATTTTCCGATCACAAACCTCAGCTGCTGTGTTTGCAATATTAGCCTAATACAACAGAAAAAAAAAAAAGGGAACAAAAAAATTGGGAATTATTTTGATAATCTTACACCCTACTGATTCTGGTTCTTCATCACCTTGGAATTCACGCAGGTTATTCATCACCTAAGCACGGGGATTTCAGAACAATACTCGAGGGAGGGTTCTCTGCTCCCATGAGATTATGGTTTTTATCCATGTGTTGCGCTGGGACAAATAAGCATGCCAGGTGTCAGGGAAAGAAAAACGAGGCTGCTCAGCAGTTCAGCCCTTATTTCGTTCCTGTGATTGCCTGAAAATCTCTTTGACCTATTCTGCCTGATTCACACATTTTGCACTGTACATGCTAAAGAGAGAAGCACAAAGTTGTGAACAGCTGTCAACTTCCTCTCTCCTGCTGGCAGTGAAACAGCTGATTAACTGCTTTCAGTTGTGGTTCATTTAGTAAATTAGGTAGGGGTACATCTTTGTCCAAAGTTTCAGAAGTACTTGGGCTGCACGGATATTTGATTGTTGCAGTGTTCAATCAACCCAATTTTTATTGAGTGTTCAGCTCATACTTATAGAAAATCAAATTTGTCTAGTATCCAAAACTGGGCATACAGAAATGGAACTGCCTCAGTTGCACAGCAACTTTCTGAATATTGTGGAGATCCATTTAGAACATATTGAGGGAAGCAAATATTATTACTGTCAACCTTAGAGAGGAAATGAGAGTTTACTCAACAGAGATGAGTTTAGTTCTCTCCTGACTTCACTTAGACCAAGATTTCAACCACATTCCAGTTTTGCAAAGAATGTGCTAAACACTCCCTCTCTCCCTATCCTTGAAAATAAACCCCCAAACTTTTCCTTGATTTAGTCAAAAAGAGAATCAGCCAGTAAGTCAATGCTGATAAACTGTGGACTCAGTGTAAGGTTTCATTTAAAACTAAATTCAGAGCCAGTCTCCAATGAGCAAAAATGGATGTATCACAGCCAGGTCCCTAAACTGTTAATAATGTAACTTTTTGGACCCAGCTTGCCAGGGAAATGGTGCCTGCATGAACTGTGTGGCTTTTTGCACTCATTCACCAAAAGGGCAAAATGGGAGAATGCTGTCCAGCCCTGTAGGTCAGGCGGTGATTTTTTGAGTTCTCTGGTTTAAATCCTCCAGCATTCAGCACAGCATATTTGAATTCATGCATCATACTTCTCACTGGAGAGGAAGGTTTGAGGATTGCAGCCCGTGATGTATGAGGAGAAGCTGAGGGAGTGGGTTTCTTCAGCCTAGAGAAGAGAAAGCAAAGGGCAGGGTGTACGGTTACCTACGGGCCGGGGGTAGAGACAAGACCAGTCTTCACAAAGATGCGCAGTGAAAGGGTAAGAACCAACAGCCAGAAGCTGAATTTCAGTCTAAAGAAGGACTTTTTCCTCAGAGGATGGAGAAGCACAGGAAGAGGTTGCCCAGAAGCATTGTCGGAGATACTCAGAACTCAACTGGATACAACCCTGAGAGACCTATCTAGCCCTGAAGTTTGAAGCAGTGTTTTGAACTATAAGGGACCTTCAGAAGTCCCTTCAAACACACTTACCCTGACACTGACAGCTCGATTACCAAGAGTCTAACAAGAAATTAATGAATGCTAGTAGCACTCAAAATTTCACATGAATGAATTCACTTAAAGCCCATCATACAAATTTATAAAAATTTATTAAGTTGCTGTAGCACTGCAATATTTTGGCTGATTAGATGAGAAACAACTGACTTACAATGAAAAAGGAATCACATTGAAATACACAGATTTCTAATCTCATGGTGTTTTCATCCAGCTTTAATTTTAGACAGAAATGAGAAATAGCTGAAAGATGGAGGGGAGAGCTCACTTTTAAGGCAGCATTTCCCCATTCTCAAGTCCCTTCATGAATCTGTAGCTGCATTTCCAGATGGATTACTGGGCTCATGACTCCTATTGCCCCAAGGGCATCAAGGGTCTTGTTCTACTTACAGCCTCTTAAGAGGCTTCATCTCCTCTGCCATTCTTGTTCACACATCCTCTTCCTGTCAGCTGCAGTTATTTCCTCCACGGAAAATCCAGGTTAAGAAAGGCTGAGTATATGTCACAATAATGCCAGCATCAAGAGGTCAAAAATCATGATGTTTCTGAACCAGTAAGTCTTGCTATAGCTAGAAAGTTTTCCAGCTTTTTATTGCAGTATTAAGGTCAGAAACTTCCTCTTTCTAGGAAAGAGTGCATCTCTTCATGAGGCCTTCCCTTACGATTTTAAGGTTTACTTTGTCATGTAACTACATTGATTAGCAGCTTTATCTCCATGCCCATATCCAGCATGAATATATTTGTCAAGAATAAGAAGATAACATCACTATTTCAGTGATTTCTGTCCATGATCTGGTATTTAGGGAGCTGTAATAACAAGAACTGGTAAGATGAACTTTGATTTGGGTGTTCAAAAACCAAGAAATTTCTTTTATTTATATTAATGCATTCTAGAAGGCTTAGATACTTTTATTTAGTTCCATTATTCACTTTTATACTTACTTTCATACTCTTTTGTAACTTAAACTTTTTCCTACAGAGGAAGCTGTAGAAAGTCAAAGTAAGCCATTTTCATTAAAAAAAAAATCCATTATTTTGCTCTGTTCTGGCAATTTCTATCTGATACCACTTTGCCTCTCAGTCTCTACCTGTTCCTTCTGGCATAAAGCTTATCACCAGAGACTTCAGAAAAAGAAGAACACAAAGTAAATATCCTAATTTGGGCAGTTTCTGAGGGAGAGGTGTGTATATATTAAGGGATCTCTCTTCCAGCAAGCATTCCTCTCTAGCCGTAACGTGATGCCTGGCTGTATGCTTGTCCTCCTAAGTGCTGAATCACTCCCAGTTTTCTTCTCTTTGACAAGTGTCATGGCCATTTTTCCAACTGGCTGGTTGTGTAATATCACCACTCAGCTGACTTGTAGCCTCTCAATTCAGAAAGCTGTGTCTTGTTTAGGCGTTTTCAAAGCTCAACTCCTCTTACTAAATGGAAAGTATGATTTAAACAAATATTCTGCCCATCAATATTTTGGGGCTGATAGATGAAATTAGAAGAAATACAACACAGGTTATAATGACCCTCCCAATCCAAACATTATTCTTGGTAGCAGAATATTGATATAAGTGCGGATAAATATGCTAATTGCAATACTTGACATTCTCACTTAAATCACATATAGCTTCTTAAATACATGACTGATGGTTTGTATTGTCTTTGCACTTAACAAAAAGGGCTGGTAGGAATCCACTTACATTTTCCCAATGTTTCATGCAGGTCCCTGCTCCACACAGCTCTCACACTTGCTTGACTGATTTAACCAATTGTTTCAGATTACCCACTCAACGAAACCTCAGATCTTCTCTTCCTCAACATAGTCTTCACTTTGCACATAAATAGCTCCAAATTACAATGCTGTGCCAGGGGGAAAAGCAAGGGAGACTAAACGAATATCAAGTGGCTCCATGATACCAGTAGGAGACATAAAAGAGTGTAAGAATTTGACAAAGTCCTTCCCTCAGAAAAAACCATGCACAACTAGCTAATGAAAAGTCCTCTGAGGCTGGTAAGCTAAATTAGCAATGACTGTTGGCTTTTAATTGTTCTGAAAGTCTCTGGCCACAATATACAATTCCTGTGCTACAGCACACGGCAGCAGTGGCAGCATTCAGTGTCCCTGGGTCACTGTGATATCTCTCCCTCTCTGTCTCTGTCTCTCTCTCACTGTCTTCTTTTCTGACTGACCAGACATTTCTGAGGAACACTGTAGCTTTTTTCAAAGTACTGGCTGACAGATAAAGCAACTCAGACAAGAACCTTCTATTTTCAAGTGTATTAAATCATTACATCGAGCTTTGGATAGCAAGCCAAACACAGAAAACTTACATTTTTACAATCATAGAGCCATTTAGGCTGGAAAACACCCTTAAGATCATCGAGACCAACAGTTAACCCAGCACAGCCCAGTCCACCACTAAACCACGTCCCTCAGCACCACATCTGCGTGTCTTTTAAATACCTCCAGGGATTGTGACTCAGACACTTCCCTGGACAGCCGATTCCAATTCTTGACAACCCTTTCCATGAAGAAATTGTTCCTAATATCCAACATAAAAGTCCTGTGACACAACTTGAGACCGTTTCTTCTTATTCCTTAAAGCAGGATAAAAACAAACATTTGACACAAGAAAAATTTAATTTAATTTCAGTATTAAAGGGTTTCCTGGGAGATGATACTTTGACAGAAAATACAAAGGCTGCCAGGATAAGTAATAATTGAAAGCATTTGGCTAAACCAGTGAAATTACAAATATTTAATACATGACTCATGGGAATTACATCCATGAATGATGGATACTGCAGAGGCTCTTCTCCATTTGTAGAATGGGTTCAGCAGTGCAGGACCTTGTCTAGTCTTCTTCTTTTCTGTAGCTTCTGGAAATAATAACTTACAAACTTTTCAACAGATTCATCTGATTCATCTATCATAAGTACCAGGAAACAACAGACTTGATATTAGATCACTGCTGGCCTTTCTTACACAGCCTCATGGAAAACATAGCTCTTTCAGAAATCAAAAGCTGATTTCACTTCTGGACTGAGGAACTGTCTCTGCATTAACAATCCTGGCCAAAGTACTTTAATCCAAATGAGACCCTAACTTCTGAAAACCAGCAAAAAGCATAGAAGGGGCTCAAATATGGAATATACTGGTTTTCTAGGAGAAGCTGATGTTGAGTTCCAGATTTGAAGTGTGTTGACACGTTTTGGTTTCAAGTTTGGAATAGGTTAGCTCACAGAAGAAATTTGGTTTAACATAGAAATGCACCTAATTATAGGCAATGCATGAGACATGCAAGGGAAGAGGCTCTACATTTGATATTGGTGTCATTTCAAATTTGCCATGAAACTGCTGTACTAAATCAAATTTCCTGATTTCTCACATTTTTTCTTAGTTGGTGGGTATTTAAGAAACCCCTCAGCAATTTTAAATGGCAAATGCTACAACAAGCATTTTTTTTTTTTGTTTGTCCCCTTTCCCCATTCTGCTTTTGCAATGGGCTGTTCCCCAACAGCACAATTCTTGAATATCACCCTTACAGAAAAAATTCACAGCACCAGCAGAAAAATTATTAACATTTTCTGTAACACATATTTCTGGGATTATTAGGGAGGTTTCTGATGTACTCTGCCCACGGCAGTGATGCTCAAAGATGCCCCATCCCAAACTTCACTAACATCTCTCCCTGTTCATAGTCCTAAGTCACTTCCCTCCTCATGCAGGAAATCTGCCTATTTCCTTTTCTACCCACAACCAGCACCACACTGAGTAACCAGCAAAGCAAGCTGGTTGGCATGAAAGGGAGGGAAGAGAAGTCTCTTAAATGGTGCCTTGCTTCAGAGGCACCTCTCTGTTAATGGCTTGTTCTGAGTTCACAGAATGTGATTGATGGGCCTGAGGATACCTCTGTCCTTTATTTTCTGGGAAAAAGCTCACAAACTGGGTGATGAAAGCATGTGCATCACAACTTTCTCTTACCCTCTGACTGTAGGAAATGCCACTTTTCTTTCTCTGCCACATTTTTTCCTGTTCACTCTGGCCTTGCCACTGGCACACCTACCAAGTCAGAATCCTGGGTACATTTTGATTTCATCTTTTAATGACTCAAACTCATATTTCCCCTAATGGCCTGTTCCAAAACACACTTGGGAGGTTCTTTTCTACTCTTGCCGAAGTTCCACCTTGTTCTTAAACACTGGTGGCCAGAAGAAGGAGACAAGGCTGCCTTTGCAAACCCACAGTCTCACAGTGCCTAGCAGAGAGGAGCACTCTGCTTTCTCCTCCTCTCTCTGGGGGGCTGTGCCTATGTTTTCCCCAAGCAGCTGCCTCATGACAGCTGCATAATAGAGAGACAGGGATGTACCCACATTTCACCTCCATGGGAGTGCCCTGCCTGTTGGGCTACAGAGTCCTGCTCTGCTTCCCCTCCCACACTCAGTGAATCAAAAAATGCATGAACAAGTATCTCAAAGTCACGTGTGGATACTGCCTCACTGTGCTCGTGTCTGTCTCTTGCTGGCCCTGTGAGTCACAGATCATTTCCAGGTAAACCTCATGAGAAGGGAGGGACAAGCCTTTCCTGAGATTCCTTCGCACACCAAATCCTGTTTAGTCTCCCCTACTGAGTGACGGGTTGGACAGTGGGGAAAAACAGTGTTGGATCTCTCCAGGCAAAGGAGAGGGAAATAAACCATCTCTTCTCTTGCCATTTCACCCGTGGTGAAACAGAGATAAACAGGGATAACAAAGATCTTCAACAGGACTGACTGTACCTATTTTAAAGGAAACCACAGATTACGAGTTCATGTTGTGCAGGGCCTGGGTGTGCAGCTGACTGGCACGTGGCTACGCAGACAGAGGGAACACCTCACCTGTGAAACCCCGCAGCGATGAGACATCCCTTCAGTCCTGAGCCACATACTCATCCAGGAGCCCAGCAATGCCTCCAAGCAGAATTGAGCACCTCATGAGCTCCAAGGTCAGGAATGCAACCATCACCAGCGGACACATCAAACACAATATGTTTTATTGGTTTAATTTCCAAGAAAGTTAAAAACCAGATGGAAGAAGACTTGCATAGCATAATCTCTACAATTTATGAAGAATAATCACATCTTTTATGCAGTCATTCATTTTGATATGGTGTAATTTTGACAGAAACATGACCTAAAATTTTTACCATACCTTGAAGGACACCATTGGAAAGTATATAAATCATAAACTGTATCTTAAATAACTTAGTCATATCAGAAAATGCAGAGCTCAGAAACTTCTAAAATTGTTGATTTATGTTTTGTGATTTCAGCCTCCTGGCTATTATTAGAGCTTGTAATAATCACCATTTGTACCTTGAGATTTGAGAAGGAGCTAAGTTGCCCAGAGAATGGAATGTGTCTGAATAATTCATTGCAAGTAAATAAGGATTTGGTTTTCAAATATGCAGAGGACTTTCCACATACAGCATTCTAGAAATACTGTATTAAGTATATTTATTATCCATATAAGACAAACACGTATCTGCAATTATTCCAAAGATTTAATTTTTCAGTAATTGGAGTATTTAGATCAAAGAGCCTGCATTCATATGAAATGGTCTTATTTTCTATATACTTGGAAGGCTAAGAAATAAATCCTTACAGATCATATACTCTTTCTATATAGTGTTACAAAGTGTTTATGCCCCTTTTGAGTCTGCAGTCCTTGGGGTTAGAGTATGTTAAATTTCTTCTTCCTTCGAATTATTTTTTCACATTATGGGAGGGATGTTCTTTCTACAAACTTATGGTGCATGCCATTTAAAAGCAACTCTTCATACTTAAAGATTTTCCACAGAGTTTTGACACTGGGAAGAATTTGTCTTCATTGATGGAAAGACATATCAATACTGGCAGGAACACTCCACTTACTAGAAGGGAAATATTATCCTTTGTTGAGCTGAAAGATTCCTTATGTATCTTCCATCAATCTGAAGCGTTGTGACATTTCCTATCACTGTAGCACAAGGATGTTCCTTCTGGGAAATGCACAGACTATACTAATGAGTATGTTCATACATCAGAGAAATACTTTCTTTTCCCCCTGTAAAATGGCAAAATTATTCTTGATCCAATATTACTAAGGCACAGCAGAGAGAATGGGTAATTGACTGTAAATAATAGGTCAAAATGACCAAGCATGACATTTTTAAAGTTCAAATCCTCTCATCTGTAGTTATCATACATTGCATTATAGATAGTCACAAACAGTATTTGTCAAGCCACTGTGTACCAAAGTGACTTATTTTGTACTAAATGCAATAACGAGTGAAACAGAGCTAGTTGAGGTTGCTTTCAATTTCCTTTTCTAACTTCTGTGCCATTTTAAACAAATGACACAGTGGTGAGGTGAAGAGGACAGAGCAGAGCACCAGAGATCACCTGAAGGTCAGCATACAACAGGTCTCTTCATATTAAATCTGCCAGAGCTGTGCTGGCTTTCTACCCAACAAAGCAATGTTCTGCATAACAGAAAGGCAAAGAGTGAAGCAGTTAAGAGATTTAGATACCAGGAAACTGCTTTTCAAGGTTCCAAAAAGCCTGCTCATTACAACCTCAGATAATTGACTATTAGAGAGATAAAGCCCCTGCTTTTCAAAGCAGACATCAAGGAGCAGACCTTGGGCTCTGAAGTGGAAGGTTCAACTCTCAAAACTGATTCTCAGTTTACATACATATGGAAAACCTCTCTTTCCATGTATTTTATGGCAGATTGTAAGAAACAGATAATGTTTCTTCTCATTTCCATTACAAAGCTCTGCTGAGAGACTGTTCCAGCTGAAGTGAGTAAAACCAGTTCTTCAAAAGAACAAAAGAAAAAAGAAAATATTATACATTAGGGAAAAAAAAGGAAAAAAAAGGAAAGAGAGAAAGAAGAAAGAGCATTTTTGAATTCTGATTTGTGCACTGGATGATGAGCTTCCTTATTCCCATTCTATGCTGCTCTGTGGTAGTCGCTCCCCTTTCTGTTTGACCAAATCTTTCACAAAGCTGCCTGCCTCTCTCCAGGGATATGCTCAAACAACTCAAGGATTGCTTCAGCCAGAAGCACTTTCACACAGCTGGAGCCAAAACTGCCCCAAGGAAGATCTAAATCATACTGGATGAGAGTCTTGATGGTGGTTTTAGTGGGGTAAAAATTTCACTTCCCAGGTGGAAATAGAGCAGCCAATCCAGAATTTCTTCTTCCAGAAGGACTTCCTGGAAGCATGAAATCATCCCATAGCTACTTGGACACATGTTGAGGGTCATAAAACACCTGGCCTCAAGGTATTCAATCTTGATTTACATAGACTTTCCATGGGGAATTGTTTTTTGTTGGTTTTTTTTTGCTCAGTGGCTTCCTTTTTTTTTTTTTTTTTTTGTAATTTTCACAATAATTGATATTTCAGACTAAGTCTTAGGTTTCAGACATTTGGTCTCAGAAATCAGAAAGCATGAGTCTTGTTTAGGAGCTTCCAACAGCCTTTTAAGGGCATTATGAAATGAACAAAGAGTAAGAAAAAAGAATGTTTTGACCTGTTCATGGTGGAGAAGCATCCAAACTTTCAAGGATTCCCTTAAGTGGCCATTAGAGATTGCTGAGGATAAAAAAAGTTTATATAGGAAATGACTGTATTACTTGAAAAATCTCTAATTAGAAGTAATGTGTCAGCAACCACAAATATCTAAGGGAACAAGAGTGTGGAACTCAGAATCATGGAATGGTTTGGGTTGGAAGGGACCTTAAAGATCATTTAGCTCCAGCTCCCCTTCCATAGGCAGGGACACCATCACATAAAACATCCCAGGGAATATATTGCATAAAATAAAGAGGATGGAAAAGTAAAAAATGGAAGAGAAAGAAGTTGAGAACAAATGGATGGAATTCTTTCACAGGGAATGCGTTTTGCAAATGGCATCCTGAATCTCCATTATCTTTGTGCCTCGGTGGCATCCTCACACACCACTTCTGAAGGGGAAGACTGAGATTTCCCAGTAATTCCCTCTTTTCCACTGCTTTTTGACTGTCTACACATCACCTTCAGTTTCCTTTTGAAAAGCTGAATGCACTGCTACTCTCATGCCACTCTCCCATCTTCTCTCCCCACTCACATTGTTTCTAAAATATGTCTTGCATCCTCTCTCCTAATTGGGGTTTTGACATAGCAGCAGAAGGAAGTAGTGTATTATTGTGCTTACTTTCCTTCACTGAGATGTGGCTTTCTGACAACAAAGTTGGGCTTGTTTTGGGAGTCATCCACCAGTAAAACTTGATCAAACCTGTTGCATCCTGAAGCAATTGTGCAAAATAGAGTTATGGCTGCTGCAACCTAATCACAAGCAAAAACATGTAGGTGAGCTGTAATTATCAACAGTTTTGCCATCTGATAACATTTACAGCAAACAGAAAATTACCAGAAGCAAATGAGCGGAAGCTGTTTCCTTTTTTTTTAGTAACTGACTTTTCCCTGTAGTTGCATAAAAATTTCATCTCCACCAAAGAATCTATCCTGAACATTTTTCTTCACTGGATGTCGGAGGCTGAATTTCTGTATTCTCCTTCAGCACTGGAAGCACTTGAGACCCAATTGATAAAACGTCTGAAAAGGATGAGCGCAAGGGCTGGTTCATCAGGTATATGCCAAAGTTTGTCTGAAAAAAAGCAAAATATTTATTGAGATGCAACGCATGTTAGGGTAATCAAATCTATAGAGGATCTCACAACCCAGATATGTTTAGAAGAACAATATTGCTTTAAGAGTAAGGAGGTATGTACTATGTCCATGTAATCAAGAACATTCTTAACTCATTAGTTATAACAGACTGGTAAACAAAAGCTAACGCCATGCTATTCAAGAAAAATAGCTTAAGTAAGTGGATAAATAACACTATATTTCATCATGAGGTCCTTGGGTTCATATATGTAATTCACACTCCCTCACAATCTTGTTATTTAATGACTGCTCTGGCTCCTTGACAAATACAGTTCATGCATTGTCACCAACAAAGGCTCTGCAGCATGGGAACACTGGCGTGTTCCAACAGCGAGGAAGTCTTGCATCTTCGACCATGAATTATTCGCTTTGCTAACACAACTTTATTCTGTCTCACCTCTGTGAATTTCCCCTCATTTGTTTTTATGAATATTTTAGCATGCGTTACAGAAAATCTTCAGAAAGTTTGTTTTATTATTGTTTCCACTTGTTAAGTGTCATTATCTGTGAGTCCATCTTGCATAAATATTAGAAATACTTAGAATATGTCTTTGTGATACTGAGTAATTAAGAAAAGAAGAATGGAATATCCACTTTGCCCACTGACCGTGCAACCCTCACAGGCACCAAAAACCCGATGTGAGTGTCTGCATTCTTATGTGAGGTCTCGATCTCTTGAATGTTACAGTTGTGGAATGTTACATCGGGAAATGTCAGAGCAAGAGACTGGTGTGGTTTTGTGGTTTTGTTTTCCAGCAGTGGAGAAGTTAGATATGCAAGAAAAAGACTTGTCATCTCATGACAATATTTTCCAATGAATTAGATAATAGTTAATCAAAAAATATGTAAAGTAGGAAAAAAAGGAACGCTGAAGACCATGTTAAATTGATAACTGATTTTTAGACTTCAGAAAATCTTTGCTCTTTATACTGAGGACCTTGGAAACCCAATACTAATCTTCTTGTCTCTTTTTGCAGGTTTAAAAAAAAAGTATTTTGCTTTTGTAGACTACAGCCAAAACGTACAGGCCATTCTAAAGCATAAAGTAAATAAATAAGCAAATGAAATTACTTGAAAACAAAATTCTATTATCCTTCTCTATTTCCTGATTACATTTACTGCCATTGTTCAGATCAATGAGCCTGAAACAGACTGAATTACATTTACAGCAGGTTTAAAAAATAGTGAGTAAAAGGAATTGCAATAAATAAAAAAAAAATAGTGTTAGGTGAATTTAAGGCAGAGTATTTCACAGCCTAAATATGAAGGCAGTATTTTTTCTCCTATTCTTGCCCTGTATAATTAAATAAAGATGCAGTAATGAGGTAACACAGAACAGCTTTAAGTCTTTGAAGAATCTGTGAGAAGTAAGACTGAGACCTACTCCCAAATAAAAGATGCTGTAAAGCAGAGATCTATCAAAAAATGGCCTCAGACTCTGCATTTGGGTCTTTCTGTTTAATTTATAATCCTAAACATCACTGAGAGAAATGGGCCCTAGGCTTAGGTATTTTTGGCTACCTCTGCTATTCCCTCATCTCACTGGCACATCACATGTAGAGGCCATGAGCTGGACCTGTCAGGCCTATCCTATTGCTGGCACTTTCTGGGTACCAGTGGCTAAAATGGTGTCAGCGCTGGGTGGACACAGGCTATATCCTTATGGTCAGTGTTCACTATTTAATGTTGAGGAACGACTGCAGCATCCTAAGATCCCAACCCTCTAGCACAGTGACTGTGTTGGATCAGCCATGATGCCAAAATGGTGTTAGTAACTGTTTCATTTAAAATATTAAAGTACGTAGTCTTATTTTTCCATTTTTGCTTTTCTCTCATTTACTGACAAGTTTCTCTATTGGCATAAATTATGTATTTTTCAGCCTTGTGGGCAATAACCTGGATTCACCTCCTATACCCTAGTGCAAAAATGACTGTTGCCATGATTTCATTTTTTAAAAATCAGGCAATTATTTAAAAAGTTGTAAAATTAATATTAGTTCATGATACACTGCATTTCAAACAGGAAGGAATTTTATAACTCATCCGTGTAAATGAGCTTATTTGATGCTTGAGAAGTTTTTATTAATATTTGCTGTATTGTCATCCTGATTTATCTTAAAATTAGACTAAAATAAATCTGGGAAGACTGGTCACTCTGAAGAACTTAATTTATCAATTTTTGTTATTGCAAATTATTTAGCAGGAAATTTTTTTATAATTGCACCTTAAAACATTTAGAATTATTTAAGAAAATGCATGTCTGAATACATCTTGTATTCAGGAGTTCTCAAATACTCTTTTAATACTGCTCCTTAGTATTTTCCTTCTCTGGCCTTCTAAAGTCTCAGTGTTTTTTTCAGTGAGTAATGCCTAAGGAGTTTCCAAGGTGATGATACACTGATGCTACACATATTTTAGTACTAATGCCTGTTTGGAATTGCCGACCTCTTTTTTTTTTGGTGAATGTTCTTAAAACCAAAATTTAGCCTGTGATTGTCAGAAGTGGATTTAACATCTTTTAAGTAAATTTTCCTGTTTTTTCAATAATTACAAACAATGACTCAGCAAGTACTGATAATAGCAATCACACACACACCCCTGCCAAGCAACCACAAAAGCTGCATCTGCCACTTCAGCTCTGTTTCCAGAGAAAGATAAAATGTAGAAATCAGCCCTTCTCACATTTCTGATGAAAAATGAGGCTTTCAGATGCAGAGATTACAGCCTGCAGAGTTATTACAGTGAACTGCATAATCTCTGTGCTGCTGCTGCTACCTTTTCCTGACTTCAAGGGCATTTTATTCTGTATAGAATCTTCCCGGAACACACCAAGAATTGGGCAGGGAGTGCAGGACTGTGAGCTCCGTGGCTTTATCTGACAGTAGAGACTCTTTCCACTACTGTAAAATGTTACAGGGACAAAAAATTTAAAGCTTCTTGATTAGGAAAAAGCAGACCACTTCACTGCTGGGAGAAATAGAGAAAACATACATATTTTTGCCAACAGTGAATCATATGATAGTCATCACACTCACTTACAGGAGGAGCTATGAAATGTTGTCATTCTTGCATGTTGTTTCAAGTTCATTTACTGGATCAAGTAATATGCTCTGCTCAGAAATTCATTGGCAGAGAAATAGCCTGTGTGCACTATTCCCTTTTGCAAGATAGAAACCTGAGGGGATACATCTGACTGAGGCCTGAGGTGAGATGCCTTCGAGCTACAGATCCTGAAGAATCAGTTAACACAGACTAGAACTTGGTAGGGAAATACCCTGCTAGAATGTGTAACAAGCACATAAATCTTACTGCATGCTAATACTTAGCTTTGGATGGATGAGTTCTGGATTTTGCCCCCAGATGTAGCTCTCAGCTGCCATCTCCTAGCAGATAAATTTACCTGTCCAGGTGTGATCATTTATTCATACGATAACATAACCTCCCTTGCATCCAAAGATTTGGGAGATGCAATTATTAAAACTGATTTCTTTTTTTAAATATAAGAATGTTTTATTAGCTTTAGATTTACCAAAACTTAAAGCCTTACAAAATAAGAGAGTGGAAGTAATCACTTTTGACATGCTGATTTTTTGTATTGGAAAAAGGGAAATTTTTAAGTTGGTGGCAATAAAACCACATATTGTTCCATTGAAAATATTTGGACTGTAAAATGTTTTCTTAAGAACTGATATTCCTTTGCTCTGCCTTAAATAAATGCATTGTCCAGTTTAGCCACCAATGAGAAAAGAGAACCATATTATTTCAGAGGTCTATTAATTACAACAATGACTGTTCTCAAATGTTGCAGATATTTAAATGAAAAGCATTGCATGGTTTAAAGCCCTGCATTACTTCAAAAATAATGATAATGATGCATCAGATATGAGAGTTCATTTGCTATCCTTACTAATGTTTCAGTAAGCAATCCAAAGGCACGGCATCTAATTCTGCACGGAAGAAAGATCTCCCAAGGCACAATGAGATACATAAAGGAGGATCAACAGCCCCCAGGAAAAAACACAAGCCTTTTAGTGTATGAAGGCATGTGCAAACATAATGGATTTCCCTTGATGTACTGCTATCCATACATTTAGACCAGGGCAGACTGCTAATGCAATAATTCCCTTTGCTACCTTGACAGCAAGTCCCAGCTTAAAGCACTGCTGCAAATCTACCCATAGGGCTTCCGCTATCATTAGTGCTAAACAGCATCTGCAAAACACCAAAGAGAGGCAAGAATTCAGTGTTCTCCCTTTTCCATGCATCAGGTGGTGAGGCATGTGAAACAGCATGTGGCCATTTGCTTAATGTAGTTATCTAGTCTTTCCTAATCTCCTGCTGTAACAGAGAGCACTCTGTCACACGAGGAGAGCTCATCTTTCCTTTCCAGGCAAAAATTACAGAAGGAATCCTTAATGAGTGTTTCTTCAGAGTGCAGAGCTCAAGTTCATTTTGTAGAGGTGTTTGCATTTTATGTCAAACAATGACATAAAAGGTTTCATAAAAAGCAGCTGGCAAGGCCTCAGCACCATGCTTTACATTTATCAGGAAATATGCAAATTGCTTGTGTGGCCAGTTACAGTAGCTGGTTCTGACTTTCAGCTGCAATCCATCTATGCAAAGGCTCAGTCTTTCAGTCTGAAGTTCCAGGTTCTCAGAGGAATGGAGAAAAACGGGATTTCAGAAATAAATATCGAGCTACCTTTTACAAGCCTTACATTATTTAGCTCATTATTGAAGTTCATTGGCAGTGCTGCTATTTGGGCTACTTGTTTGATAAATTTCAATGTGATTTTTTTAAGGTTGATGCTCTTGGAAAAAACAAAACAAAATGGTACATATTGATATCTGTATCTTTAACAGATAATCTGTGCAGTATCTTTAATGTTTTGGCAATCAACTAGCTACAGCAGCTTTTCAAAAAACTGGGAAATTATCTTAAATCTTATTTTTCTGCAATAGTTGTTTTTTGTAGTTAGATTATTGACAGATGGGAGAAAACACTGCTAAATTCCTTCACTGACTCTGCAGCTGATTAAAAA